>SJXQ01000843.1:125207-251154 GCA_006408695.1 Aepyceros melampus
CCAGGAGAGCTGAGGAAGAGGCCCGGGAGGACAAATCCGTACCGCCAAAGACTGGGGGTCGGGGTGAGGGGGTTTCCCTCTGGCTGAAACCCGAGCGCCCCGGTGCCATGGGAACAGCGTGTCCGGCCCGCCCCCTCCGTGAAAAATTCAGGAGCGACTGGCACGACGGCTCCAGCTGCTGTAGGAGGGCGGGGCTCGGAGGCAGCCAGAGCCCAGGTCTGGTGACAAGAAGGGGTCCCGGAGGAGAGGGGAGTGGGTGGAAAGGAGACCCACAGAGCCCAGGAGGGCACAGCATTCCCAGAGTCCGAGCTTCCCCAGTCCCGAGGGTCCTGGGTGCGAGTTCCCAGATCCCTGGAGGGTTCCCAGGCTATCAAGCTCTCCCGACCCCAGATCCGGGGACCTTCACCCGGGGGGAGGGGGGCGGGTTCGAGGGCCCCCTCCTCCTCCCAGCTTGCGCGACAGAACCCTTCCGCCCTCCCTCCTCCTCCCACCCCCCCAAAAAAAAACAGACGTCTAGGAAAACTCCGCTCCAACTCGACTAAGTTGGTGGCGGGCTGCGTGGGCCTTTACCTTGGAGTGGGGAGGGATCCAGGGGCCTCGGCGGCCGCAGCTGCCCGGTGCTCCAGGCTGTACCACTGCCTCGCCGCGCAGCCCCTCGGCCGGGTCCCGCCCAGCCGCCGGGGCCGGGGAGGAGCCGCGACCCCGCCCCGTCCAGCCCCGCCCCATTAGGGCAGCCCCGGGGTCTCCGCCCCAAGGCTTTGGCTGCTGAATGAGTTTTTGCAGAACTCTGCTGACCCACCGTTTTAAGTTCTTTGCCAGGGAGGGGGGAATAAGAGAGTGGAAGGACACAGGTCCCAGATTCCTGATCCTGGATCCGCTCTGCATTCACATCTATCTGCTCCAGCAATGGGGCGACCAACTCTTTGTTGTTGTTCAGTTGTTGAGTCATGCGGGACTCTTTGCGACCTCATGGACTGTAGCATGCCAGGCCCCCCTGTCCTTCACTATCTCCCAGAGTTTGCTCAAATTCATGTCCAATCTGATGATGCTATCTAACCAGCTCATACTCTGCCGCCCGCTTCTCCTTTTGCGTTCAGTCTTTTCCAGCATCAGAGTCTTTTTCCTATGAGTCCACTCTTCATATCAGGTGACCAAAGTATTGGAGCTTCAGCTTCAGCATCAGTACCTCCAGGAGTAATCAGGGTTGATTTCCTTCAGGATTGATTGTTTGGTCTCCTTGCAGTCCAAGGGACTCTCATGAGTCTTCTCCAGAGGTTCCCTAATGACTCAGTAGTAAAGCATCTGCCTGCCAAGGCAGGAGACTCAGGTTTGATCCCTGATCTGGGAAGATACCACATGGTGTGGAGCAGCTAAGCCCATGAACCATAACTACTGAGTCAGCAAGCTAGAGCTCGCAAGCCACTGACTCCTGATGGTCTCCTGCCCTAGAGCTCATACTCTGGAACAAGAGAAGCCACCACAATGAGAAGCCCGTGCACCGCAACTGGAGAATAGCCTCTGCCCACTGCAACTAGAGAAAAGCCCTTGCAGCAACTAAGACAAAGCACAGCCAAAAAAAAGTCTCCAACACCACAATTCAAATGCATCAATTCTTCAGCTCAGCCTTCATTATGGTCCAGCTCTCACATCCGTACATGACTACTGGAAAACCCATAGCTTTGGCTATATGGTCGTTTAGCTTTCACAAAAACCCCTTGGGAAACTTGTTAAATATTCAGATTCCTGGTTCCACCATGCAAGAAAGACAGATTCAGCAGTCCTGTAGAGAGGTTTGAACATCTGCATTTTAAACAGATGGCTAACTAAGCCTGACGCAGAGTTCATAGACTCCACTTTGAGTAACTGCTTTGGACAGAGAATTAATTTTGGAAGGGGGCTTGGGGAGTGAAGGGAGCCCAGGAATTTTGCCCTGCAGGGTTCTGAATGTCTTGTTTTGATCATTCATTCATTCAACAAATTCTAAAGTAAGCACCCCTTATGCAGCTAGGGCTGTCCTGTGCCCGGAAGAATGGCTGTCCCCTACTTGATGAATATTTACTGAACCTTTAAAAAAATATATGTATTTATTTTTGGTTTTGCTGGGTCTTTGTTGCTGTACGTGGGCTTTCTCTAGTTGTGGATAGTGGGGCGACTCTAGTTGCAGTGGCTTCTCTTGTGGTAGAGCATGGGCTCTAGATTCCCAGGCTTCAGGAGCACAGCCTAAGGACTCTAGAGCTCTGGCTCAGTAGTTGAGATGCAGACTTAGTTGCTCTGCGGCATGTGGAATCTTCCTAGACCAGTGATCTAACTTGTGTTGCCTGCATTGGCAGGCAGATTGCTAACCACTGGTCCACCAGGGAAGTCCTTACTGAACTCTTGTGCTGTGCCTAGCATAGTTTGATCACGTTGCCTAGATTATTAGCTCATTTAATCCTGATACCACACTACAAGGATTAACATAGTGTGGCTTACCTGAGCCTGGCACTCAGATCTCTGTGTACTGTCTCTTTCTATTGTGGTCTGTGCTCCTCCCCACCCCCTCCAGTTTTCCGAGGCCTGTAGGAGGAGAAAAGTGACATTGTGAACTTCATATAGAAGAGAAGTTGGCTGTAGGAAACTTGTGGTTTGGCCATCCATGGGTCTTTGAGCAGGGTGCTTCCTTTAACTTGTGCTGGACTGGGGTAGGTATGCTTGTGGACCCCATACGGACCAGGCTGTGCCTGTAGGTAGGCCTCATTGTCACGGCTGAGGGGGTCCAGGTGTCCAGCTCAAGGCAGCCACCACAGCAGCCTGGCAGATGTGCTCAGTCCCTGCAGGGCTTTGGGCAGATGCTGAATCCCCCTGCCCCCAGGCCTGGTTTCCTTCTGTGGTTTGGCCCTCTAAACTTCCATTTGCTACCTACAAGATGGGCTGTGAGTGGTGCAGCGTTGTTTGGGAGTGCCACGACTTTTAAAACATTTATTTATTTGGCTGTGCCAGGTCTTAGTTGCGGCCTGCAGAATCTTCCATCTTCGTTCCTTGTGCCATTCGGGATCTTTAGTTGGGTCCAAATGCTAAAGATCCCGAGTGGCACAAGGAATGACAGTATTCTGGCTTGGAGAATTCCATGGACTGTATAGTCAGTCCATGGGGTCGTAAAATCGGACACAACTGAGCAACTTTCACTCCCTGGCCAGGGATTTTTTTTTTTTTTTTTATTGGAGTAAAACTCATTTATTTATTTTTAATTGGAGGATATTGCCATACAATGTTGTATTGGTTTCTGCCGTACAACAACATGAATCAGTCATAATTATATATATGCTCTCCCTCCTGAACCTCCCTCCCACCCCTAATCTAGGTCATCACAGAGCACCAGGCTGGGTTCCCTGTGTTATATAGCAACTTCCCACTAGCTATTTATTTACACAGAGCAGTGTATATATGTCAAAGCTACTTTCTTAGTTCGTCCCATCCTCTGCTTCCCCTGCTGTGTCCACAACTGACCAGGGATTGAACCTGGGCCCCTTGCAATGGGAGTTAGGAGTGTTAGCCACTAGACCACCAGTGAGACTAGACCAGTGGGAGTGAGGCAACTTTGAGTCCCATCTCTGCAACTCTATTGCTGTACGCCTTAGACAAGTCACTTCCCTTCTTTGGGTTTCAGTTTCTTTATTCAAGGGCTTCCCTGATAGCTTAGTTGGTAGAGAATCCTCCTGCAATGCAGGAGACCCCAGTTCGATCCCTGAGTCGGGAAGATTTACTGGAGTAGGGGATAGACTACCCACTCCGGTATTCTTGGGCTTCCCTTGTGGCTCAGCTGGTAAAGAATCTGCTTGCAATGAGGGAGACCTGGGTTCAATCCCTGGGTTGGGAAGAACTCCTGGAGAAGGGAACGTCTACCGACTCCAGTATTCTGACCTGGAGAATTCCACGGACTGTATAGTTTATGGGGTCACAGAGAGTCGGATATGACTGAGCAACTTTCACTTTATTCAAAACTACAGTCTGAACAGGTTACACTGTTGCTACAAAACTTAAGAGTCTTCTACCAAATGAAAGCCTGAACTTGGCATTTAAGGCCCATTGTGCTCTGGCTCCAGTCCTCTGCAGTGCCATTTCTAGTCTTTTTGAACAAACCCTTTGCCCTAGCTAATACTCTTTTAGCCACATTCTGTTCCTTCAGACTGGAATACCCTTCCCTCTACTCATCTTTCAAGATGCAACTCAGGTGCCTAGGTACCAGACACTGTTATGAGCTCTGTTCATGTATTATCTCGCAGTCCTCAAGCTTTAGTGGTGCATAAATTCACCTAGAAGACTTGTTAAACCATAGCTTGCTGGGATTCACCCCCAGAACTTTTGATTCACTGCATTTGGATTGACCTTGAGACTTTGCATTTCTAACAAGCTCTGGATATTGTCCCACCTCTCAGATCGGAAAGCTGTCCAGGTTCTGACCCCAGGACATTGCTTCAAGACATTCTGTCCCCGGCTTCAGAGCTCAGCAACCTGCAGATGGTATGGTTGATCAGCTCCCCACAGAGCTGGCTAAGATCCAGCTACATCCTTGGGCCCACAAGGCCTCAGACTCCCACTTAGGTCTCCTGCTGCCCACACCCCTGCCTTGATCTGCAGCCTGATAAAGGCTGATCCCCAGGCAGCAAGACTCAGCATGCTTGGTTCCTCTTCTCTTGTGCTCTCCCCAGTGGTTCCCTGCCCCCTCCAGAGCCCTGTGGCCATGACACAGCTGCTTCTGCTTCTTGTGGCTCTCCTGGTCCTGGGTCATGTGCCAACAGGTAACATCTCCTGTGTGTGTGTGTGTATGTGTGTAAAGAAACGAAGGACAGATTCTCAGCTGCTGGGGGATAGAGGAGGCCTAGATCAGTGTTTAAGTTCTGGCCTCACGACTGACTTTGCTGGGCAGTTTAGAGTGAGTTGCTAAATCAGCCTGCACTTCAGTTTCCTCAGTTTAAAAATGGGATTCACTCAACAAATATTCATTATGAAAATATTTACTGTGTGCCAGGCACTATTACAGTTTCTGGGAAGCAAGCAGTGAAAGCAAACAAGGTTCTTGCGTTCATGGAGCTGATATTTTAGTCAGTAGAGACAGAAAATAACCAAATAAACATATAGTATGTTAGGTAGAGATAAGTACTATGAAGAATAAAAGCGGGACAAGGGGTTAGTGTGTCAGGTGTGTGGGGAGAGTGATGGAAGAGCTGATGGGGTGGTGAGAAAGGGCTCGGATCCTTTTTTTTTAAAAAAAAAACCGCTTTTTATTTTGGAACATTTCAATTTACACAAAAGTAGAGAGAATAATACAATGAACAAGGCAAGTTAAAAATCTGTTTATTATGGAAAAATTTAAACTTATACAAAAATAGAAAATAATGTAGTGTTTTTAAAAGAACTCTTTTTATTTTTAGAAATTTTCAAGCATAAAGACAAAAAAAAATAGTATAAAAACTCACATGTATCTATCGCCCAACTTCAACAGTTATCAACTTGAACCAGTGCTGTTTTGTTATTCACCTGCTGCCTCTTCCTCAGTGAACTATTTTGAAGTGAATTTCAGATCTTTTATATGAGGGAAGCGTGAGCAGAGATCTGACTACAGTGAGAATACAAAGGAGATCATTGCAGGCAGAAGGAGCAGTAAGAACCAGGGAGGCAGGAGGCGATAGGTGTGCTGGAGGAGCGGTGAGGAGGCCAGGGAGGCCAGGGCGCGGGGCACAAGGAGAAAAGTGGAGCGAGGTGAAGTCCAAGATATGAGGAGGGGACAGCAGATCATAGAGCAGAAAATGATAACCTCCGTATCTCAGGACTGTTGGAAGGTCGAAATGCAATGATATATGAAGAGCATATATAACAAGACAAACTGTAATTGAATACTGCTGTTATGAAAAGTGCTTAGAGTGTATTTGGGGTGTGGGTTAACGTGGACGAGAAATTCGTCTTTGACTTATAACCAGTGGTCTAAATTGTGATGAATGGGTTAAACTGGACTGAGATCTGTGGTTTAAATTGTAACAGGTTGTCTTATATATGACTCATGGTCTAGCTGGTTACCTCTAGTCTGACCCTTGACCCATGGTCACAGCTCAACTTATGACCTGAAGGCTGCTCTATGAGCACAGTCTAAGAGCTAACTGTTGGCACGTGTTCTACCTTGCAGTCGGTGGTCTAATCGGTGACCCAGTTCTGTAGTAAAATCTGCAACCAGTGATCTAACCTGCACCCCCTGGGTGGCTCTGTGACTCTGGGCCTTCGTTTGCATAGGGAGAAGTGAATTCAAACGGTGCTGGAACGGCCAAGGGCCTGCCGGGCTTACTGCACGAAGTATGAAACCTACATGCACCTGTGCTCGGATGCCACCTTGTGCTGTCTGCCTTACGGACTCAAGCCTGTCAAGACTGAAAAGGTCTAGCTGGTTCTGGGACTGACACCCTTGCCCTCCAGTAAAATGCAAGCTGCCAGCTGTCGCCTCTTGTTATTGCCTCGCCACCCTCAGGGCTGGAGTGAGGGGTGGGGGAGGTCCAGAGTGTGGGAGGGATGGAAGGATGGTTGATGGAGGGAAGTGAATTGCCCAAGGAGAGTGGGCACTAATAGCCGCTGTAAATGGTTCCGGTCCAGCCTGTAACACTTTCACTCTAACTCCGGAAAAATTACTCAGCTTCCGTAAGCCTTTCCAGACTTCTCATCTGTAAAATGGGGATAATGATACTATCAGGAGGTTAGGAGTTTATAGAAGGGATGCAAAAAAGAAAGGTAGAGTTAATAGTAATGATAACAAAAGTTAATTAATGGGAATAATTAGTAGATAATAGAGTTAACAACAAGCTTCTGGTGTTCAGAATGGGGTAGTACATTTGACTTGAAGGACAGAGCCTGTTGAGAGTGAAAGGATTTTTCTATGTTCCTTTATGCTCTATGTTAATATTTCAAGAGTCTGCTCAGATGGAAAGGACCATGAGGATTTTCTGAAAGCAAAGTCCAGTGCAGGGGACATGGGTTCAATCCCTGGTCACGGAACTAAGACTCCACATGCTGCAAGGCAACAAAGCCCAATGAGCTGCAACCAGAGAAGCCTGAGTGCCCTGTGCATGGAAGACACAGAACAACCAAAAACAATAATAAAAAAACCAAGACACGCCCCCTTCTGCCCCCAAACCCCTAGAGTACTTAACCTCAGAAGACATTTGAAGCCTGGAGCCTGAGCATAGTCTTGGCAGTTTCCTGCTGTGCCAGGTGTTAACTCTTTAGTTTCTGGTCTGAGAGGGATCTGGAAATCCCTAGACCAGACACGGGAAGCTGCAAGTGAAGGGGGAGACACCCGAGGCTTGGGACGGTAGCTTTTACCAACCAGGAGGGAAGCAATGCATTATTTAATAACAAAGCATACCACCGGAACATCAGTTCTCACTCTGCACCTTCCTTAGTTTCTGGGTGGTTCAGACCAGAGGTCCCCAACCTCACTGGCACCAGGGACCAGATTCACAGAAGACTACTATCTTTTCCGTGTATGACGTAGGGGCTGGTTTCGGCATGATTCAAGTGAATTACATTTATTATGCCGCTGAAGATCTGAGCTCTGGCAGTATTGTGAGCAATGCAGGAGTAGCTGTAAACACAGATGAAACTTGCTAGCCCGTTGCTCACCTCCTGCTGTGTGACCCAGTTCCCAACAGGCCACGGACTGGTACCGGCACTAATCTCTGGCCCCGGGTACTGGGGGACCCCTGCTCTAGACATTGAACCTATTGCCAGTGGGTCTGTTTTAGAACCCAGTGTGGTAGAGGCGAGATGGGCATGGTGTCTAGAGCCTAGAAAGAGGATAAGAACCCCAGACATGGCCACAGGACCACAGAGATCTGACGTGGAATGGCGGGTCAGTCTCCTGTTCTGCCCCCAGGCTTCAGAGAGTCTGAGAGAGGCCAGAACAGTTCACCAGCAACTTGACTTAAGTGGGAAGCAGTGGATGTTTTCAACGACAGGCCCAAACTCTCCAGGCTCCAGCAGATGCCGGCCAGCACCAGACCAGTGAACCTCCTCGCTTTTACCCTCGCCACTGTGTTTGGGAGGAGCAGGGAGACAGAGGAGGAATCCAAAACCCCGAGCAATTTTACCAAAGAGACTAAGTCTCTAAGAACTCAAGAAACCTCAGGAGACTATTTAAATTGTTGAATTAAACTGGATTGAACTAAATTTAGATCTGCACTCAGACTCCCCTGCCCTCCCTCTCCCCCTCCCCGAGTTGTTTTACAAAGAATACAGAAGCTGTGTTTTCTTTGTACACTCCCAGACATAGTGCAAGGGAATTTGTGACTTTTATTGCAGGGAAAATGGTGATGATTTCTAAGTAGGAGTCAGACAGACTCAAGTTCATACTCTACCACGTATAGGCCACAGGCTGTGCCGTGGGGCGAGTCACTTCCCCTGTCTGATACCAGGGACCTGCTATGCAAGATGGGCATAATGACAGCTTTTTGTGGGGTAGCTGTGGGGTCAGAGTGGACTGTCTGGCCCTTCGTAAGTGCTCAGCAAATGAAAGCTGCTGCAACCACTATCACTTTTACGGAGCAAGAGACAAACCATTGGCCTTCTCTGTGGAATTTCAGACCTACTGAAAATCTGCAAGAACAGTACAAAGAGTTCCCATAGATCTTTCACCCAGATTTCCCAAATATGAATATCTTACCACTGTAACCTCTTCATTTCCTCCTCTATATATACATGTATATATGTATAAATATAGGCGGGCATGCTAAGTCCCGACTCCTTGAGACCCCATGGACTGTAGCCCTCCAGGCTCCTCTGTCTATGGGATTCTTCAGGCAAGAGTACGAGAGTGGGTTGCCATGCCCTCCTCCAGGGAACCTTCCTGACCCAGGGATCGAACCCATGTCTTTATGTCTCCTGCATTGGCAGGTGGATTCCCCAGAACTGAAGCACCAGGGAAGTCCTATGTTGGGTCTTTTTGTTGAATCATGTCGGATCTTTTATTGAGGTGCATGGACTCTTGGGTTTATTTGTGGGTTTATTTGCTCTGTGGCATGTGTGATCTTAGTTTCCCAACGAGAGATCAAACCTGCGTCCCCTGCATTGCAGGGTTAATTCTTAACCAGTGGACCACCAGGGAAGCCCCACAAATATAGTTTATATATGTGTGTGTGTATATATATATATATATATATATATATCAGGTATGACAGTCTTTCATAGCGAAACAGTTTTGGATTTTTCCTAGAAGCCAAAGGCATTTTCTTATAACCACAGTACAATTATAAAAGTCAGGACATTAACATTCACAAATTTCTACTGTCTAACCTTTAGCTACAGAAAACCCCTGGATCACACATTCCATTCAGTTGCCATGTTTCTTTATCTCTTTTAATCTGGAACAGTTCTTCATTCTTTCATGACATTGATGGTTTTGAGGCATCCAGGCCGGTTGCTTTGTGAAATGTCCCTCAGTTTGAGTTTGTCTGATGTTTCCTTACAATTGGCTTCAGCTTTGGCATTTTTGGTGGGAATTCTACTGAAGTGATGCTGTGGGTCTCTCAGTCATGTCAGAGGCAGCCATTGTTCTTCCAAGACAGAAGCAGGACAAAACAGATGAGATGTTTCTGAAGTTTACACACGTGCAGGGCTACTTCCCACCCGGTATCCTAATAGACCCTCATTTAAGTCTGCATTCAAACTCCTAAATCCCAAGGATGCATCTAACAAGCCAAGGAAACAGGGCAATTCTAGGGTAGAAGATTCCTCAAGATATTTTATGAATGAGGTTCCAAGCCCAGAGAGAGAAAGTGACTTGTCTAAGGCCACACAGTTCCCAAGGCACACAGCTAGAGCTTGGACTTAAAGCTTTGGATCTCAAGTCAAGACTAGTTTTGAAGTAAAACAGGAGCCACCCATTGGTAGGACGGGCCAGTATGAAGGGGAAGCTTTGAGAGGAAGGGAGCTCCATGGCACTGGAGATGTGCAAGGTAAGCCAAGTAGATGGGGGATGTTAGAGAGGAAGTTTTGCTTTGACATAGGTGCTTAGACATGCTATTCAGAGCATAAACATTCCCAAAGAGTCACCAGATGGCTGAGTTAATGATAATAGTATCAGTTAGCCTTAGCAAGTATCAACTGCTTTATGTATATTATCTCACTTAATTTTCACAGTTGTTTGATATTATTGATAGTTAATAGTATTTATCACTATTTTAATAATAATTATTAAAATTGTTAATGCTTAATAATTAATATCCACAACCCGGGATCTTGGTTGTGGCATGCGAACTCTTAGTTGCAGCACATGGGATCTAGTTCCCTGACCAGGGAATGAACCTGGGCCCCTGCACTGGAATCTCAGCGTCTTAGACACTGAAACACCAGGTAAGTCCCCCTTTTGTACTTTTAAATAACTTTTTTTTCTAATTGTAAAAGTGATACATGTCCACTGGAGAAAAGTTAGAAAACAGAGAAGCACAAATAAGAAGGCAAAGGTCAATATTTTCACTATACATAAATATCCAAAATAAAAAAATCCAATTGTAAAGCAAAACAAACTAAAAAATAAAAATTAATTTAAAAAAATCCATAAAAATGTGATTTACAGATAAAATGGAATCAAATTGTACATTTTTTGTGTCTTGGTTTTTATAACTTGTCTAAGTATCATGAACATTTTCATTTGTGCTTTGTCTTCCAAAACAAGATTTTTAACACTAAAATGCCTCTGGAAATTTCTTTAAAAATTTCCAACTTTTATAACTTGAATAATATGCTTAGAACACATTGTGGAAAAACAAAACATAGATGAGCTTCAAAATATTCACTTTTTCATAATCCTTGTTCGCTTTTGTTACTTACTTTGTCAGAATGGATATATACATTTTATATAATCACTAATAATTATATATATATTTTAAAAGTTACAAGATATATATAGTGCACATATACAAAATATGTAATATATATATGTATTTTCACATGCATCAGAGTTTAGAGTAGAGTTCAGTTAGAATGGAGGTTAGAGGAGTTTCTCATCCTGCTGATCAGATGGATCCCTTCGGGCTTACAAGAAAGGAAAAGAACAAAGTTAAAATGATGGATACTGTAGGAGGCTCAGGGTGGGATTGGGGGACACCCCACCCCCTTCCCCACCTGGGTTTTTGATGGCAGACTGTTGCGTGGACTTTTTGTACTGGGCTAGGGCTACAGTTATGTCTGGGAGCCAAGTGACAATTACATTTGGCCCAAATAATTCTTTTTGAAAAATTTTGTTTATTTATTTTAGTTGGAGGATATTTACATTACAATACTGTGATGGTTTTTGCCATACATCAATATGAATCAGCCATAGCATACAGTTGTCCTCCCTATCTTGAAACCCACCCCCCCCACGACTTCTTTTCCCTCCCCACCCCTTCCCTCACCTACTCTTGAGGATATTGCTTTTCAGGAGACTGACAGAGATAGTGAGTTTTCCTCCATCAGTGGAGCACATCTTGTTTCCCTGGTGATAACACCAAAGTAAGTGATTGTTTATCTTTAGGGGTCGTTTTAATGAAATATAAATATCTCTATGCAGTGGAATTACACAACGCAGTGTGATGTTTTCAATGACAGATACTTTCTGTGTGTAGGGATCGAGAGAAATCCCTTCTCCTGTTCAGGCAGCCACTGGCTCAAGGAGGGATTCTCCTGATTTATTTAAACTGCTATTGTTCATATTTGCAAGACATTTATCTGACAAATGGAGAAGGCAATGGCACCCTACTCCAGTTCTCTTGCCTGGAAAATCCCATGGACGGAGGAGCCTGGAAGGCTGCAGTCCATGGGGTTGCTGAGGGTCGGACATGACTGAGCGACTTCACTTTCACTTTTAACTTTCATGCATTGGAGAAGGAATGGCAGTCCACTCCAATGTTCTTGCCTGGAGAATCCCAGGGACGGGGGAGCCTTGGGGGCTGCTGTCTCTGGGGTCACACAGAGTTGGACATGACTGAAGTGACTTAGTAGTATCTGACAAAGGACTCATTTCCAGAATACACAAAGAAGGCTTGCAAGTCAGTAAGAGAAGGTGATGTAATAACGGAGTGGGCAATATTTAAATAGACATTTTACAAAAGAAGATGTATAGATGGCCAATAAGCCCATGAAAGATGCTGAAATCATTAGGCGTCAAGGAAATGCAAATTTAATTCACAGTAGGATGCCATTACCTACCACCAGCATGATTAATATAAAAAAGACTGACCATACTGAGTGTTGGTAAGGATATGGAGCAACAGGAATGCTAATACTTCGTTGATGGGAATGTAACATGGACAACCATTTTGGAAAAACAATTGCAAAATTACTTACAAGAATAGAAATATGTACATATGAAGACTTCTCTAGTGTTTGTGGCAGTTTTATTCATAGTATCTCATAACTGGAAACAACATGTGAATGATAAATTGAGTTACATCCATATAATACAATAGCAATAGAAAACAATAACAATATACTGAAACACACAGCATGAATTAATCTCTAAAAAACATTATGTTAAACAAAAGAAGCCAGATACAAAGGTGTACATGCTAAATGATTCCATTTACGTGAATATTTGAAAAGGCAAACCTCCCAAATGCCTATCAACAGATAATTGGATTAGGAAGATACAGTGTCTATCAAAGGATTACTACCCAGTCATAAAAAAGAACAAAATACTGCCATTTGCAGCAACATGGGTGGACCTAGAGAATATTACGCTTAGTGAAATAAGTCCAACAGAGAAAAACAAATATTATATGATATCACTTGCATGTGAAATCTAAAAAGTAATAAAAATGAATGTATATACTAAACAGAAACAGACTCACAGACATAAAAAACAAACATGATTACTAAAGGGGAGAATGGGGGGGAAGGGATAAATTACGGATATTGGATGGACAGATACAAACAGTTATATATTCATATAACATAAATAAGCAACAAGGATTCACTGTATAACACAGGGAATTATACCCATTATCTTGTACCAACCTATGATGGAATTTAATATGCAAAAATCTGAATCACTATACAGTATACCTGAAACTACAATATTGATTATCAATTATACTTGATAATTATAATTAATATTGTGATCAATTATACTTCAATTAAAAAAAAATTCCACTTGAAGAGTCAGATCAGTTCAGTTCAGTTGCTCAGTCGTGTCCAACTCTTCATGACCCCGTGAACCGCAGCATGCCAGGCCTCCCTGTCCATCACCAACCACCGGAGTCTACCCAAACCCATGTCCATTGAGTTTGTGATGCCATCCAACCATCTCATCCTTTGTCATCCCCTTCTCCTCCTGCCCTCAATCTTTCCCAGCATCAGGGTCTTTTCAAATGAGTCAGCTCTTCACATCAGGTAGCCAAAGTATTGGAGTTTCAGCTTCAACATCAGTCCTTCCAATGAACACCCAGGACTGATCTCCTTTGGATGGACTGGTTGGATCTCCTTGCAGTCCAAGGGACTCTCAAGAGTCTTCTCCAACACCACAGTTCAAAAGCATTAATCAGGTAGATAAAGCAAAAAAAAAAAGTCAAAACTAAGTTGATGCTGAAGCTCCAATACTTTGGCCACTTGATGCGGAGCTGACTCACTGGAAAAGACCCTGATGCTGGGAAAGATTGAAGGCAGGAGGAGAAGGAGGGAGAGAGGATAAGATGGTTGGGTGGCATCACCAACTTAATGCACATGACTTTGAGTAAACTCCCAGAGATGATAAAGGACAGGGAAGCCTGGCGAAATGCAGTCTATGGAGTTGCAAAGAATCTGACACAATTGAGCGGCTGAACAATAACAAGTTGATTTAAAAAGTAAGAAAATAAGTTGAATACAAAACCAAAACCCCCATTATCTCTCTCTCAGCACATGTAGTTCAATTTGGGTAAATGATTTTGCTTGTATTGCAGCTCCATTTGTCTCAAAAAAATTGAGAATCCAGGGAGAGACTGTTAATGGCTAGATCAGATTCTCAAAGGGGAGATACTGCCCTCTAGGGGTTACTTTGGGAATTTGCTGGGGACATTTTTCAATCAAAGTAAATGCAGCCCCTGCTGGAA
This sequence comes from Aepyceros melampus, assembly GCA_006408695.1. Classification (NCBI taxonomy): domain Eukaryota; kingdom Metazoa; phylum Chordata; class Mammalia; order Artiodactyla; family Bovidae; genus Aepyceros; species Aepyceros melampus. The sequence goes on from SJXQ01000843.1 coordinate 139,295, forward strand.
TTTGTATATTGAGCCCCTGGGAAGCCACACCGCATCAACATGAGTGACTGTCCTGGAAAGTGAAGCATTGACCCATTTCTCAAACAAAATTCAAGTGTCCTGCTAGACATTTACTTAGGTGAGAACTCATCTGTAGTTCTCTAAGTCCAGAATCTGACTGTTATGCAAGTATTTTTTGCCCATTGAGTTTTCCTGGAATGAAACTACCATGTAAATCAAGGAATTATTATACTTTGTTTTGTTTAGCACTTTATCCAAGCTGTTTACCATTTTGCAAATTCAGGACACAGATTGCAAGCACTTTAGTTTGTATTTGAATTTGCACATATAACACATTCATTCCTTGAGACCTGCTCTGGGAATTGGTGATGGACAGGGAGGCCTGGTGTGCGCGATTCATGGGGTTGCAAAGAGTTAGACACGGCTGAGCAACTGAACTGAACTGAACTGCACTCATGATATGTACAAGATATGACTACTTCATTCTATTTTTAAGTGTGTTTACACACTGAAATGGGTTTCCCAGGTGGCTCAGTGGTAAAGAATATGCCTACAAGTGCAGGAGACTCGGATTTGATCCCTGGGTTGGGAAGATCCTCAGGTAGAGGAAATGGCAACCCACGCCAGTATTCTTGCCTTGGAAATCCCGAGGACAGAGGAGCCTGGTGGGCTACAGTCCATGGGGTCACAAAGAGTCGGACATGATGAGCGATTGAGCACACACACACACATTAAAGTATGTATAGTTTCTCTTCTCTTCTTTTATATTATAGTTGATTTTTCTTGAAATTTTGTGAGTAGATAGGTTACAATATGGGCTTCCTGGTAGCTCAGCTGGTAAAGTATTTGCCTGCAATGCAGGAAACCCCAGTTCCATCCCTGAGTTGGAAAGATCCCCTGGAGGAGGGCATGGCAACTTTTTTTTTTTGGTTAAAAAAATCTTTTTTTTTTTCTCCAGTAAAGAATCTGCCTGCAATTTGGGAGACCTAGGTTGGGAAGATCTCCTGGAGGAGGACATGGCAACCCACTCCAGTGTTCTTGCTTGGAGAATCCCTATGGACAGAAGAGCCTGGTGGGCTACTGTTCATGGGGTTGAAAAGAGTCAGACACAACTGAGCCACTAAGCACACACACACAGAGGTCAGATGACACATACATTTTTGGATCCAGGATATCTCACAATTGAACCACTGGATCCCCTGAACCCCTAGGAGATTCTGCTCCATTTCTGAATATATAATTAGAATACACATATTTTGTAGCTGGCAGAATTTCACGTTGGTTCCCTGTTCTATGGAGTGAGGGCTCTATTATGGTAGAAAGGGACAAGTGGGAGCCACTGAAACTTCCCCTACATACTATAGGAGAGAACCAGTAACAATAATGTTTCACTGGGGAATTGTAGAGACTACTCTGCTGCTAAGTCACTTCAGTCATGTCCGACTCTGTGTGACCCCATAGACGGCAGCCCACCAGGCTCCCCCGTCTCTGGGATTCCCCAGGCAAGAACACTGGAGTGGGTTGCCATTTCCTTCTCCAATGCATGAAAGTGAAAAGTGAAAGTGAAGTCACTCAGTTGTATCTGACTCTTAGTGACCCCATGGACTGCAGCCTACCAGGCTCCTCCATCCATGGGATTTTCCAGGCAAGAGTACTGGAGTGGGGTGCCATTGCCTTCTCTGTGCAGAGACGACAGCCACCATCAAACACTTGAAGATGCAAGGATATTGATTCTCATCACATTCACATTCTATTTTTTCCCATATGCTCTGTGCAAAAGGCAGATGGAGCTCAGAAAATGACTGTGGAATCTGTCTATCATCTATCACCTATCTATCTACCTAAACAAAAAAAAATCTCTTTTCAAAAGCCCATTCCTTATCACTTCAGTACAGCATAGGAGTAAAAAACAGTCACACAGCAAGGATTAACGTTAACTGATTTCAGATGGCGACTCTGCAGAGAGAGAGGTGGTAGAGTAAATACCTGAACTTTACTCCCTCCTCCAGAAATCTTGCTGAGGTTACCCCACTTTTGAAACCCAACTGGAGGCCAGAGGTAAGAGATCCTGTTGATGCAGGGAGTCAGACAGCTGGGTGGAGAAGGATGGAGAATGGAACTGGGGGGACTAGAGGCGGGAAGGAAGGGTCTCCCAGCCTTAGGAGTGTAGCCCCTTCCTATAGTTACTAACGCATAGATAACTTTAACTTCATTTTTGGCTTCAAATTTTCCAACAAATGTGTGACCAATTTTCAGTATTAAATCTCTTTAAGAAAAAGAGATTTAATGAGATTTTTGTTTTCCTCTCTGTACTCCTTCTTTAGGTAAAATAAAACATTTGTTTTCATGCTCAATTCTTTGACAAATAAGCCTAATGTGTATCCAGTGTGGGCTTCCGAGGTGGCTCACTGGGTAAAGAATCTGACTACGGCGCAGAGACACAGGTGATACAGGTTCAGTCCCTGGGTTGGGAAGATCCCCTGGAGGAGGTGATGGCACCCCACTCCAATAATCTTGCTGGGAGAACCCCAGGGACAGAGGGGCCTGGTGGGCTACAGTCCAGAGAGTCGCAAAGAGTCAGACATGACTGAGCAACTGAGCACAGCACAACACATACTCAGTGTACCTTTATCACAATCTCATGGAGGGCAATAAACACAATAAAGAAAAAAATTATAGATGCTGAAACGTACTATGGAGAAATTCAAGCCCCAAAGAAGCACAGGAGAGCCGTTTTTGAAGAAAATTTTAAAATAAGGTATTTGGTGCACGCTGCAGTGAGAAGGTGATATATGAACAAAGACCCAAAGGATGTTAGAGACAAGTGGAGGACTGGGCATGAGAGTTTCAGTCAGAAGGAACAGCAACTGCAAAGGCCTTGAGCTGATGAAACAGAGCAGGAGCCTACACATAGTCTCTGCCTCTCATACCTTCAGCCTGTTTTTGTCTGTGGAAAAAACTTCAGCCAAAGAATAAGTTTAATTAGAGAAGTGAGAAAATGCAGAAATAAAGAAAACAAGTCCAACAAGACTGTATAGTCATTTAAGCGAAATCAAGGACCTCTTTCTCAAGGGCTATGGATAATATTCTAAGCCACAGCCTGGTAGCTACCCTGTTTTACTGAACTCCCCTCCTCCCGCCTGCCGCCCCCATTGCCAACATCCAAAATAAAACAAACTTTCTGCCAACCTTGTCTTCATATTGGCATTTGAGTGGCAAGCAGCTGGACCGCACTTTCAGTTATATTGGGATGATGCTTGGTGTGTCTGAGGACTAGCAAGGAGGCCAGGATGACTTGAGCAGAGTGAACCAGCAGAAGAGTAATTGAAGATGAGATCAGAGAAATAATGGAGTCCAGACTGCATGGAAAGGAGGGCACCCAATAACCAAATGGACAAAAGCAGTCAGGGGAGATGGATTGAAAGAGCACTAAAGATTTGGGGATTGATCTGCTGTCGAAATGGATTCTCTGCCATTAGTATCTACATTTGCAAAACAATTTTTTAACTTGGAAAGTCCTTCATGATCTAGCCCTCGTCCACCTCTTTGGTTTCATCACATACTATTCACTTACTCTCTTTTAAATAGCATCTATTTTCCTTTAGCTTTTTTTCTCCTCAAAAGCATTGCTTATTTACTTTATTGAGGTATAGTGAAAGTGAAGTTGCTTAGTCGTGTCCGACTCTTTGTGACCCCATGCACTGTAGCCTACCAGGCTCCTTTGTCCATGGGATTTTCCAGGCAATAGTACTGGAGTGCGTTGCCATTTCCTTCTCCAGGGGATCTTCCTGACCCAGGGATTGAACTTCGGTCTCCCGAATTGTAGACAGACGCTTTAATATCTGAGCCACCAGGGAAGTCCTTTGTTGAGGTATAATTGATATATAATAAACTGTACTAATTTAAAGTGTGCAATTTGATGTCATACATGGCATCCATATGAAATTATCACCAAAAATCAAGATAATGAAATTATCCCACCATCCCCCCAAATTTCCTTGTGCCTCTTTGTAATCTCTTAATATTCCTCTCTGTTTCTCCTCCTCTTACCCTCTGTCTAGTACTGATGTACTTTTACTATAGATTAATAGTTTCTAGAGCCTTTTACTCGGAGAAGGCAATGGCACCCCACTCCAGTAACCTTGCCTGGAAAATCCCATGGATGAAGGAACCTGCTAGGCTGCAGTCCATGGGGTCGCTAAGAGTTGGACACGACTGAGCGACTTCACTTTCACTTTTTACTTTCATGCACTGGAGAAGGAAATGGCAGCCCACTCCAGTGTTCTTGCCTGGAGAATCCCAGAGACAGGGGAGCCTGGTGAGCTGTCGTCTATAGGGTTGCACAGAGTTGGACACAACAGAAGTGACTTAGCAGCAGCAGAGCCTTTTACTAATGGAGTCATACAATATATTTATTTTTGTGTGTTTTCTTTGGCATTATTATTTGGAGAGTCATCCATGGTTTTCTGAGATTCAAAATTAATTGCTTTTATTACTGGGTATTCTGCTATACGGATATACCACAATTTGTTTATCCATTCACTTGTTGATGGACATTTGGATTGTTTCCATTTTGGACTACCACAAATAAGGCTGCTGTTCACATTTATGTGTAAAGTCTTCATGTAGACCTATGTTTATATTTCTTCTGGGTGAATACCTAGGTATGGAGTGGCTGGATCTTGTGGTTCATTAGACTTTTAAATAAACTGCCCAACTGTATAAATAGTGTAACTCCAAAGCGCTTGTACAATTTTACATTCTCACCAGCAGTGTATAAGCGCTTCCACTGCCAATGCTTGTTCCTCATCAGCAATCATTATGATCAATTATTTTAATTTTGGACACTCTGATAATATGTGTAGTAGTATTTTATTGTGATTTTAATGTGCATATCTCTACTATCTATCCATTTTCATGTGCTTATTTCTTACGTGTGTAACTTTTTCAGTGGTGTCAGTTGAAATATTTAGCTCATTTTGTTATCCAATTTTATTTCCTTATATTGAGCTTTGAGAGTTCTTTACATAATCTGAAAAAAACATTTTATAGCACATGTAATTTTCAAATATTTTATTTTCTGGGACTTCTGGCTGATTTAGCTTTTTCACTTTTTTGTGTTCATAGCTTTTATCTCCTTTTGGAAAAACCTGATTTTTATTTTATATTGAGAAAGCAAAGTAATATTTTAAAAAATATAAAAAGTAAAAAATGATAAGAAACATCTCTATAACTACCACCCAGATAAAAAATTAGGATATCAGCATTACTTCTTGGAATTCCTATATTCTTAGAATTAACCATCATCTTGCATTTGTGCTTTACGGACAGTTTTGTCATCTATGTCTATGTCTCCAACAAAATATTTGTTTATCTCTACACAATTTTCAACAGATACTGGAAAAAATTGTTAGTTTTTTGATTGGAATTTCAGTGAATCTAGGAAACCGTGTAAAATTGACATCTTTAAAAAATTGTTTTAAAAGTCCTTATTGAAATTGTACAATATTGCTTCTGTTTCATGTTTGGGTTTTTTGGCTGTGAGGAATGCAGGATCTTAGTTTCCCAACAAAGGACCAAACCTGCACCCTCTGCATAGGAAAAAGTGAAAGTGAAAGTCACTCAGTCGTGTCCCATTCTTTGCAACCTCATGAACTACACAGTCCATGGAATTCTCTAGGCAAGAATACTGAAGTGGGTAGCCTTTCCCTTCTCCAAGAGATCTTCCCAACCCAAGGATCAAATCCAGGATATATATATATATATATATATATATACACACACACATATAGGAAGGTGAAGTCTTAAGCACTGGACTGCTAAGGGAGTCCCAGGACTGACATCTTGAAGATACTGAATTATCTAAGTCACAAAAATTATGTCTTTATTAATTTAGGCTTTTTATAGTGTCCTTCAATAAGGGCTTCTGATATTTTCTATAAAAATTCTTGAACATGTTTTGTTTGAAATGTTCACAGTTATCAGGAAATACTTTTTGTTTTGGTTGTTAATAGTTTGATTACGTTATTTTGATTTTCTGTGTGTCTATCTTGCTTGGAGTTCACTAAATTTCATGAGTCTGTGGATTAATATCTTTCCACAATTTTGGAAAACTTCCAGCCGTTGTCTTTAAAAAATATTTCTTTCCAGTTCTCTCTTTCTTCTCCTTCTGAGACTCCAATTACATATATGTTAGATCATTTGGTATTCTCCCATAAGCTTCTCATGTTCTGCCCTATTTGTTCTGCATTTTTTTCTTGCTGTGCTTTGATTGCATTTCCTATTCATCTGTTTTTGAGTTACTGGTTCTTTCTTCTACTCTGTTCAATCTGCTGTTAAGTGCAACCAATAAATCCTTAATTTTAGATTTTGTATCTTTTAGTTTAGAATGCCCAGTTTATTCTTAGAGATCCCATTTGTGAAAGATTGAAACATTGATGATCATTAGTGGAATCATTCCTCCAGTATTCATGTCCTTGTGTAGCTTTTCCTATATTGACCTCAGGTCACATGACTTCCTTTGCCAGTGGGTCTTATAAAAACATAACATCACAAGTTTGATAAATGATGCATATTGGGGCTTACCTTCTTAGACCTAGCCGTTGTGTTAGAAGCCAAAGTTGACTTCCTTGAGATGGGGCGGCCATATGGAGAGACATGTGATTGTATCAGTGACCCCAGGTGAGAATATCAGAAGAACCAGTTAATTAACACACATAACTCTGAGAAATAATGAATAGCTGTCATTTTAATCCACTAAGTTTTAGAGTGGTTTGTAGTGCATTGATAGAAAATTGGTACTTTTTTTCCCCTGTGTATTGATTAAATTATTCTTTCAGTCAATCTTTTCTTCAAATTTCTTTGACAAATTTATAATAGTTACTTAGAAGTTGTCTGTTGTTTCTACAACTAAAGATATAAAGAAGGAACCATAGTGAGGTGGATAGGAGGGAGTGGAGTCATGGCAGAAGTCAAGACCTATGCCCCCTGGGGTGGGCCATCCACAATAGGAGGGTAATTACGATTGCAGAGGTTCTCCCCAAGGGGCGAAGGGTCTGAATCTCACACCAGATTCCCCAGTCCAGCAGTTTTACACCAGGAAGATGAGAACCCAGAATGTTTGGCTTTGAAGGTCAGTGGGGCTTACTTTGGGGACAGCCAGAGCACCGTGAGAAATAGAGACTCCAGTTTCAAAGGGCACACACTCTGGGACCCGTCTGTTGATCAGACCCACCTGCTGATCTCGGAGAGCTTCCTGGAGAGGCAGGAGGCAACTGGAGCTTACCCTGGGACACAGACACGGTGCTGGTCAGTGGCAGTTTGGAATCCTCTCTCTAGCTTTACAGTTCCAAGGGACCTGATTCCACCCACTAGCCTTTTGGCACTAGTCCTGGGACACCTCTGTGTCCAGAAGGAGAAGAGGGCATCAGAGGATAAGATGGCTGGACGGCATCACTGATGCAATGAATATGAACTTGGGGAGACTTTGGGAGATGGTGAGGGACAAGGAGGCCTGGGGTTGCAAAGAGTTGGACACGACTGGATACTGAACAACTGGGACAGCTCAAGTCAAGCAACCAGCTCGGAGGGACACAGCCCCACCCCCCAGCAGGCATAACTGCCCCGAGATTCCCTGAGCTCACAGCGGCCTTGGAACCTGGCTCTGTCCACCAGAGGGCCTGGACCCAACCCTGCACACCAGCGCACTAGCGCTAGCTCTGGGACCCCAAGACCCCTGCATCCAGTGACTGTGGGACCTTGCTCCACTCTACAGTGGGTGGGCTCTACTAGCCCCAGGACCCCAGTCTTGGGACTCCCAGATCCTGCAGACAACAAAAATGCTTTTAGTTCTTGTTGTATTTCCATATAGGTTAAAGGAAAATTTTGGAATTTCAAAGCAATGATTTATTAGATGATAACCTTTCACTAACTGCCAGAATAATGGTGTTATTGTATATCATGTAGATTTCAGAAAATTCCACTGAGTGCTTGTGAAATATAATGAAATGGTTTTGACTTAAATGGACCACCTGAAAGAGGACCTTCTGACAACCACTGGGTAGACTCACAGGCAAACACAGGGATCAGCCAGAGATGTTTATTGATAGAGTTCAAGAATCTACTGGAGTCAGACTCAGGGTAGCTTCATCTGCCTTTTGATAACTTCAGGCTTCAAGGAACTTAGATTTGCCATGGAAAGTTTTTTGGCAGGTATCTGGACTTCACACAGCACAGTTTATTATTTGTGCAGTAAACATAGACCTTTTCCTTCTTGAAGCATTTCTGGCGGCACTTGCCACGAAAATTCCAGCATTTTAGGGTGCCACCTGAAAAGAAAGAACAGAGACAATGTCAGCCTTAAGAAGAGGTAGATTCTGGATTTGAAAGGTCTGTAAAAGGATTAAAACCGATGTGATAGAGGGTCCTCAGTGTCCTTTGACTTTCACCCTGGTCCTTCTTTCTCTTTTTTCCTTCTCTTTCTAAAAATTGTGGTAAGATACAAATAACATAAAGCTTATCAGTTTAAGTATTTTAAGGTGTACAGTTCAGCGGCATTACGTAAAGTCCAATGTTGTGCAACCATCATCACCACCTAGTTCCAGAACTTTTTAATCATCCCAAACAGAAAACTTGCACCTATTAACTATTCCCATTTCCCCTCTCTTCATCCTTGGGCAATGACCAATTTGCTGTCTTCTCTATAGATATGCCTAATATAGATATTTTATGTCAATGGAATCACAGAACATGCAGCATTTTATGTCTGACTTTTTTCACTTATTCACTTATTTTCAAGGTTCATCCTTTTTTTTTTAATTAAAAAAACTGAAGTACAGTTGAACCAGATGTTTCATGGATCTGCTTCTGTGCTCTGTTGTTTATACTGGTTCTCAGTCATGTTTTCTTACTTCCCTGTGTGCCTAGTAAATCTTTGTTGTTGTTGGTTAGTTGTTAAGTCATGTCTGACTTTTTGTCAACCCTATGGACTGTAGCCCGCCAGGCTCCTCTGTCTATGGGAGTTCCTAGGCAAGAATACTGGAGTGGGTTGCCATTTCCTCCTTCAGGGGATCTTCCTGACCCAGGGATTGAACCCATGTGTTCTGCATTGGCAGGCAGATTCCTTATCACTGAGCCACCAGGGAAGCCCAGTAAATCTTTAGTAGTGTAATAAACATCATAGTTGGAAAAAAAAACCCTGAAGTATAGTTGATTTACAATATTATGTTAGTTTCAGGTGTACAGAACAGTGAGATATATATATACACACACACATATATTGGGGCTTCCCTGGTGGCTTAGAGGGTAAAGTGTCTGCCTGCAATGTGGGAGACCTGGGTTCAATCCCTGGGTGGGAAAGATCCCCTGGAGAAGGAAATAGCAACTTACTCTGGTACTCTTGCTGGAAAATCCCATGGAAGGAGGAGCTGGGTAGGCTACAGTCCATGGGATCACAAAGAGTCGAACACGACTGAGCAACTTCACTTTCACTTTTCATATATATATTTCTTTTCAGATTCTCTCCCTTGTAGGTTATTATAAAATATTGCATATATTTCCCTTTGCTATACAGCAGGTCCTGTTGGTTATCATTTTATGTATATAATAGTGTGTATATGCTAATCCCAACCTCCTAATTTATTTCTCCCTTACCCGCCTTTCCCCTTTGATAACCATAAGTTTGTTTTCTATATCTGTGAGTCTATTTCTATTTTATAAATAAGCTCATTTGGATCATAGTTTAGATTCCACATTAAGTGATAGTATATGATATTAGTCTTTCTCTATATGACATTTCATTTAGAATGATAATCTCTAGGTCCACTCATGTTGTTGCAAATGACATTATTTCATTCTTTTTTTATGGCCGAGTAGTGTTTGATCATATATATACCTGCCTGCCAATGCAAGAGACGCAGGAGATGCGGGTTTGATCCCTAGGCAGAAAGATCCCCTAGAGGAGGAAATGGCAACTTATTCCAGTATTCTTGACTGAAGAATCCCATGGAGAGAGGAGCTTGGTGGGCTACAGTCTGTGGGGTCACAAGGAGTCGGACATGACTGAGTGATCAACACTTTCACTTTCTTTCAGGAGTGCCTATGCAGAGCAAGGCTCAGTAAACACTTGCCAAATGTGGAAAACTAAACCTTAGAGCAAGAATACTGGAGTGGGTTGCCATTTCCTTCTCCAGGAGATCTTCCTGACCCAGGGATCGAATCCATTTCTCCAGCTTGGCAGGCAAATTCTTTACCACTGAGCCACATGGGAAGCCCAGCCTTAGAGCAATAATTTAAAGAAAAAGGTATAGTTAATAAGGCAATGGTAGATAAAAATTTGAATCATAAAAAGACTCAAGTAACCTGAAAAAGGGAAAGGAAAGAAGATAAAGTAAACAAAGAAAGGATAGGCAGATAGAAAACAAATAGAAAGATGATAGGTTAAATGCAACTATATTGATAATTATATTAAGCATAAATAGTCTGAATGTCTCAATTAAATGGCAGAAATTGTCCAATTGGATGAAAAAGCAAGATTTATTACATACTATCTATAAGAAATTCATTCTAAATGGAGAGACATGTTAATAGTAAAAGGAAAAAAAATCATGAAATACTAATCAAAGATAAGCTGGAATATTATTAATATACTAGCTATGTTAAGATTTAAAAAGTAGACTTCAGAACTAACTAAATTGCTAAGTATAAAAAGGTCATTTCATGATGACAATCTCAACTTATCAAAAAGACATTAATCCTCAATCAAATGCACCAAATAACAGAGCTTGAAAATACATGAAACCAAAAGCTGAAAGAACTGAAAGGAGAAATAGACAAATTCACAGTGATAATTTCAGCTTTCAACCTTCCTCTCTCAATAGTTGATAGAAAAATTTAATACAAGATACAGAATATTTGAACTGATGAGTTTATCAACCAACTTAATAGATATTTATAGACCACTCTACCCAACAACAGAAAAACAGATTTCTTCCAAGAGCTCACAGAATATTTACCAAGATATACCATACAGGATCTCAATAAAAATAAAAGTATTGAAGTCTTTTAGAGAATGAGCTTATGGTTTGGCGGGGGAAGAAGAATTGGGGAAAAGATAGTTAGGGAGTTTGGGAATGACATGTAGACTCTGCTATATTTAAAATGGATAACCAACAAAGTCCTACTATACAGCACAGGGATTTCTGCTTAATGTTATGTAGCAGCCTGGGTGGGAGGGGAGTTTGGAGGGAGAATGGATACATTATGTATGGCTGAGTCCCTTTGCTGTCCATCTGAAACTATCACAACATTGTTAATCAGCTACACTCCAATATAAAATAAAAAGTTTTTTTAAAAAAGAATTGAAGTCTTATATAGGTGTATGTCTGTCCACAGTAGAATTAACTAAAAATTAACAGTAGATATGCATTTAGAAAATTCACAAATATGAGGAAATTGAACAATGTACTGGTAAATAACTAATGGGTGAAAGAGAAAACAAAAGAGAAATTAGAGAAGTTTGAATTGACTAATTAAAAGTACAATACATAAAAATATTTGTGGAACTGAGATAAAGTAGTAATTAGAGGGAAATTTGCAGTTTAAAATGTGTACTTTAGACAGAATGGTCTTAAATCACCATCAATGCTTATATCTTAAGTGAGAAAAACAAGAGCAAATTAAGTGAGAAAAACAATAGTAAATTAAGTAGAAGGAAAAAAATCATTAAGATTGGAGCAAAAGTAAATAGGATATTTGGGGTGCCATTTCCTACTCCAGGAGATTTCTCGACCCAGGGGCTAAACCCACGTCTCTTGCGTCTCTTGTATTGGTAGGTGGAGTCCTGGATTCCAGTGGATACCACTAGCATCATCTTGGAAACCTCAGAAAAATAATAGACAATAGCTGGTTTCTTGAAAACATAAAAAATTTTCTAAATTTCTAGCCAGGCAGGCTGACCAGGAAGAAAGCAGAAGAGAAGAAGTAAATTGTTTATTATCAGAAATGAAAGAGAGGGGAATTCCCTGGCCGTCCAGTGGTTAGGACTCCATGCTTTCTCCTCAGAGGGTGGGAGTGTGATCCCTGGTTGGGAACTAAGATGCCACAAGCAGTGCAGGGTGGCCAAAAAAAAAAAGAAAAAGAAAGGAAGAGAGGACTTCACTATAGGTTCTATAGATATTGCAATGTTAATAAGGTTAATAACCGAGAAAATGTCATGACTATAAATCGAACAACTTACACAAAATAGACAAATTGTTTGAAAAACACGAACCACTCAAATGGGACCTAATTAAAATTAAAAGCTTCTGCACAACAAAAGAAACTATAAGCAAGGTGAAAAGACAGCCTTCGGAATGGGAGAAAATAATAGCAAATGAAGCAACTGACAAAACAACTAATCTCAAAAATATACAAGCAACTCCTGCAGCTCAATTCCAGAAAAATAAACGACCCAGTCAAAAAATGGGCCAAAGAACTAAATAGACATTTCTCCAAAGAAGACATACAGATGGCTAACAAACACATGCAAAGATGCTTAACATCACTCATTATCAGAGAAATGCAAATCAAAACCACAATGAGGTACCATTTCACACCAGTCAGAATGGCTGCGATCCAAAAGTCAACAAGCAATAAATGCTGGAGAGGGTGTGGAGAAAAGGGAACCCTCTTACACTGTTGGTGGGAATGCAAACTAGTACAGCCACTATGGAGAACAGTGTGGAGATTCCTTAAAAAACTGGAAATAGAACTGCCTTATGACCCAGCAATCCCACTGCTGGGCATACACACCGAGGAAACCAGAATTGAAAGAGACACGTGTACCCCAATGTTCATCGCAGCACTGTTTATAATAGCCAGGACATGGAAGCAACCTAGATGTCCATCAGCAGATGAATGGATAAGAAAGCTGTGGTACATATACACAATGGAGTATTACTCAGCCATTAAAAAGAATACATTTGAATCAGTTCTAATGAGGTGGATGAAACTGGAGCCGATTATACAGAGTGAAGTAAGCCAGAAAGAAAAACACCAATACAGTATACTAACACATATATATGGAATTTAGAAAGATGGTAACGATAACCCTGTATGCGAGACAGCAAAAGAGACACAGATGTATAGAACAGTCTTTTGGACTCTGTGGGAGAGGGAGAGGGTGGGATGATTTGGGAGAATGGCATTGAGACATGTATAATATCATATAAGAAATGAATCGCCAGTCTAGGTTCGATGCAGGATACAGGATGCTTGGGGCTGGTACACTGGAATGACCTAGAGGGATGGTATGGGGAGGGAGGTGGGAGGGGGGTTTAAGATTCGGAACACTTAGAAAGATGGTAACGATAACCCTGTATGCGAGACAACAAAAGAGACACAGATGTATAGAACAGCCTTTTGGACTCTGTGGGAGAGGGAGAGGGTGGGATGATTTGGGAGAATGGCATTGACACATGTATAATATCATATATGAAACGAATCGCCAGTCCAGGTTCGACGCATGATACTGGATACTTGGGGCTGGTGCACTGAGACGACCCAGAGGGATGGTACAGGGAGGGAGGAGGGAGGCAGGGTTCAGGATGGGGAACACGTATATACCTGTGGCAGATTCATGTTGATGTATGGCAAAACCAATACAATATTGTAAAGTAATTAACCTCCAATTAAATAAATTTATATTAAAAAATATAAAGCAATTTTTTGGAGGTATCACAGGCCCTGATTTCAAACTATACTACAAAGCATAGGAATCAAAAGTGTATGTTACTGACACTAAAAGAGATACACAGATCAATGGAACAGAATAGCCCAGAAATAAACCCATAAACACACAGTCAACACAAAGGAGGCAAGAATACACAATGAGGAAAAGACAATTAATGGTGTTGGGATAACTGGCTAGTTCCATGCAAAAGCATCAAACTGGATGACTTTCTCATACCATATATATAAAAATAATCTCAAATGGATTAAATACTTAGATGTATAAATTTGAAACCATAAATTTCCTAGAACATAAGCAGTATGCTTTTTTTCTTTTTTTCCATACTGTGTGGCTTGTGGGATTTTAGTTCCCAGACCAGGGATCAAAGTCAGGCCCTTTGCAGTGAAAGCACAGAGTCCTAACCACTGGACTGCCAGTGAATTCCCAGGCAGTAAAGACTCTACCTGTGATGCAGGAGACCAGAGTTCAACCCCTGGGTCGAGAAGATCCCCTGGAGAAGGAAAGGCAACCCGCTCCAGTATTCTTGCCTGGAGAATCCCATGGACAGAGGAGCCTGGTGGGTTACAGTCCGTGGGGTCACAAAGAGTCGGGCACAACTGAGTGACTAACACACAATAACACACGCATGCTCTTTGACACAGGCCTTAGCAATATTTTTTTTGGATCTGTCCTTTCAGGCAAGGAAAGCAAAAGCAAAAATAAACAAATGCAACTAAACCAAACTAGAAAAAGCTTTTGCACATGAAGAAACTATTGAGAAATGGAAAAGGCAGCCTCCTACGTGAGAGAAGATACTTGCAAACAATATATCCAAAACAAGGTTAATATTCAAAACATGCAAACAATCTGCAAAACTCAGTATCAAAAAACCAAATAACCTGATTAAAATACAGACAGGAGAACTAAATAAGACATTTTTCCAAAGAAGACATACAAATAGCAAAGGGACACACGAAAAAATGCTCAACATCACTAATCATTAGGGAAATGCAAAAATAAAGCTATCTTAAAAATCTATAAATATTTAAAACTATAGAAGCTACTTATAAATAACTTCATAGGTCAAAGAGATCAAAAGGAAAATTATATAGAAATTTTCACTAAATGAAAATGAATCAAAATTTGTGGAATGTAGCAAAAAGCAATGCTTAGAAAGAAAAATTCCAGTATTAGAAAAGAGGAAAGGTTTCAAATCAATGATACCAGCTTCTGCCTTAAGAAATGAGAAACAGGAGAGCAAACAAAACACATGTAAGCAGAAGAAATAATAAAGATAAGAGTGAAAAATCAATCAAACAGAAAACAGAGATTCTTTGATGCCAAAAATGGTTCTTTGAGAAGATAAATTTAAAAAACTGATAAAGTTGTGTCTGACTCTCTGTGACCCCATGGACTGTAGCCCAACAAGGCTCTTCTGTCCATGGGATTTTCCAGGCAAGGATACTGGAGTGAGTTGCCGTTTCCTTCTCCAGGGGAATCTTCCCCAGCCAGGGATCAAACCTGGATCTCCCGCATTGTAGGCGGATCTTTACCAACTGAGCTACCAGGGAAGCCCTGATTAACCTTTAACCAAATGCATTAGTTTGCTAGACCTGCTGTAACAAACGAACACAAGCTGAATGGCTTAAACAACAGAAATTTATCATTTCATAGGTCTGGAGGGTAGAAGTCTGAAATCAAGGTGTCTGAGGCCTAAAAGGGGTCTGTTAGGCCAATCTCCTTGGTTTACAGATGGGCTGGCTATCTTCCTATGTCTTGTCACACTGTTAACACTGTGTGTTTGCCTCTAAATTTCCCTTTTCTAAGAGCAAGAGTCATATTGGATTAAGGGGGACACCAATCCAGGATGACTCAACTAATTAATTATATCTGCAATAACTATTTTCAAATAAGGTCACAATCTGAGGTACTGGGGTTTAGGACTTCAACATGTAAATTTTTAGAGGTATTCAATTCAACCCACAAGACCAATCAGGAAAAAACTAAGAGACAAATTACCAATATCATGAATGAGATACCCTATAGATTCCATAGCTATCAAAAGAAAAATAAGGGAATATTATGGACAACTGTAAGCTAACACATCTGACAACACAGGTTACAGAACCAAATTTCTTGAAAGGCAAACTCTACCAAAGCTTACTCACAAAGAAATGGATAGCTTGCTGCTGCTGCTGCTAAGTCGCTTCAGTCATGTCCAACTCTGTGCGACCCCATAGATTACGGCTCACCAGGCTCCCCCGTCCCTGGGATTCTCCAGGCAAGAACACTGGAGTGGGTTGCCATTTCCTTCTCCAATGCATGAAAGTGAAAAGTGAAAGGGAAGTCGCTCAATCGTGTCCGACTCTTTGCGACCCCATGGACTGCAGCCTACCAGGCTCCTCCGTCCATGGGATTTTCCAGGTAAAAGTACTGGAGTGGGGTGCCATTGAAGTAGGCCTAAATCTAATTAGGACATTAAATGTTTAGTTAAATTTCTTCTCACACAAGAAAACTTCCTTGGCCAGACAGCAAAGTCAACCAAACAATTAAGGATGAAATCTTATCATTCCACACAAAGTGTTAACTTCCCAGCTCCTCCTATGAGTCTAGCATTAAGCTAATAACAAAGTGGGAAGAAAATTTCTCAAGAAATGAAAAATCATATCATAACTTACCAATATGGATGCAAATCTTAAAATTTCAACATATCAAAATCCACCAGTAAATAAAAAATGATTATGTATTAAAGGCAAGTGAGGCTAAATGTAGGGTTAGGTTAATATTTGAAATTCAACTCATGTAAATTCACCATTTAGCAGACTGAAAAAGATAAAACCACATGATCATCTCAATAGATGAAGAAAAGGCATTTGATAAACTTCAACACTCATTCTTGATAAATCTGCAGCAAACTACGAACAGAAGAGATAATCAACTTGATAAAGGTGGTGGGATGTGAGATGGACAGGATTGGATGTGTCTGCTCTAAAATTCTACTCTGCAAGCCAGGCTGGCCTAATAGCACGGGAGGTCACAGAGCCTTTACTTTCTCTGATATTCTCTAAAAGATGATATAAAAGTGACTTTCAACATGTACATGATAAATAAAATTTATCCCCAAAATATCTTAGTGCAACATCAGAGTACACCTTATACATATATACAGTAGCAATTACAGTACTTTTGGAAAATCTAGTCACCTGTATACATTCTGACATCTGATCTGCATAGTACAATTTACCTATGTCAAGGAGTATCCCACTTTCTAATACCCCTCCCCTCAATCCTGACTGATAAACCATTTTGATTGTCATTCAAAATGCCTTTTGGCTTTAATCTATACACGTATGTCTAGTTCACTCTCATATATATGGAGTTATTATCTGGCTTAATCTACTTGTGGCTACATGTCTGAATTGTTTTTTCCTTAATATGAAGGAGCTTATAAATAATTTATACCATTTACTGAGCATCCATCTCATTTCATTTAGTTTCCATACCACAGTAGCATTATTCCTATTGAGGAATGTGTGGCTCACAGAGGTTAAGTTGCCCACCTGATCTCACACAGCTGATTCCCAGATTACAAAATTCAATCCAGGGTTTGGTGGATTTCAAAAGCTATGCTCTCTACATTAAATAGCCACCTCTGTCTTCCTGACTGGTCTCTCTTGGGGTTGTTCCTCCAACTGTGGAGATACAGGACACTGTTCTCCTCTGAACACAGCTGATACTCTGGATCCACTTTTTTGTTCAAGATTATCTTGCCCTGTAAATCTAGAAATTAAATTTATTCCTGTTCCCCTGCAAATGAAGACTTTAGGCCTATTAAAACCTTTCCATTAAAAAAAAATCAAATTCTTATTATTTGGGGATTAAATGTTGTTAAGAACACATCATTTATAGAATCCTTAAAGGGAATTTGTTGTTAAAATCATACTATGAAGTTCAACACTTTATATGTACAATAAATTTTCCTTAGAAATGCTGTTTACTTACACTGACAGCATTAATATCCGACACATGCCCAGTGAAAGACTGTCTGCACATTCCATCTCGAATATCCCATAATTTTGAAGAGGCATCGCAAGCACCGGAAACAAAAGTCCTCATGTCAGGACTCAGGGAAAGACTCATCACATCTCCAGAATGCCCAGTGAATGTGGTGGTCTGCTGGGCAGTTTCAATGTCCCATAAAGCACTATAGTCAAAAACAGACAGAAATCATTAATGACTCTTCTCCCCTCTTGCATTAATTCCTACTACCACGCTCAACCTCAAATTAGTAATCTTCTGGAATAAACTCACCAAGTTGTGTCTCCTGAACTTGTAACTATTTGGCTATCATCTAAAAACCGACAGCAGGATAAGTAGCCTACAGCATAGAGATAACAAATGTTAGGTTATCACTGGTTAATTCAATTACCATATAAAATAGTAATATGTATTTTAAAAATATAATACCTGGGCAACAAGTGTTTGTTAGTAAAATCTATAGTTCTACTTTTAATAACTTCCAATTCTATGCTGCCTGCAACTTTATTTTACCAACAAACCCTCTCTTAGCTATTTACTATGTCAATGACTCTGAAAGTTATAAATCTGAGTAAAGACCCAGTCCCTTCCACCTACTACAATTACTTAGGAGAAGGATACGCCTTAATACAAATATTATCTATAATCTATAGCAGACTGGGTTAAGTACCTTGGAGAAATACTTTAAAAACCTCAGTGAAAGCGTCATTAAAAAGGTGGATTCAAAAAAAAAAAAAAAGGGTGGATTCGAATGCTCAGAATCACCAGTTGTTCAAAATATGGAAATAGCAGGAGGAAAACCATTATAGAAATTTTATAAAAATTATAGCCAAACAGTACTTCCAAGAATTCAGAGAGGCTGAAACCTGGTAAGTGGCAACAAATTCCTATGAACACCGCTAGCCAAATACTATACTGATGAACTACAGTGCGCACACTAATAAAGCAATGCATTATCACACAGTGAAAAAATACTTCATAAATGCACCTTGATACACACTTTCAATTACCTAATGAAGCGTCCAAATGCCATAACTGTTACAGGTTTGCAGAGAATACAGAAAATCATATTTGCTTTCTTTCTGTATTCATTATTGTTTGAATTTTTTGCAGTAAGTAATTTCTAAGAAACAATACTATTTTTTAAAGAAAAACAGAAGTAGAGTCATCATTTGTATAATTATAAAAAGTCAACGCTTCTCAGATTGACAGTAATTTCCATTCTCACTTGACCGACACGCATCCCTTGGTCAGTTGAGCCCCTTCTGTCCCTCTTCCTCCTTGATCTTCAGAGAAGTCAAATTTGGGAGGAAAGGACAGTATGTAGCGAAGCTCACCTGTGTGACCCGGTAACTCTCGGCTCACTCTCACATTGCCCTCTCTGGTTTTTAAATTATATATAGAGCAGATGTTGTCCAGTCCTCCACAAGCGACGTAATTCCCAGAGGGAGCGTAAGCACAGGTCATCACCCAGGAAGACCGCAAAGGGATAGCATGCATCTGCAGAACAAACACAGCATCAAAACTAAGATTACAGAAGGCATGGATTTTTCAAACCTATTTACAGTGAAGCAGATACTACTCAAACGTAAATATTCTTTAAAATAAGCCAAGTAAAATAAAGATTACAATGAGCTGAGAAGCTGGAAAAAAAAAAAAAACACACACACACACTAAAGTGCCCGTTATATTTTCCACATATTGCAAATCATTTGGATTTAAGTGCTCTTTTCAGAAAGTATTCTTTTAGGAAGAATAAAGACAGAAAATGTTTCAACACTAATATAGCTGTTTGAAATATTAAGTGTAAAATGTTAAAAAAAAAAAACAATAAAATTCTTGGCTTTTTGCAGTAGTGTTCAAAAGAATTTCCTACAACAGAACACTGAACAATACAAGAACTGGAGTTGAATAGAATGGTCCTTCCATGAAGAACTATGTTTTTCTAATAACTCGTATTCTGGGCTTGAATTTGAACAATGGTAATAGTTTGCACTGGTCTACTCACACCATTGTCTGATGTTTTATTACCCAACACCAAACATTTGCAAATCAGGTAGCAGTTTAATGTGAATGGGAACATCAAGGCTAAATGGCCCAGACACAGAATCAACATATTGCATGATTACTATGCTCTCACTTAACCCAAAAGAGTATTTTTCATTTTAGGAAAATATAGCTGAAAGTCATTGATTGACACCAAAAAATTAAGAAAACTATTATATTACAAATCTATCCTAGCTGGCTTTTAAATTCTCAACCAGGTTGAAGTTACTGTTTACTTCACAAAATAGTACTTCTAAATCTTTAATGGAAACAGTGGTATAAGTGTACGTAGAATCTAAAAGTATTTGACTTGTGAGCGTTTTCTTGGAGCTTTTCCACTACTACTCAGCACCTCTACATCAGGAATTCTTTCCAGGAGACATTAGATCTAATCCACTAGTTTTTACCACCAAGGGATCTAAACAAGTTGTAATCTGCCTCCAACCTAATCAATCTTCTGAACAGCCCAGAAACACAAATCAATGCCTAACATTCCAGCTTATCCACAACTAAAAATAAAAACTATAAGGTCATTGTCACATTAGGAAATGGGAACTTTACAAAAATCATTTTAATATAAAACTGATACACACTATCTTTTAATATTTGAGTATGAAATATGGGACTCAAGACACATTGAATTATATTCCTAGAGTTGTCTTTGGGAATAAAAAAGGGGCTAAATATTAAAAGCAAATACTAGGCCTAAAGAGAGGACCTAGGTAAAAATTAATGGAATAAATTTATCCCAGGAAGAAATTATAACCTTGAAGTAATAGAATAAAGGAAAGAATTGGTTTATCAAACCAAATAAAAGGTTATATAAGAGGATGATTAAAAAATTCTACCTTATTTGTTGTATAGCTATCCCAAATAATTAATTTTCCATCTTGGGAAGCACTGACTAGTAGCCTAGAGGAGCAAACACAAAAATAATGTGATACTTAGAGGAAAAAAGTAGTTTAAATTAATTATGCATTGCATTAATGTAGAACAGTTCAGAAAAGACAAATATAATTTTTCTAATAAAAAACTTGATACCAGGAAACATTCTCAACTTAAAAAAATATATTCTGCATGCCAAAAATTGTCAACTTTAAAATTTTTTAGAGATTTTACTAAAAATGTCTCTGGTTATGATCCAACTTTTTCATGGTGACAACATTCTAGGTATTATTCACGATTTTGGTAGCTCTTAGCTGACTGGCTTAGAATGCACTGATTTAAATATAATGACAATGAAGTACATGTAAGTCTAACAACCATGTTTCATTCAATCTAAAAATATCAATTGAGAGCCTGTGATAGAAAGTCTGTATTAATGGCACAGCATAGGCGATACCTCCTACCCTTGAGGCCTCTACTATCTGGTGGAGATAGGACATTTACTAAAAAGTGAAAATAGTCAAAGGAGTAGTATAAAAGAAAGGCCATAGGAAAACAAATGAGGGACAGATAACTACTGAGTTACTCAAGTAGCCTGGCAAAAGAAAACACGTCTTGAAAAAGGGAATTTTGAAAGCTGGAGAAAGCTGTACTCTGTAAAGAGGGCAAGTTCCATGACAAGAGGTGGAAAAATACCATGGGTGTTTCAAATTTCCCAGTTACACAGACTTCATAAGAAATGGAAAAAACATCTGGGAAAAGCAGACTAGGCTTAAACAGCAGAAAGCTCTGTCTGCCAGGCTAACTAGGAACTCTTGACTGAAGTTAACAGGCCACTGGATTTTTTGTTTTCTTTTGGAATTTTATTTTTCACTATGGTATAAAATTCAAAAGATACAAAAGGATAGATATACAGTGAAAAGAATCATGTTCTGTGTTCCTATCACTCAGCCATCCATTTTCCTTCACTACAGGTAAATAACGTTATCAGGTTCTTATGTAGTAATCACTGTAAGTTTCATGAAAGGGCAGATACATCCACATAGTACGGGATGGAACTAAAGTTTTTTTAAAAAACAATTGGTATCATCAGCACTGAGTTGAGAAAAAAGTAACGGGGTGATAATCAGAATGAGTAGAAAGACAAGGAGAGACAGGTGCTTTGTTGACACTTCATGTTCTATGAAAATTAATAGTCTTGAGGAAATTTTAAGTAAGAACCATTAACATTTTCAAGTGTTTGTATTTTGAGTTATGTATTTGCTGTCTCAATGGTTAGATTACTTATGTTAAATTTAAGGAAAAAAAAATTTGGCCTAGCTTTATGTCAGTTGTTAGTTATATACTTTCATTTATCCCCCCTGAAGAGGCAGAAGTTCTATATTACTGTATCAAGAATCCTGTTTATACTGAGATGTGGGAACCATTAGCAACAGGTAGCAACATTTTTAGATTCTCCTGGAAGAAGAGAAAAAAATGTGCAATGTCTATTAAAAACTAATTGGCTGGGCTTCCCCAGTGGCTCAGTGGTAATGAATCCACCTGCCAATGGGTTCAATCCCTGATCAGGGGACATTTCACAGGCCACAGAGCAACTAAGCCCATGCACCGCAACTACCGAGCTTGTGCTCCAGAGCCTGAGAGCTGCAACTGCTGAAGGCTCCATGCCCTAGAGCCTGTGCTCTGCAACGAGAAGCCACAGCAATGAGAAGCCCACACTGCAATGAAGAGAGCCCCCGCACCACGACTGGGGAAAAGCCATGCAGCAACAAAGCCCAGCACAGACAGTGATCATGATAAATTAATAAATTTTTTAAATTAATTTTTTAAATGTTTATTTATTTGGCTATGCCAGGTCTTAGCTGTGGCACAGGGGATCTTTGGTCTTTGTTGCAGCGTGCAAGCTCTTTAGCTGTGGCATGCAAACTTTTAGTTGTAGCATGTGGGATCTACTTCCCTAATCAGGGATCGAACCTCGGCCCTCTGCATTGGGAGTGCAGAGTCTTAGCCACTGGACCACCAGGAAAGTTCCCCAAAATAATTTTAGTTAAGAAATTTTCCCAATTAGATGAACCAAATCAAAGGAACAAGTCAACCATTATGGAAGCAGGGTCAGACACTGTGTAGTATTGTCAGATACTCTGGAAAATTCACAGACCATACTGTAACCCTGTGAACAAGTCATGACCAACCATTCAGCTGAGATCAGATGGCTGCTGTGTGTGTGTGCGCATGCACTCTCACTACACACACACTTGCAGAGTGTGGCTGGGGAATAAAAGATGTATTCAATGAAAATGTCGTTTTGTAATTCCATCCTTCATGAATTTAGGTAATGAATAAATTATAGCAATATCTGGTAACTTGTACACAGCAATATTCAACAAATATTTCCTTATCACCTGCAATTTCAACGTTTATTATGCAATAAAACTACCTTGACATGTTAAAAAACAAAGTATAATACCCCACTGCAAAGAAAAGAAATCCTAAACACTTTTCCTAAATCATTCAATAAAGGGTATTTCTGAGAGGTAAATTTCTTTTCCATATTAAAGGTTTCTAAACTTTTATTAAAGTGTCAATGAATATTTTTATTAAGAGCAAAGCAGTCATATTAGATGCATTTTTTTCAAACACTTCATAGATATAGGTTGTTTCTAACGGACAATGCAAGTGATGAGTCAACAAAATAATTTTGCAGGCAGTTTGAAAATGGCAGGTACAAACCTTGAATCATATCCCCAGTGCATGCATAGATTTTAGCTAGGTGACCTCTCAGTGTACGTCTTGTTCGCATTTGTATTCGACCCACGGAATCCATATTTGATGTGATCTTTAGGAAGTGATGAGAATGTTATTCTTTAGCTTAGACACAGCTCAAAAAATAAAGCAGAAACAATTAATTGGCACTAAAGTAGACATAAAATAAATGGACAGTTACTGAAGATATTTTAATATAAATAATCCCTATGAAGCTCAAGAAAAAGTATGATTTATTTGCACACCTTCCAATAAAAACATCTTCTGTAGAGTAGTAAGTAAAAAAATAGACATGCTGTCCAACCTTATTAAAAAAAAAAAAACAACCACAAATAAAAAGCTAATAGATGATCAAATAGTAAAATATTTATAATTTTAACTCTTTAAAGAAATCCAATTTTTGACTTGAATAACACATAAAATATCCTTAATAAAAATGAGCAATTTTAATTAATGAAACTTTCCTAATAGTTTATATAAGGAAAAAAACTTAATCAGGGCATATCAAAAAGCAGCAGAAGCTATCTAAAAAAGAAATGTGTATTATATGAATCTGTGTATTTTTATAGTATTTACTTTTTCACAGACTTTCATTTTCACAAGTATGTGTTAAAAGGCTCTTGAACAGCATCTGACAAATTACAAAGTCTTTTTAAGAGAGATCTCATTTTTCTTTCAATTAAGTACTAACAAATAGAATCTGTCATTTGCATCGTTGTCAAGCTATTTCATGCAAATTAGTAAAAGAAACTGAGGAAGAAAACTTTACCTGAACAAGTGTTGCATCATTACACGCTTTCCTAGCATCCTGAAATAAAGATGATTATACATTTAGACATGGAAACCCCTAGACATGATTTAAAATAAGGTTTTCATTGGAAATGTAGATTTGAAATACACTCCTTAGTGTACTACACAATCTTTGGTTTATTGAGAAAATTCACGTAACATAAAATTAACCACTTTAATCATTTTAATGTGTGCAGCTGGATGGGTTAGGATATTGACAATGTGGGCAACCATCACCACTATCTAGCTACAGAACATTTTCATCACGCCCAAAAAAAGAAACCCTATATATTCCAATTCCCTCTTCCCCCACCACCAGGTGATCACTAATTTACTTTCTAATGGATTTACCCACTCAGGACAATGCACACAAATGGAATCATACAATACATGATTTTTGTGTGTCTGGCTTCCTTCATTTAAATGTTGTTCTGAAGGTTCATTCATGTTGTATCATGTGTCAGTATTTCATTCCTTTTTAATGCTGAGTAATATTTCATTGTATGAATGTATTACATTTTGTTTATCCATTAATTAACTGGATGGACATTTATGCTGTTTCTACTTTGTGGTTTTATGATGCAGTGATTACTCACATACAAGTTTCTGTGTGTATGTATGTTTTCAATTGTCCTGGGCATACAACTAAACGTAGACTTGGTGGGTGATATGGTAATTATGTTTACGTCTCATCTGTTAATTTGTGGTTTTATTTCTATTACTTTAGGAGACTGACCTAAGAAAACATTGTTATGATTTATGTCAGAGAATATTTTGCCCATGCTCTCTTGCAGGAGTATTATGGTATTATGTATTATATTTAAGTCAGAGAAAATGACTTTAAAATATAGACTGTTAAAAGAGACAAAGAAGGACACTACATAATGATCAAGGGATCAATCCAAGAAGATACAATTGTAAATATAAATGCACCCAACATAGGAAAACTTCAACAAATAAGCCAAATATGCTAACAGTCATAAAATGAGAAGTCGACAGTAACACAATCATCATTGGGAACTTTAACACCTCAATTACAGCAACGGACAGGTCATCCAGACAGAGAATCAATAAAGAAAAAGAGGCCTTAAATGACACATTAGATCAAATGGACTGAACTGATATTTATGGAGCATTTACCTTCCCACCTTTTCATACTGTGAGAAGGCCACAGGACTGGAAAAGGTCAGTTTTCATTCCAATTCCAAAGAAAGGCAATGCCAAAGAATGCTCCAACTACCGCACAATTGCACTCATCTCACATGCTAGTAAAGTAATGCTCAAAATTCTCCAAGCCAGACTTCAGCAATATGTGAACCGTGAACTCCCTGATGTTCAAGCTGGTTTTAGAAAAGGCAGAGGAACCAGAGATCAAATTGCCAACATCCGCTGGATCATGGAAAAAGCAAGAGAGTTCCAGAAAAACATCTATTTCTGCTTTATTGACTATGCCAAAGCCTTTGACTGTGTGGATCACAGTAAACTGTGGAAAATTCTGAAAGAGATGGGAATACCAGACCACCTGACCTGCCTCTTGAGAAATCTGTATGCAGGTCAGGAAGCAACAGTTAGAACTGGACATGGAACAACAGACTGGTTCCAAATAGGAAAAGGAGTACGTCAAGGCTGTATATTGTCACCCTGCTTATTTAACTTATATGCAGAGTACATCATGAGAAATGCTGGACTGGAAGAAACACAAGCTGGAATCAAGATTGCTGGGAGAAATATCAATAATCTCAGATATGCAGATGACACCACCCTTATGGCAGAAAGTGAGGAGGAGCTAAAAAGCCTCTTGTTGAAAGTGAAAGAGGAGAGTGGAAAAGTTGGCTTGAAGCTCAACATTCAGAAAACGAAGATCATGGCATCTGGCCCCATCACTTCATGGGAAATAGATGGGGAAACAGTAGAAACAGTGTCAGACTTTGTTTTTTTGGGCTCCAAAATCACTGCAGATGGTGACTGCAGCCATGAAATTAAAAGGCGCTTACTCCTTGGAAGAAAAGTTATGACCAACCTAGACAGCATATTCAAAAGCAGAGACATTACTTTGCCGACTAAGGTCCGTCTAGTCAAGGCTATGGTTTTTCCAGAGGTCATGTATGGATGTGAGAGTTAGACTGTGAAGAAGGCTGAGCACCGAAGAATTGATGCTTTTGAACTGTGGTGTTGGAGAAGACTCTTGAGAGTCCCTTGGACTGCAAGGAGATCCATCCAGTCCATTCTGAAGGAGATCAGCCCTGGGATTTCTTTGGAAGTAATGATGCTAAAACTGAAGCTCCAGTACTTTGGCCACCTCATGCAAGTTGACTCATTGGAAAAGACCCTGATGCTGGGAGGGATTGGGGGCAGGAGGAGAAGGGGACGACCGAGGATGAGATGGCTGGATAGCATCACGGACTCGATGGATGTGAGTCTGAGTGAACTCTGGGAGTTGGTGATGGACAGGGAGGCCTGGCGTGCTGCGATTCATGGGGTCGCAAAGAGTCAGACACGACTGAGCAACTGAACTGATCGACCTTCCCACCAACAGTGTAGAAGTGTTCCCTTTTCTCCATACCTTCTATAGCATTTGTTTGTAGATTTTTTGATGATGGCCATTCTGACTGTTACGAGATAATACCTCACTGTAGTTGTGATTTGCATTTCTCTAATAATTAGCAATGTTGACCATCTAATCATGTGCCTTTTAGCCATCTCTCTGTCTTCTTTGGAGAAATCTCTATTTAGATCTTTCACCATTTGCATGGGTTGTTTATTTCTTTCATATTGAGCTACAAGAGCACTTTATATGATTTGGAGATTAATCCCATGTTGACTGCTTCATTCGTAAATATTTTCTCCCATGCTGTGGGTTGTCTTTCATTTTGTTTATGGCTTCTTTTGCTGTACAAAACTTTTAAATTTAATTAGGTCCCACTTGTGTTAGAGAATGTTCTAATTTCACTCTTTTCCACGTAGCTCTTCAGGTCTTTCCAGCACCACTTATTGAAGAGACTGTCTTTTCTCCACTGTATATTCTGCCTCATTTGCTGTACATTAATTTTTAGATAAATGCAAATCGAAACTAAAATGAGATACCACCTCACACGAGTTAAGGAAGGCCATCATGCAAAAGCCCACAAACAATGAATGCTGACGTGGGTGTGGAGAAAAGGGAACCCTCCTACACTGTTGGTACAGCCACCATAGAGAACAGTATGGAGCGTCCTTAAAAAACTAAAAATAGAACTAGCAAATAATCCAGCATTCCACTCCTGGACATATATCCAGAGAAAATCGTAATTCAAAAAGATACATGCACAGACTTCCCTGGTGGTTCAGCAGTTAAGAATTCACCCACCACTGCTAGGGACATGGGATCAGTCCCTGCTCTGGGAAGATTCTACATGCCAAGGGGTAATTAAGCCTGTGTGCCACAACTATTGAGTCTGTGTGTAGCAACTACGGAAGCTCGTGACCCTATTGAGAGAGCTCATCCTTCAGTTCAGTTCAGTCGCTCAGTCATGTACGACTCTCTGTGACCCCATGGACTGCAGCACACCAGGCTTTCCAGTCCATCATCAACTCCTGGAGCTTATTCAAACTCATGGCCATTGAGTCAGTGATGCCATCCAACCATCTCGTCTTCTATTGTCCCCTTCTCCTCTTGCCTTCAATCTTTCTCAGCATCAGGGTCTTTTCCAATGAGTCAGTCAGTTCTTCACATCAGGTGGCCAAAGTATTGGAGTTTCAGCTTCAGCATCAGTCCTTCCAATGAATCTTCAGGACTGATTTCCTTTAGGATTGACTGGTTTAATCTCCTTGTAGTCCAAGAGACTCTGAAGAGTCTTCTCCAACACCACAGTTCAAAAGCATCAATTCTTCAGTGCTCAGCTTTATAGTTCAACTCACACATCCATACATGACTACTGGAAAAACCATAGCTTTGACTAGACAGACGTTTGTTAGCAAAGTAATGTCTCTGCTTTTTAATATGCTGTCTAGATTGGTCATAGCTTTCCTTCCAAGGAGCAAGTGTCTGCTAATTTCACGGCTGCAGCCACCATCTGCTGGGATTTTGGAGCCCCCCAAAATAAAGTCTCTCATTGTTTCCTTTGTTTAGCCATCCATTTGCCATGAAGTTATGGGACCATATGCCATGATCTTAGATTTCTGAATGTTGAATTTTAAGTCAACTTTTTCACTCTCCTCTTTTCCTTTCATCAAGAGGCTCTTTAGTTCTTCTTCACTTTCTGCCATAAGGGTGGTGTCATCTGTATATCTGACGTTATTGATATTTCTCCAAGCAATCTTACTTCCAGCATGTGCCTCATCCAGCCCAGCATATCACATGATATACTTTGCATGTAAGTTAAATAAGCAGGGTGGCAATATACAGCCTTGACATACTCCTTCCTTTCCCTATTTGGAACCAGTCTGTTGTCCCATGTCCAGTTCTACATACAGATTTCTCAGGAGGCAGGTAAGGTGGTTAGTATCCCATCTCTTTCAAAATTTTGTTGTGATCTACATAGTTAAAGGCTTTGGCATAGTTAATAAAGCAGAAATAGATGTTTTTCTGGAACTCTCTTGCTTCTTTGATGATCCAACAGATGTTGGCAATTTGATCTCTGGTTCCTCTGCCTTTTCTTAATCCAGCTTGAACATCTGGAAGTTCACCATTCATGTACTGTTGAAGCCTGGCTTGAAGAATTTTGAGCATTACTTTACTAGCATGTGAGATGAGTGCAACTGTATGGTAGTCTGAACATTCTTTAGCACTGCCTTTCTTTGGGATTGGAATGAAAACTCAGCAGTGGCCACCGGACTGGAAAAGGTCAGTTTTCATTCCAATCTCAAAGCTCATCCTTAGGTAGGTTGATAAATAGTCTGGGGCCCTTGAGGAGGAAAAGGTCCAGGGCCCTTGAATAGGGGTCTGAGGTTCTCAAGGAGGAGAAAAGGACTTTTTTTCTACATTGCTTTGTATTAGTCAATATAACAATGTATCTTGCTTAAGGACATGTTTCTCCTTAACAAGGACCTTCTGGATAATCTTGTTATATGTGGGGGAGTGGGTCTGGTAAGATCTTTCTATTGTTAATTCTAATCCTGTTATCTTATACTGGGGGAGTGGGTCCGGTAAAACCCTTTATTGTCAGTTCAGTTCAGTTCAGTCGCGCAGTCGTGTCCGACTCTTTGCGACCCCATGAATCGCAGCTCGCCAGGTCTCCCTGTCCATCACCAACTCCCGGAGTTCACTCAGACTCACGTCCATCAAGTCTGTGATGTCATCCAGCCATCTCATCCTAGGTCGTCCCTTTCTCCTCCTGCCCCCAATCCCTCCCAGCATCAGGGTCTTTTCCAATGAGTCAACTCTTCGCATAAGGTGCCCAAAGTACTGGAGCTTCAGTTTTAGCATCATTCCTTCCAAAGAAATCCCAGGGTTGATCTCCTTCAGAATGGACTGGATGGATCTCCTTGCAGTCCAAGGGACTCTCAAGAGTCTTCTCCAACACCACAGTTCAAAAGCATCAATTCTTCTGCACTCAGCCTTCTTCACAGTCCAACTCTCACATCCATACATGACCACAGGAAAAACCATAGCCTTGACTAGACGGACCTTAGTCGGCAAAGTAATGTCTCTGCTTTTGAATATACTATCTAGGTTGGTCATAACTTTTCTTCCAAGGAGTAAGCGCCTTTTAATTTCATGGCTGCAGTCACCATCTGCAGTGATTTTGGAGCCCAAAAAAACAAAGTCTGACACTGTTTCTACTGTTTCCCCATCTATTTCCCATGAAGTGATGGGGCCAGATGCCATGATCTTCGTTTTCTGAATGTTGAGCTTTAAGCCAACTTTTCCACTCTCCTCTTTCACTTTCAACAAGAGGCTTTTTAGCTCCTCCTCACTTTCTGCCATAAGGGTGGTGTCATCTGCATATCTGAGATTATTGATATTTCTCCCAGCAATCTTGATTCCAGCTTGTGTTTCTTCCAGTCCAGCATTTCTCATGATGTACTCTGCATATAAGTTAAATAAGCAGGGTGACAATATACAGCCTTGACGTACTCCTTTTCCTATTTGGAACCAGTCTGTTGTTCCATGTCCAGTTCTAACTGTTGCTTCCTGACCTGCATACAGATTTCTCAAGAGGCAGGTCAAGTGGTCTGGTATTCCCATCTCTTTCAGAATTTTCCACAGTTTACTGTGATCCACACAGTCAAAGGCTTTGGCATAGTCAATAAAGCAGAAATAGATGTTTTTCTGGAACTCTCTTGCTTTTTCCATGATCCAGCGGATGTTGGCAATTTGATCTCTGGTTCCTCTGCCTTTTCTAAAACCAGCTTGAACATCAGGGAGTTCACGGTTCACATATTGCTGAAGTCTGGCTTGGAGAATTTTGAGCATTACTTTACTAGCATGTGAGGTATAAAGCTCCTTTGCAAAGACTAGGCAAAGCAAGGCACTCTCTGTCCCCCTTCTGATGTCTACAGTCAGTTTTCTCTGTCCCCTTTTATACTTTAATAAAAGTCTGCTACACAAAAGTTCCTGAGTGATCAAGTCTGGTCCCTGGTCCGAAAGCTAAATCTTCTGAGATCACGAATCCAACATCATTCTCCATAAGCTACCACTATGCCCCACAACAAGAGAAGCCACCACAATGAGAAGCCCACGCACTGCAACTAGATAGCAGCCCTGCTCGCCACAACCAGACAAAAAGCCTGCACACAGCAACAGAGACCCAGTGCAGCCAAAAATAAATAAAAAAAATTTTTAAGATACAGGCATGTCAATGTTCACTGCAGCACCATTTACAATAGCCAACAGATGAAAACAACCTAGATGTCCGTCAATAGATAAATGGATAAAGAAGAGATGGTACATATATATACAATGGAGTATTATTCATCCATAACAAACACTGAAATAAGGCCATTTGCAACAACAATGGACCTAGAGATTATCATACTAAGTCAGACAGAGAAAGACAAATATTGTATGATAATTACTGATATATGAATCTAAAAAGATTACAGGGAATCCCCTGGCGGTCCAGTGGTTAGGACTCTGATTGTCCACTTCAGGGGACATGGGTTCAATCCCTGGTCAGGGAATTAAGATCCTGCATGCCACACAGCCTGGCCAAAATAAAAATATGATCACAGATGAACCTATTTACTAAAAGAAAAATACTCACAGACTTTAAAAAAAGTATGCTTCCCAAACAGGAAAGATGAAGGGAGAGGAATAAATTAGGAGTTTCAGATTAATACATACACACTATTATATATAAACTAGATCATCAACAAAGATATACTGCATAGCACTCGAATCTCTACTCATTATTCTGTAATAACCTATATGGAAAAGAATCTTAAAATGATTGGATACGTTAGGTAGGAAGTCAGGCATGAGTGATGAGGGGTGGCCTAGGTGAAAGGATGCAAGCTAACCTTTAACCCCATCCCAGACATGCCTGGCAGCCCACTCCAGTGTTCCTGCCTGGAGAGTCCCAGGGACGGGGAGCCTGGTGGGCTGCCGTCTATGGGGTTGCACAGAGTCGGACACGACTGAAGCGACTTAGCAGCAGCAGCAGACATGCCCAGGGGAGCTCACAGATACACTACAAAAATAACCAGAGACTCTTCCAACTTCTCACAAGTGCCTTAAGCACACAGTGGATACAAACTAACCACAGGGGCTTACTCAAGTAACCTTAGGCAGCTAGGAAGCCATTAAGGATTTATTAATGTTCCATACATATACACATCTGGTAACAACAGACTGCATTATGGGAAGACATGTGCAACAAAGCCTGTTGTTACATAGCCTGCAACTGTCAATCAGACTTGAATATGTCTGCATTCCCTTTCCTGACGGTGGTGGTTAAAGCCCTATTTTGCACTGGGCAGAACCAAAAGGAGGAGAGGAGAAGTATAAAAAAGGGAAACATTTTGACTTCTCTGGGGTCAGCCTGCTCCTATGTCTAGGGAGTGTCTGTTTAATAAAAGTTCTGTCTGCTTGAGCTGTAACTGAGGTGTAACTTGCCTATTGTTTTAAACCATTTAGTCTACCATTCCAAATTTGTGTTGCAATGAGATAAGAACAGAAGGAGAGAAATAAACCAACCTGACAGAAGATAATCAGTTTGCTGTATAACCTGAAATCAACTATACCCCAATAATAAAATTAAAACTAAAAACAGCACACCACTTGACTCAACAATTCCATTACTGAGTATTTATCCAAAAAAACCCCTGAAAACACTACTTTAAAAAGATACATGTATCCCAATGTTCATAGCAGCATTCTTTATAATTGCCAAGATATGCAAAAAATCTAAATGCTCAACAACAGATGATGCATAAAGAAAATACACACACACATATACACATATAATGGAATAATACTCAGTCATAAAAGAGAATGAAATTTTGCCATTTCCAATAATATGGATGGACTTGGGTGGTATCATGCTAAGTGAAATAAGCCAGAGAAACACTGCATAATATCACTTATATGTGTAATCTAAAGAATAAAGCAAACTAGTGAATACAACAAAAAGGAAGACTTACAAATATAGAGGTCAAGTTAGCAGTTACTAGTGGGGAGAAGAGGTGGCAAGAAGACACAGGAGAACTGTACAAAAAAGATCTTCAAGACCCAGGTGATCATGATGGTGTGTTCACTCACCTAGAGCCAGACATTCTGGAATGCAGTCAAGTGGGCCTTGGGAAGCATCACTATGAACAAAGCTAGTGGAGGTGATGGAATTCCAGTTGAGCTATTTCAAATCCTGAAAGATGGTGCTGTGAAAGTGCTGCACTCAGTATGCCAGCAAATTTGGAAAACTCAGCAGTGGCCACAAGACTGGAAAAGGTCAGTTTTCACTCCAATCCCAAAGGAAGGCAATGCCAAAGAATGCTCAAACTACCGCACAACTGTACTCATCTCACACGCTAGTTAAGAAATGCTCAAAATTCTCCAAGCTAAGCTTCAACAGTATGTGAACCGTGAACTTCCAGATGTTCAAGCTGGATTTAGAAAAGGCAGAGGAACCAGAGATCAAATTGCCAACATCTGCTGGATCATCAAAAAAGCAAGAGAGTTCCAGAAAAACATCTACTTCTGCTTTATTGACTATGCCAAAGCCTTTGACTGTATGGATCACAATAAACTGTGGAAAATTCTGATAGAGATGGGAATACCAAACCACCTGACCTGCCTTTGAGAAATCTGTATGCAGGTCAAGAAGCAACAGTTAGAACTGGACATGGAACAACAGACTGGTTCCAAATAGGAAAAGGAGTACATCAAGGCTGTATATTGTCACCCTGCTTATTTAACTTACATGCAGAGTACATCATGAGAAACGCTGGACTGCATGAAGCACAAGCTGGAATCAAGATTGCCGGCAGAAATATCAATAACCTCAGATATGCAGATGACACCACTGTTATGGCAGAAAGTGAAGAAGAACTAAAGAGCCTTGTGATGAAAATGAAAGAGGAGAGTAAAAAAGTTAGCTCAAAGCTCAACATTCAGAAAACTAAGATCATGGCATCCAGTCCCATCACTTCATGGCAAACAGATGGGGAAACAGTGGAAATAGCAGCAGACTTTATTTCGGGGGGCTCTAAAATCACTGCAGATGGTGACTGCAGCCATGAAATTAAAAGACGCTTACTCCTTGGAAGGAAAGTTATGACCAACCTAGACAGCATATTAAAAAGCAGAGACATTACTATTTGCCAACAAAGGTCCGTCTAGTCAAGACTATGGTTTTTCCAGTAGTCATGTGTGGGTGTGAGAGTTTGACTATAAAGAAAGCTGAGCACCAAAGAATTGATGCTTTTGAACTGTGGTGTTGGAGAAGACTCTTGAGAGTCTCTTGACTGCAAGAGATCCAACCAGTACTAGAGTGGGTAGCCCTTCCCTTCTCCAGGAGATCTTCCCAACCCAGGGATTGAACCCAGATATCCCTCATTCCAGGTGGATTCTTTATCAGCTAAGCCACAAGGGAAGCCCAAGAATACTGGAGTGGGTAGTCTATCCCTTCTCCAACAGATCTTCCCCACCCAGGAATCAAACCAGGGTCTCCTGCATTGCAGGCAGATTCTTTACCAACTTTCTTTATCAGGGAAGCCCCATATACATGGGAAGCACAATTCATTTTTCCAACTAGATTTGTTCCAAACATTTTCCCCTAAAGGTTAGGGTAGTATTGTCTTCAATTCTGTTTTTCCCCATGTGCCTTGCAGGTACTATTTGTTGAATTAATGTCCCCAAAGGACAACTTGTTCCATTCATTCAGGGGAAAAATGCCAGCCATCACCTGCAACAAAGGCTAAATGGATATACGATCTTTTTGGTGGCCTTTGACCTATTTATAAACACTTAGAATATTTCTATATAAAGGTGTTCATAAGTAGTTACACAAACATATGATTTGATTCTCTCATTCTCAGTCTAATTGTGGGTTTAGAAACCTGATTTGGCAGGGAATAATTTAGCCTACTTTCCTACAATGAAAAGAACTTCCAGAAATGACAGTGATGGCCTGAGCCATGTCCAAAAATGGTGCAGTTGAAGACTAAATTCTATAAAAAGAGCTCTCTGATTTTAAGCTTCATGAAAATGAACTATCATTGTTTAGGTTTTTTTTCTTAATTCAGTCATTCAATCAAAAATGTCTGTTGTACACTGTGTCAGGTACTACTCTAGGCACCATGGAAACAGCAGCAGACCAAAAACCCCTGCCCTCACAGAGCTAACCTTAATACTAACAACACAATTAAAACACTGCAAGTGAACATTACTGAACTTAGTCTAATGAACAGTTATATTCACTATAAAACTGAATATAAGGGGTTCGCTGCCAATTAACAGCTGAATTTCTTACTGTTCATCTTAAGAAATGCAAGCTCTGATATTAACATCTTTGTGCAAAGTAAGAGAAAAGTGCTGCTTCTCACACCAAATCAAACAAGCAGAAATTACAAAAGATAACCTATGTTTTTTCTATTTCTGTTTTTTTTTTCAATTTAAAATGAATCATGGTTAATCAATGATACTCAAATATAAAACACAAAATTTTTTTAATGAATCATGTATTGTACCAAATAGCATACATTTCTATTATGTCATGTGTTTATACCTTAGTTAAATATACAGTTAAGTTATATTTCTGGAATTAAGAAAGAAGAAAAGGAAAGAAGGAAGAAAGGATTTTTAATTATAGCATGACATTAAACTGAAGAGTATGCGGTATTTACATATATGTGGTTACTTGAAATCATGTAAGATGATTCAGTGAGCTATATGCTCATGACATTCTACTTGGATGCTGGTGAGATATAAAGATGATTAAGACACAGAATTTTCCAGTCAGACACAGGTGGTGGAGGCAAACATGCACAAGGAAGTATAATACAAAGCAAGCTGCAATCAATCCTATAACACAAATCTAAAAGGCTGTACAAAGAACTGCCACTTACTGGCATTGGTCTAAGTCCTTTCCGTGTCATTTGTTTCATTCTTCTCCATAAACCTACATAGCGGGCTTTAGTATCCATACTCTACAGCAAAGATACTGAGCGTCAAAAAATCTGTAAATGTGTCCTGATCACAAAATAATTAAAAGACGGAATCCATGCACTTTTCCATCCGGCCATGCTGCCTTCCAGCAAAAGAAAAAGAAATACAAGTGAAGGACTTTGAGGTGGCTTTTTAGAGGAAGACTAGGATTCAACGAATAGAAGTCCCAGGAGCAAAATTAGAGCAGAGGAAGTATAATTTCAGGCAAAGTAAAAGATTTGGAAAAAAGCAAGAAAGCAGAAAAGAGCAGTGCATGCTCAGGGAATGACAACAAATTCATGTGGCTATAGCACAGGCTACAAAGCCAGATGTTAGAGCTGGCTGGGAGCCAGGTCCATAGTGGTACCTATGGCACCAGTTCTGGAACCAAAATACACCTGGTTTGAGTCCTGAATCTACCACTTCAAAGTTATGTTACCTTCACAAGTTACTTAATCTCACTGAGGCTCAGTTTCCTCAGCTACGAAATGAAGTAGGACCATCTACCTCACAGGGTCGCTACAAGAACTAAATGAAATTGACATGTGACCAAATAATTGGCCAAGCACTTCAGACAAGAACATCACAAGAAATGAAAACTGCACACTGACATCCACGATGAATATAGATTCAAAAATCCTCCACAAAATATTAGCAAACCGAATTCAACAATACACCAAAAGGATCACACACCATGATCACATGGGATTTATTCAAGGATGTAGGTACAGTTCAACACCCACAAATCCATGTGATATAACTACACTAACAAAATGAAGGATAAATATCATACAGTTATCTCAACACATGCAGAAAAAGCTTTTGACAAAATTCAATATCCATTTATGGTTAAAAAAAAAAAAACCTCTCAACAAAGTGGACATAGATGGAATGTACCTCAACATGATAAATATGACATACACAGCACCATACATATATAACATCATACTCAATGGTAAGAAGCTTAAAGCTTTTCCTCTAAGATCAGGAGCAAGACACAGATGCTCACTCTTGCCACTTTGATTCAGCATAGTACTGCAAGTCCAAACAGAAATAAAACAAAGGGCATTAAAACTTGATAGGAAGAAGTAAAACTATCACTACTTGCAAATAACATGATATTACAGAAAACACTAAAGACTCAAACACTAAGAACTAATAAAGGAATTTGGTAAAGTTGCATATATATAGAAATATGTAAACATACAATTACACAGAAATATGCAAAATAAGTATATAGAAATCTGCTGCATTTCTATACACTAATAATGAACTATCAGAAAGAGAAATGAAGAAAACAATCCCATTTACAGTTACATCAAACAGGGTGAATCACTTAAATTTATCCAAGAAGGTAAAGACCTGTGGGCTTCCCAGAGGGTGCAATGGGAAAGAATCTGCCTGCAATGCAGGAGGCACAGGAGATGCAGGTTCGATCCCTGGGTCAGGAAGATGCCCTGGAGGAGGAAATGGCAGCCCACATCAGTATTCTTGCCTGGGAAATCCCATGGACAGAGGAGCCTGGCAGGCTACAGTTCGTGGGGGTCACAAAGAGTCGGACATGACAGAGCAACTGAGTACACAAAAGACCTGTACACTGCAAACTAAGACACTGATGAAAGCAACTGAGATGACACAGATAAATGAAAAGATATTCTGTACTCAGTGGTTTGGAAGAAAACTGTTAGAATGTCCATACTACCAAAAACAACCTACATTCAATGCAATCTCTATCAAAACCCAATATCATTTTTCAAAGAAACAGAACATATAATCCTAAGATTTGTATAAAACCAGGAAAGACCCAAATGGCCAATGCAGTCTTGAGAAAGAACAAACCTGGAGGTATCACATGCCTTGATTTCCAAGCATTAACATATTACAAATCTATAGTAATCAAAATAATATGATACCGGCACAAAAACACACACACAGATCAATAGAACAGAACAGGAGCACAGAAACACACCCATCCATTTATGATCAATTAATTTACAACTCAGGAGCCAAGAATATATAGTGGGGAAAAGACAGTTTCCTCAATAAGTGGTGTTGGGAAAACTGGACCACTACATGCAAAAGAATGAAACTGGACCACTATCTTATACCATTTTTCCAAAAAAGACATATAGATGGGTCAACAGATAGGTGAAAACATGCTCAAATCACTGATCATCAGGTAAATGAAAATAAAAACCACGATGAGATAGAATCTCACATCTGTCAGAATGGCTATCATCAAAAAGAAGAGAAGGACTTCCCTAGGGCTCCAGAGGTTAAGACTCTGCTTCCAATGCAGGGGGCATAGGGTCCACCCCTGACTGGGGAACCAAGAGCCCACGTGCTGCACAGTGCAGCCAAAATATAAAAATTAAAAAATAAAAAACAGAAAAACAAAAAAATTTTTTAAACGAGAGACAGAATAACAAGTGTCAATGAGGATTTGGAGAAAAGGGAAACTTGAGTGCTGTTAGTGGGAATGTAAACTGGTGCAGCCACTATGGAAAAGAGTATATTAGTATACAGATTCCTCAGAAAATTATAAAAAAGAACCACCATATTATCTAGCAGTTCCACTTCTAGGTATTTATCTGAAGAAAACAAAAATCTTAACTTAAAAACATATACTCATCCCCATGTTCACTGCAGGATTATTTATAATAATCAACATATGGAAACAACCAAGTATCTGTTGACAGATGAAAGGATACACACACACACAGTGGAATGTTACTCAGCCATAAAAAAGAATATCTTGCCATTGTGCTGACAACATGGATGGACCTTGAGGGCATGACACTAAAAGAGAAATATGTCAGACAGAGAAAGACAAGTACCATACAATCTCACATGCTCAAACAAACAAACAAAAAACACCCAAGCTTATAGATACAGAGAACAGAATTTTAGAAAATGAGATGGCCATATAACCAGTGTGCTTGACCAGTGAGTCACTCCTGCTCAGGATCTGGAACAAGTGAGATAAAGAGATGCTGGAGAATCCATTCTGGTGGTGGCAGCAACATCTAACTCAGAGATTAGCCTATGAAGCCTTCTCTGATCATCCCAGGCAAAATAAATCCCCCTTTGACAGCTTTGTTTAGACACCAAGGTATCCACTCAGAGTTCTCATTCACATCTAAATCATTAACTTCCTGAATTCCTAGGAATAAGACTGGTTGCTCCTTGGAAGCAAAGTTATGACCAACCTAGACGGCATATTAAAGAGCAGAAACATTACTTTGACAACAAAGGTCCATCTCGTCAAGGCTATGGTTTTTCCAGTGGTCATGTATGGATGTGACAGTTGGCCTATAAAGAAAGCTGAGCACCAAAGAATTGATGCTTTTGAACTGT
Organism: Aepyceros melampus; assembly: GCA_006408695.1. NCBI lineage: Eukaryota > Metazoa > Chordata > Mammalia > Artiodactyla > Bovidae > Aepyceros > Aepyceros melampus. The sequence goes on from SJXQ01000843.1 coordinate 178,444, forward strand.
GGTGTTGGAGAAGACTCTTGAGAGTCCCTTGGACTGCAAGGAGATCAACCCAGTACATCTTAAAGAAAATCAGTCCTGAGTGTTCATTGAAAGGACTGATGTTGAAGCTGAAACTCCAATACTTTGGTCACCTGATGTAAAGAACTGACTCACTGGAAAAGACCCTGATGGTGGGAAAGACTGAAGGCGGGAGGAGAAGGGGACGACAGAGGATGAGTTGGTTGGACGGCATTACCGACTCAATGGACATGAGTTTGGGTAAACCCCGGGAATTGGTGATGAACAGGGCAGCCTGGCGTGCTGCGCTCCACAGGGTCCCAAAGAGTCGGACACGACTGAGCAACTGAACTGAAGACTGGTTATAGTTTTAATCCACTCATATCAACATTTTTCTGCTGACTGTTCTTTACCCACGCCTTGTTTCTTTACTCCCTTCCTCTTCTTCCTGTAATACCTCTACATAGGTCCTATAATTGTTCCTTTTTTTTTTTTAATCTTCACTTTTAAATTGGGTAAGTATTCTGAAATTACTGCTGCAAAAGATTCATATCTCTCATACTGGAGGATCATAGCAGTGTTCCACGTTACTAATAACTTGGATTCTTCCTGCTTCATAATGAGGTTCTTCATTTATAAGTTGTTTAACCCTTACTTTTCCCTGTGAAAAGAAGTCAGTAGCACCACACTATACACAATTTAGTCTCTCCTCTACCCTGCTCACCAAGAGGCTTCCTAAAAGATGGCATGTCTACACCCTTTCATCTCTGCCTTCCTTGCTATTCCTCAGTCCAGAGAAGCATGTTTCCATTGTTCCAAAAGAAAGGAATGATGCTGTCCCTGTGGGAATGTAAGATTCACAGCCTCAGAATTCTCCTTTTAGAGCCTGTCCACACCCTGATATTTGATGACTTTCCCCCATTATATTAGGGGCTGAAGTTCTAAGTGTTCTTAAATTTTGTTAAAGATGAAGTTGTATTTGTTCCTCATGCTCTTTACTGTTTTGAGTTGATTTCCAAGAGTAAAGAAGACAGACATGTCTTTATTATGTCACTGGACTTCCCAAGGGGCACAAGTGGTAAAGAACTCGCCAGACAATGCAGGAGACAAAAGAGACACAGGTTCAATCCCTGGGTTAGAAAGATCCCCTGGAGAAGGAAACGGCAACCCACTCCAGTATTCTTGCCTGGAGAACCCCATGGACAGAAGAGCCTGAAGGGCTACAGTCCATGGGGTCGCAAAGAGTCGGGCACAACTAAAGCGACTTAAAAGCAGCATTATGCCACTAATTACTGTTAATGTTTTTCTGCAATCTAATGTTTTAGAGATTAATTTTCTAGTATATTACAATATAATATCTGCCTCATTGTATTACTGTTGTTCAGTGTGTCCGACTCCTTGAGAACCCATGGACTGCAGCACACCAGGCTTCCCTGTCCTTTACCATGTCCGGAGCTTCCTCAAACTCATGTCCATTGAGTTGATGATGCCATCCAACCATCTCATCTTCTGTCATCTCCTTCTCCTCCTGCCTTCAGTCTTTCCCAGCATCAGGGTCTTTTCTAATGAGTTAGCTCTTCCCATCAGGTGGCTAAAGTATTGGCGCATCAGCTTCAGCATCAGTCCTTCCAATGAATATTCAGGGTTGATTTCCTTTAGGATTAACTGGTTTGATCTCCTTGCAGTCCAAAGGACTGTCAAGAGTCTTCTTCAACATCACAGTTCAAAAGCATTAATTCTGTGATTCCAGGTGAGTAGAAGAGTATGATGTCAGCAGGGATTATATGTACAATATTAACTTCTTAGGGACAGAAAGGTCACCATAGGTATTTGTTAGAAATGACTTTTGGAGTGTTCTTTAGAGGCATGATAAAAACAAAGTGACCATTTCTCACTTCAAAAATTATTTAATATATACAAACTAATATTCAAATTTTGTTCATCACTGCTGCTAAGTCGCTTCAGTCGTGTCCAACTCTGTGCGACCCCATAGATGACAGCCCACCAGGCTCCCCGGTCCCTGGGATTCTCCAGGCAAGAACACTGGAGTGGGTTGCCATTTCCTTCTCCAAGGCATGAAAGTGAAAAGTGAAAGTGAAGTCGCTCAGTCATGTCTGACCCTCAGCGACCCCATGGACTGCAGCCTTCCAGGCTCCTCTGTCCATGAGATTTTCCAGGCAAGAGTACTGGAGTGGGGTGCCATTGCCTTCTCCATTGTTCATCACTAGTAGTTCATAAAAGTGTTAATAAAATTTCAAAATGAAAAAGTTTGTTCTTACCTGGATCTGATTCCGTAGCTGCTCGGCTTCCTGCCTCAGTTGCTCCAGCTCACTCATCCTTGAATTTCTTCACAGTAGAAACTAACAAATGAAAGCCCTGTACAAAAGAGAAAGAGGAAGACTGATTCACTTCTCTATTACATATTAACCTACTTTTTAAATACTGACATATAATTGGTTCTTCTGAATCTCAATGCAATCATTATTACTAGAACTTAAAACGGCTTAGTAAATACAGATCTAGATTATTTACTAAAGATTTTATGGAGGAATGGGATGAGAGGATGGAAGAGACACCTTGAGTAGTAGTATTCAAGACTAAATTATAGACAATTAGTACTAGAACTGAGTCCAGTGAGAAATACTTTACAACAGTTCCAAAGGTACCACGAGACAGTTGGACCTAGATGCCTAAAAGGTACCTCAACTTACTTCAAAAGCGAACCCCACCCCATCCTGAAGTCTTTCTCATCTCTGTAAATGGCAGTTCTGTCCTTTCAATTGTTTAAGCCAAAAACCTAGGAGTCATCCTTAACTTCTCTGTTTGGTTTCTTTTATATCCTACCTCTAATCCACCAGCAAATCATGTCAGGCATTCTTTCAAAAAACATCCAGGATTTGACCAACTCTGATTATCTCTACTCTGACTACCTTGGTCTGCTGCTGCTGCTAAGTCACTTCAGTCGTGTCTGACTCTATGCAACCTCATAGATGGCAGCCCACCAGGCTCCCCCGTCCCTGGGATTCTCCAGGCAAGAACACTGGAGTGGGCTGCCATTTCCTTCTGCAATGCATGAAAGTGAAGAGTGAAAGTGAAGTTGCTCAGTCGTGTCTGACTCTTCATGACCCCATGGACTGCAGCCTACCAGGCTCCTCCATCCATGGGATTTTCCAGGTAAGAGTACTGGAGTGGGGTGCCACTGCCTTCTCCAACCTCGGTCTAAGTCACCACTGTCATTCACCGGGTCTCATTCCTATCTCCCTTGCCCACTCTCCAGTCTATTCTAAACATAGCAAACTAGTGATCCTTTGAAAATACAAGTTACTCTTCTGCTTGAAATTCTACAATAGCTTTTCACTCCACTCAGCGTCAAGTCTGTTTATCTTGACCTACAAAGCTTTATGCTGCCCTGGTGGCTCAGCAGTAGAGAATCTGTCTGCAATGCAAGGGATGCAAGTTCAATCCCTGGGTCAGAAAGACTCCCTGGAGAAGGAATGGCAACCTGCTCCAGTTTCCTTGCTTCCAATGCACAGAGCAGCCTGGTGGGAGACAGTCCATGGGGTCACAAAGAGTTGGACACAACTTAGCGACTAAACAACAACATCAATGTAGTCTTATACAATCTGTTATACATCCCTCTAACATGCTATCTCTGTTCCGTCTTCCCCCTCTCTCTCTGGTCCAGACACTCAAAAGCCTTCTTAACATTAGAAAGCTTTCTTAGTGAACACACTAGGCAGGCTCCAGCTTCAGTCTCAGTACCTGCTCTCACCTCTGCCTGGAAGCCTCTTGCCCCTGATATTTTCATTCGTTGCACCTTTACCTCGATTCAAATGTTCCTTCTCAAAACAACCTTCACTGATAGCACGTATGCACCCAACTGGACCGCTTTACCCCTTGTGTAAATCTAAGATGTACAACGTGCTGACTTGATATTTATATATTTGCAATATGATCACCACCAAAGCATTAACACCTCTCTTGCATCACATAATTACCATTTCTGTTTTATGGAGAGAACACTTAAGATCTAGTCTCTTAGCAGCTTTAAAGTACATAACACAGCATGGCTGACTGCAATCACTATGCTGTGCGTTAGATCTCCAGAACTTTCTCACCTTCGAGTTGCAAGTTGCACTTTCCTTCTCACTCAGGCTAGATTCCAGGTCCAGCACTTCACGGACAACTTTGCCAGCACCCTAGTTTCTCCTGCCCTTCTATTTGGTCATATTCAACAGACAAAATTCACAGCTTCGACAAACCCAATGCCATCATTTCTTTCAATCAGCACTCAAACCACCAAACACAAGGGAGGGCACATTAGTTCTACTACAAGTTTATACAGGCAAGCTATTTAGCTGGGTACTCTATGCTGCTTTTTACCCATCGCATCTGCTCAGTATCAACAATTCTCATAACAGAAGGGAAGAAGGAGCTTCTGTAACAGAAGGAGTTTCCTTCCTTAACAGAAGGAGCTTCCATAATAAAAGGTCCTCCTCATGATAGAGGAGCTGAGTTCTGTCATTTGGGTTAATTCTTCCCCCTGAGATTTAAATCCTATCTATCCCTATCTTTTTAGTAAACTTACACTTCTGATTATCCCTTTTCACCTAGTCCATGAACCTCTCACTTTTCTCAACTGTTTTGTCTTTTTATTTAGAAAAATTTTAAACACAGAAAGAGGTAGAGAAATCTGTATAATGGACATCCATAATGTCCACCATGAAGGTTTACAAATTGTTAATATTGTTACTGTATTTGTTCCAACTTTTGTTCCTTTTGCTGAAGTATTTTAAAGTCAATCACAGACATCAATGGATAAAGAAAATATGCTGCATATATATAATGGAATATTGTTCAGCCAAAAAAAGAATAAAGTAATGCCATTTGCAGCAACATGGATGGACCCAGAGATCATGATAGTAAGTGAAACAAGTCAGACAGAGAAAGACAAATACCATAAGATATCACTTATATATGGAGTCTAAAATATGACAGCTTATCTATTAATACAAAACAAAAACAGACTTGCAGACAAGGAGAACAGACTTGTGGCTGCCAAAGGGGAGAGGGGTGGGTAGGATGGATTGGGAGTTAGGGATTAGCAGACACAAACTATATATGGATAAACAACAAAGTCCTACTATATACCATAGGGAACTATATTCAATACCCTGTGATAAACTATAATGGGAAAGAATATGAAAAACAATATATACATTTGTGTATAATTGCATCACTGTGCTATACAGCTGAAAGTAACACATTATAAATCAAATATAAATAAAATAAATTTTTATACTTCCATAAATTAAAAAAAAAACACATATATCAAGCTACTTTAAAATATTTCAGTACACATTTCCAAAAATATCAAGACATTTTCCTACTAAACCATAATACCGTTAACAAAACTCTCATATTAACAATTATCTAGTAGCTAATACCCAGTCCATTTTCAAATTTCCCCCATTATCACATCAAGGTCTTTTATGTCAGAGTTGATCAAATCAAGACCCAATTAAGGACTCTATAATACTTTAGTTATATCTCTTAAATCTCTCCATCTAGAAGAATCCATCTCCTGCTTTCTTTTTTCTCTATGATAATAGAGTTATTGGAGAGACCTATCCTGTAAAACATCTCACATTCTGTTTACTTCTTCATGGTATCGCTTCTCTATCCTCTGTAATATCTATGAATTGGAAGGAAGTTACATCTACAGGCTAGATGATATTCAAGCTCAACGTATTCGGCAGGAATACTCTTAGGTAAGACTAGACTTCATATTACGATACATTAGAATGAACTTACTGTTTATGTTGCTATCAGTGAAGCTATGATTGATCAGTGTATTCAGGAAGTGAAAGCTGGTGTGTCTACTGTAAAGTTATACATCCTCATTTTCATTCAACAAACACCCTGTGGGGAGCATTTCACTTCCAATTGCATCCTTTCCATTAGGGGCTACACACTCAAGCCTCTCCCTTTAAGAAAAAAAGAAAAAACTCCTCGATTCTGTGTTTCACCATCACTTACAGACCTTTTCTGTATTTAAGGAACTTTCCAACAGAACTGTATTTATCTGACTCTATGTCCTCATATAGAATTCTGAATTCTCAAGTCTCATGCCCAATGACTTCAGTTAAGTTTAAGCATAACAGAAAACTTCATATTTAATAGCAAACTTCATATTCTATTTAATAGAAAACTTAAACTTCAGCTAAGTTCAAGCATAAGTTTAAGGCGTAATAGAAAATAAGGGGGCAATTATAAGGCAATGGACTTTCTGAGAAAATTTCCCAACAGCAAAATCAGAACCCTTGTGATGCCTGTGCCCAGTGAAGGGTAGCAAAATATGCCACCCCCAAATATGCCTCTTGGGCAGGAGGATTATTTTGAGAAAAAACAGACACGAGAGCAACTCTGAAAACAACAGTAGAAGTTACCCCCTTTGAAATGGAAAGCAACATCTCTGAAGGGTACATCTATGAAGTACCCTCCAATTGTAAGGGTACTTCTTGCTATCATAAGTGAAGGGTGACTCCACATGACAAGTCTATCATTGGAGAAGGCAAGGTCTTAAATCTGAACATCAAATCTTACCCTTGCTTTTCCTAGGAACCTCTCAAGACTGGTTTCCACCCCCTAACCTCCCAAACTTCCTTCTGTCTTTAGCTGAAGATGGTATTTAAGCTGGTGGCTTGGGTACCTCAGGGAGTTACTCATTTTTTCCTGGGTAGCTCACATTATACTTTTATGTTTTCCTCCTGTTCATCTTTTATTACAGGACATCCCAGCCAAGAGCTCAGAAGGGTAAGAGTAAAGATTACTTTTCTTCTGCTAAACGACAACCACAAACTTTTCATGCCTGAAAAATATCACAGCAGCTTTCCCTGCCTTTCAAGCCTGTTGCTAAAAACAAGAATTAACTTTTCGCTCTTTAATGAAAACTTACCAGTGTTACTTGAAAACTGGGCTCACCTCCTGGTGGGTGTTACGCCAAAAGACACAACTAATTTAAAAACTGGAAGGAAGGATTTACTACTTACAGCAGGTAAGGAGAGCACAGGGGATCTTTCCTGAAGCAGTTATCTCCCCAGCAGCAAAACTAAGGCAGTTTTAAGCTAAGGGTTCATGCAGACTCGTGAAGGGGCCTGGCTGGTCTACAGAGACTAAACTTTAGTTGACTAAAGTCACAAGGGTCAGAAAAGGTCAACATCATCATCCCTTAGGTTCTAGTTGATCTCGAGCCCTTCGGGCTAATCTTCACCAATGAAACAAAACTGGTAGTCCTTACAAACTGATATATTATCTTTGCTATTGCTACTTCTCTTGCCTGACATTCTTTGGTTCCCTTGGTTTAGTCACTAAGTGTCTGACTCTTGTGACCTCATGGACTACACTGCCCTCCAGGCTTCTCTGTCCATGGAACCCTCAAGGCAAAAATACCGGAGTGGGTTGCCATTTTCCTTCTCCATTTGTTCCCTTATCAGTTCAGTATCAGTTCAGTCACTCAGTCGTGTCAGACTCTTTTATCTCTGACTCTGCGACCCCATGAATCCCAGCATGCCAGGCCTCCCGTCTATCACCAACTCCCGGAGTTCACTCAGACTCATGCCCATTGAGTCAGTGATGCCATCCAGCCATCTCATCCTCTGTCGTCCCCTTCTCCTCCTGCTCCCAATCCCTCCCAGCATCAGAGTCTTTTCCAATGAGTCAACTCTTTGCATGAGGTGGCCAAAGTACTGGAATTTCAGCTTCAGCATCATTCCTTCCAAAGAACACCCAGGACTGATCTCCTTTAGAATGGACTGGTTGGATCTCCTTGCAGTCCAAGGGACTCTCAAGAGTCTTCTCCAACATCACAGTTCAAAAGCATCAATTCTTCTGCTCTCAGCCTTCTTCACAGTCCAACTCTCACATCCATACATGACCACTTTGTTCCCTTAGATTATCAATTACTGAGACCTGTTCAAGCACAAAATGGCTGAGATCAAAGTGGGTTCTCTTCTGTTAAGAAAGTCATGCCTGATTCTGTTTCTCGGAGAGCCCCTACCTGATCCATTTATATTAGTTCTGTCACTAAAGAGGGAGAATATTTTGATTAAACAGACTTTCTGTTGATGTTTTCTTCTCATCTGACAACTGTCGTATTCCTGAGAATATACCTCCCCCCACCAAAAAACTACATCCAGAATAGACTAGTGGATTATAAACTACTTCCAGACAAGTCCAGGGGCTGATAAGAGTAAAAAGAGGCAAAAGGATACCCTCAGATGAAACCTAATATGGTAAATCCTAATAATATGCTTTGAAGGAGGAAGATCTCAAGAAGTGGCCAATCTGGTTATTGGAAACGGCTCTGTGGATATATGGCTATAAAAATTGTGAATTCTGGAGGGCAATATTGTTGCATGAGGTATAGTTTATTAAGTAGCTCCCTCAAACAATACACCTAATAGCATGCTCAAAATCAGAGAAGCAAAGTCTCCATGGGCATTTATTTTGGTTGGGAGAAAACAAAGTTATCAGACTACTTGTCCTCCTGCAGTCCTTTGTACCCACAATTATTAATAAAGGACAGAAATAAGGGAACTGGCAATCATTTTATAAAGCATTGTGAATCCCATGTGGGAAAAAGAAAAATATGGAAAATAATGACAGGAGATGGAAAACCAGTCAGATAGTCATCCACTAATGAAAAAGTCTTCACTGGGTATAGCCAGGCAGACTAAGAGCAGAGAATTCCAGAAAAACATCTACTTCTGCTTCTGCTTCATTGACTATGCTAAAGACTTTGACTGTGTGGATCACAACAAATTGTTGAAAATTCTTCAAGAGATGGGACTACCAGACTGCCTTACCTGCCTCCTGAGAAATCTGTATGCAGGTCAAGAAGCAACAATTAGAACCAGACATGGAACAACGGACGGGTTCCAAATTGGGAAAGGAATACGTCAAGGCTGTATATTTTCACCTTGCTTATTTAACTTATATGCAGAGTACATCATGCGAAATGCTGGGCTGGATGAAACACAAGCTGGAATCAAGATTGCCAGGAGAAATGTCAATAACCTCAGATATGCAGATGACACTACCCTTATGGCAGAAAGTGAACAGGAACTAAAGAGCCTCATGATGAAGGTGAAAGAGGAGAGTGAAAAAGTTGGCTTAAAGCTAAACATTCAGAAAATGAAGATCATGGCATACGGTCCCATCACTTCATGACAAATAAATGGGGAAACAATGGAAACAGAGATAGACCTTATTTTCTTGGGCTCCAAAATCACTGCAGATGGTGACTGCAGCCATGAAATTTAAAGATGCTTGCTCCTTGGAAGAAAAACTATGACCAACCTAGACAGTGTATTAAAAAAGCAGAGACATTACTTTGCCGACAAAGGTCCGTCTAGTCAAAGCTAGTGGAAAGTATTTCCACTAGTCATGTATGGATGTGAAAGTTGGACCATTAAAGCGGCTGAGCACCAAAGAATTGATGCTTTTGAAATCTGGTATTGGAGAAGAATCTTAAGAGTCCGTTGGACTGCAAGGAGATCCAACCAGTCCATCCTAAAGGAGATCAGTCCTGAATATTCATTGGAAGGACTGATGCTGAAGCTCCAAACTTTGGCCACCTGATGCAAAGAGCCAACTCACCAGAAAAGACCCTGATGCTGGGAAAGACTGAAGGCAGGAAGGAGACAACAGAGGATGAGATGGTTGGATGGCATCACCGACTCAATGGACAAGAGTTTAAGCAAACTCCAGGACATGGCGAAGGACAGGGAAGCCTGGCTTGCTGCAGTTCAGAGTTGAACAGACTGAGTAACTGAAAAACAACAAATAGATAAGGGAAAGTCTTATTTAAAGTATTTAAAATAACTTAAATCTAAAGTATTTAAAATAATCAGGATCCCAACCTGAGAAGGGATGTCCAAAAACATTCTCTCATAAGATTTTTCCTGAGTTACTGACCAAAACAAAGAAGTGATTATAGACTGAAATTAAAGTATACCATCTCCACTGGTTATAAGTATAGTAGAAAATTGAGTAGAGCTTCTCCTAAAGACTCAGACCTGGCAAGTAGCCCCAAAACTGAAGACAAAGAGGAATCAAACACATAATTAAAAAAAAAAAAAAAAAAAAAAACAGCTCCCAACATATGGAAGTAGAATCACCCTCCAGGCTTATTAAACAGTCTAACAGTCTAATGCATAAACACACACACACACACACACACACACAGAGTTGACGATGCTTTTAACAATTACCTTTACGAACAGAAGCACAGAGGAGAGGAGGAAAGGTCAGCTACAAGAGCTAGCCTCTTCAGTTGTGTAAGTACAGTGTGTGCATGATGAGAAGAACTTAGCCTCTACACCAAAGAGAAAGAAAGAAAAAAACCAAAAAAACAAAGACATAGATTGAGTGAGAAAGGACAGCTGCAAGCTAAAACTTAACTAAAGGATTGGCATTGTGAAGAATTAACAAAAAGAAATTTAATAATTGTTGGGAGACAGCAAGAAGAGAGTTGGGAGACAGCAAGAGGGAGCTCTCGCACCCTGTGACATCACAAAACCCCCAAGGAAAAATGCATTCTTCTTTCCCGGCAAGGACACAGCTAATGGAAAGCCAAGGAGTCTGTTACTACAGCCTACTCAACTTCCTTTTCAACTCTGTAAAAGAGTTCTCCTTTCCTTGCCCAGTGAGACTGGCACATGATTTGCCAAGGTTACATACCCTGAACTGCAATTCTCTACAATAAATCCAAAAAACTCCTATTAGGGAAATATCTGGCAGTCAATCTGTTTTACATCCACAGCACCTAGAATTTAAAAGCAATTCCTCCAAGCTAGTAATAAAAAAGACTGATGACCCAAAAGAAAAATGTGCAAAGATACAAATAGCAGATCACAGCAGGAAAACCAGTAGAAGCCAATATACAAACAAGAAGATTCTCAACCTCAAGTTAACAGGGAAATGAAAATAAACAACTTAATACCTTTCAGATTAACAGAATTTTCCCCCCTCATCCAGGAGGTGGCAAAGCTGTGGGAAAATGATAACATATTCTGATGAAACAGCTCTTTGGGAAGCAATCTGGCAATATCTAACATGGGTGATGATATGTGTACCTTTCAATCTGATAATTTAATTCCACTTCTGGATAGATGAGCCCTAAAAGAAACTTAAGTACATATACTCATGTGCTCAAGAGCTGGATTTAGACAGCATTACCTGTAATAGCACTAAAATACCTGCCAATAGGGAAATGGATAACCACACTGTTTTTACAGTGAATTATTACATTGCAATAAAAATGAATGAGCTATAAGTATATACAACATAGACAAATCTGAAAAATACTGCTAAGAGGAAAAAAGCAAGTTCCAGAAGACACATACCAGCATAATACTTTTTACAAAAGGCATAAGCAACTAAAACTAAATAATACATTGTTTAGGAGTGTATCAGTTCAGTTCAGTCAATCAGTCGTGTCTGACTTTGCGATCCCATGAATCCCAGCATGCCAGGCCTCCCTGTCCATCACCAACTCCTGGAGTTCACTCAGACTCACGTCCATTGAGTCCGTGATGCCATCCTGCCATCTTATCCTCTGTCGTCCCCTTCTCCTCCTGCCCCCAATCCCTCCCAGCATCAGAGTCTTTCCAATGAGTCAACTCTTTGCATGAGGTGGCCAAAGTACTGGAGTTTCAGTTTTAGCAACATTCCTTCCAAAGAAATCCCAGGGCTGATCTCCCTCAGAATGGACTGGTTGGATCTCCTTGCAGTCCAAGGGACTCTCAAGAATCTTCTCCAACACCACACTTCAAAAGCATCAATTCTTCGGCGCTCAGCCTTCTTCACAGTCCAACTCTCACATCCATACATGACCACTGGAAAAACCACAGCCTTGACTAGATGGACCTTTGTTGGCAAAGTAATGTCTCTGCTTTTCAATATGCTATCTAGGCTGGTCATAACTTTTCTTCCAAGGAGAGTATACATATCCAATAAAACTTTTCTGAAGCAAGAGAATGATAAAACAGGAGGAAGGAACACACAAGTAGTTGCAAGCAATTGTTATTTTACAAATTCCTGAGTTGGGTATTTGCTTTATAGGTGTTTCTGTATTATCAACAAACAAGCAAATATAAATACATAAAAGCGAATCATACCTGGATCCATGAATATATTTACAATTAATACAACTCTTGGACAAATAATACCCTTGCTCCCCTTCCTCCTCTTCTCCATGCAGGTCTTAATCCTGCCTCCACAGGTGGGTGGCGGAGCATTCCTAACCACTTCTGGTTTGGCAGTACCCAATCCAAATTGATTTTTGCTCAAAAGGAAAATAAACAAAATAATCTCAAACGTTTCAGTATGACTCAGTTATACTTTTTAACACACCTTAAGTCCACTGGGAAATAATAAAAGTAATGGAATGAAATAAAAATAAAGACAAACAGAAGCTGAGATTAGGTTAAATGATTTGCCTAAGATTAGAAGCAAAGTCAGGACATGAATCCAAGCCTATGTGACTCTGGAAACTAGCCTTAACCACTCTCCTTTGACTTCATGCAAGGGCATTTCATTAGGTCTCTCTGCTGAATCGAATGACACTCCCTTCTTATTCCAGCTTTACTCCAAAGCTTTCCAGACTCTTCACTTTCAAGATCTTCCTAGACTTCACTGACTGTTCCTTCCCTGCATCAATGTGGACTCTTCCCTTTTACCCCAACCCCCAATTCATTTCGTAAATAGTTATGTTTTTCCAGATCTATCTTCGACCCACTGTTAAGAAATTTCCCTCTTGGGAGGAAGGGAAGTTACAAAAGTGTATGAGATACATAGGAGCCATCTCTACCTTCTTTTACAAAAACACATAAAAATCATCAGAAGGTTATGGTCAAGGAATTTCACCAATGCTGATTTTTAGTCAAGGTCCAATTGGAGTTGTTTATCACAGTCTCTGAAACGGTACTGAAGTTACTAAAGCAATTTGAAACTAATAATTTAACAGAAATTAGTTTGATATAAGCATAGTGCTCTTTCAATTACTGTAACTTCTTGACTAAGTTCTTTTTCAACATGAATATTTGGTTCATTTAACACATTTCAAATTTCTTGATCACATAGTGAAAGCATTGTTAGTTGAGCAGAAGGCAGTCTGTCAGTTATCTTTTTAAAAGTTCAGCTGTACCAGTAACAAATATCAAAAAATACCAATGGGTTATTGTACCTAAGCCAATTTATTAAAGGAAATGGAAAAAGAAGTTGCATAATTCAAACATTCTCCTCTCTCCATTTCTTAAAATGTCCATAGAATTTTTACTAAAGCAAGGCATTATGTAGACTGTACAATTATATTGCTCTGTTAGCAAACAGCTATTTTAACCCATATGCGACAAAGACATACAAGTATTTCTTAGCTACTAATAATTTTCATATGGATCTTGAAAGCTCATGTGAGGCATGAAAGAATATTTTAAATTGTACTTTAAAAATTTAAGTGTAAACTACTTTTACTTACTAGAGTCTATCAGAAAAGTTGAAGTTTGCTACTTTTAATTAAATTCTCTAATGTTCTGCTTTTCTTTGTAATCCTGATTCATAACTCCTATACTTTATTTAAAAAAAAAAAACCCATAAGCTCATAATGAATCAGTCAAGGTATTTGTTTTTATAATCATCCATATAATCATATAAAATCAGAAGTTTTTATAATCATTCTCACCAAGGAGTTAAAAACATATTTGCTTACCCACCCCAAGTAGTCTTCCAATTACAAGTACTCCATGTGGCTTTCCTCATGAGTCAAAAATCTAGAGTTGTATGAGACAAGTGGATCATAGAAGAAAACAGAAGAGATGCTTGACACAATACAAGCACTGAGTTTTTTATTTTGTGACCAAATTTCTCATTACACTGAACATTTTTAAGTGCCCCCAAAGTAACACAATTCAGCCTCTTATAAACTGAAGGCAGTCTGTTTTGTCTGTGCTCCAGGAAAAAAAAAAGATGCTGCTCTCAAGTCTGTTTCCCTTCACCTAACTGCTATTTCTGGCATAGTTCATTCTCTCACCAGCCATTTACTGAAGCCTATTATATGGCAAGAACTCAGACTACACATTAATTAGATACAGGCCTAGCTCTCCAGGAGTCGACAGTCTAAGAGGGAAAACAGCTATTTAAGTGCACATTCACCTAGGTCCATAATCCATTATCCTGAGCCCTAAAGGCCAATTCAGTATCTGGGAGTTTATAGATTTTAAAAAGACTTTTTTTAAGGTTTTCAGATTTTAAAAGGTGTATCAACACATATTTCATAATACCCTAACTGGACTTTGTGGCAGCACCCACATAATCCAGAAGGAATATTTCTGCAGCAAAATATAAGTATCTTCACAATCAAGTGGGGAAAAGATAGACTAGCAACAGTTTCACATTAGTTCAAGTTAGGCTGTGCCATCAAATGAGTTCAAATCACATAAGGTTTTGCCACTAATGATACATGAAAAAAACAAAACCCTGCAGTTTCAAAGCATTTTGGATCTCCAATTGTGGGTAAGAGACTCTCTTTTAAAAGCAAATAACAGTTTATCTAAAAGATGTGTGAGGCATTCCCAAGAAAGGAACACTTTTCCAGTAAGCACAATCTATTATGCAGTGATTAATCACAGTTGCATTATCAGTTCAGTTCAATTCAGTTCAGTTGCTCAGTCAGGTCGACTCTTTGTGACCCCATGGACTGCAGCAAGCTAGGCCTCCCTGCTGCTGCTGCTGCGTCGCTTCAGTCATGTCCGAGTCTGTGCGACCCCATAGACGGCAGCCCACCAGGCTCCTCCATCCCTGGGATTCTCCAGGCAAGAATACTGGAGTGGGTTGCCATTTCCTTCTCCAATGCATGAAAATGAAAGTGAAGTTGCTCAGTCGTGCCCGACTCCTAGGGACCCCATGGACTGAAGCCTACCAGGTTCCTCCATCCATGGGATTTTCCAGGCAAGAGTACTGGAGTGGGTTGCCATTGCCTTCTTCCTATCCATCACCAACTCCCAGAGTTTACTCAAACTCACATCCATTGAGTCGATGATGCCATCCAATCTTCTCATACTCTGTTGTCCCCTTCTCCTCTCACCCTCAATCTTTCCCAGCATCAATATCTTTTCCAATGAGTCAGTTCTTCACATCAGGTGGCCAAAGTATTCGTTTCAGCTTCAGCATCAGTCCTTCAAATGAATATTCAGGACTGATTTCCTTTAGGATGGACTGGTTGGATCTCCTTGCTGTCCAAGGGACTCTCAAAAGTCTCCCAACACCACAGTTCAAAAGTATCAATTCTTTGGCACTCAGCTTTCTTTATACTCCAACTCTCACATCTATATGTGACTACTGGAAAACCCATAGCTTTGACTAGGGTCAAAGCTAGACTAGATCTAGCTTTGATGGATCTTTGTTGGCAAAGTAATGCCTCTGCTTTTTAATATGCTGTCTAGGTTGGTCATAACTTTCCTTCCAAGGAGAAAGCGTCTTTTAATTTCATGGCTGCAGTCACTATCTGCAGTGATTTTGGAGCCCCCCAAAATAAAGTCAGCCACTGTTTCTACTGTTTCCGCATCTATTTCCCATGAAGTGATAGGACCAGATGCCATGATCTTAGTTTTCTGAATACTGAGTTTTAAGCCAACTTTTTCACTCTGCTCTTTCACTTTCATCAAAAGCCTCTTTAGTTCTTCTTTGTTTTCTTTTCCAAAGGGTGGTGTCATCTGCATATCTGAGGTTATTGACATTTCTCCCAGCAATCTTGATTTCAGCCTGTGCTTCATCCAGCCCAGCGTTTCTCATGATGTACTCTGCATGTAAGTTAAATAAGCAGGGTGACAATATACAGCCTTGATGTACTCTTTCCCAATTCGGAAGCATCTGTTGTTCCACGTCCAGTTCTAACTGTTGCTTCCTGACCTGCATACAGATTTCTCAAGAGGCAGGTCAAGCGGTCTGGAATTCCCATCTCTTGAAGAATTTTCCTGTTTGTTGTGATCTACACAGTCAAAGCCTTTGGCATTCAATAAAGCATAAGTAGATGTTTTTCTGGAACTCTCTTGCTTTTTTGATAATCCATCGGATGTTGGCAATTTGATCTCTGGTTCCTCTGCCTTTTCTAAATTCAGCTTGAACATTTAAAGTTCACAGTTCATGTACTGTTGAAGCCTAGCTTGGAGAATTTTGAGCATTACTTTGCTAGCATGTGAGATGAGTGCAATTGTGAGTTAGTTTGAGCATTGTTTGGCATTGCCTTTCTTTGGGACTGGAGTGAAAATTGACCCTTTCCAGTCCTGTGGCCACTGCTGAGTTTTTCAAACTTACTGGCATATTGTCTCATTATAAGTTACAGCAAATCCACTACAGTATAACAAATAATTGCTTACAAAATTGGTGGTTACGAGACAGACAGACAAAGACAGAGACAGACAGAGAGAGAGGGAGAGACACATGGCTAGTAACATAAATCAACTTCTTGAGTATAAACACCCAAATTTTGATTCTGAGCCTTCATCTTCTCATCTTCTCATTGTAAAAGCCAAGCTACCCATTTAGATTCAAAAGTCTCAAATCTAATGGCACACCAACCATGTAAGCTGATTAAAAGATTTTTGACCTATAATAATATACAGGAGGAAGTTTACCTGGATGACCTCTGAATTCACAAGTTCTTTAGTAATTAGCCAATCAAGAGATGACATTTACTGAGCGCTTACTATATTTTATGCACTTTCACAGCTCTTCACAGTAACTCGTTTAACAACCTCAATTCAACCTCAGAAGGTAAGTGCTAATATCATCTTTATTTTACAGATGAGGAAACTACATGTTTTGGAGGTTATGAACCTCACTCCAGTTCACACAACCTCATAAGTGTTGGAGTATGACTACACTTACTGTGTGATCCCAGAAACTGTTTTAACTTCTGAGTCTCAATTTCCTCATCTGTACAGTGGAGACACTAGCATCAACTCTAAGTGATTGTTTTAGGGATTAAATAACACACATAAACAAACACCCTTAGAACTTTTAAGTCAGAGCTAATTTGGCCTAACAAGGGAAATATATGATGAAGCTATAATCGGAGGGCTTCTGTGGTGGATCAGACGGTAAAGCGTCTGCCTGCAATGCGGGAGACCTGGGTTCAATCCCTGGGTTGGGAAGATCCCCTGGAGAAGGAAATGGCAACCCACTCCAGTATTCTTGCCTGGAAAATTCCATGGACAGAGGAGCCTGGTAGGCTACAGTCCATGGGATCACAAAGAGTCGGACATGACTGAGAAACTCCACTTCAATTCACTTCTATAATTGTAAACACAACTCAGGTTCATATTCACATCTGCTGATGGGTCAATAGATATAATAATACTTAAAAAAAAAAAGGAAAATAAAATCATCACCAGAAAGAATTCTGTTCAAGGCCTCAGCATCTCAGTTCCCCTGCCATATCACCTCTTCTTTGTCTCCTCGATGCCTTGAAAAGCACCACTGCTTCCTCACTGACTCCAGAGGCTGGAAGTTTGCTGGGAGAGGACCTACATTACTCCTACCCCGTCTGCACTCTTACTTACAGACCAGGACTCTCTTAATAGGCGTGGAGGAGGGAAAGGATCAAAGAGGGAGAGGATAGGAGAGAAAACATTCAGTCCTTTAAAGAGATACCTCAAACTACACCCACCTCCTAAAGATCTCAATACCCGACTCTCCAACAGTACCTTGCCCATCCCACTCCAATACCGTCACTACTAGACTGGGGCATTTCAGATTTTAATTAATGTCTTACCCATGAGGTGTGTAAGGAAAGAAACAGGGTTGACAGCCACTAATTTAACCCAATAGCCTAATCACTGGTTCTCAAAAGGTGAGGACCAGCAGCATCAGCATCACTGAGGAAGTTGCCAGAAATGCAAACTTGTGGGCCCTTTGCTGGGCCTGAAGAACCAGAGACTCTGAGGGTGGAGCCCAGCAACCAGTGTTTAACAAGCGCTTCAGGTGATTCTGATGCCTCCTGGAATCTGAGAACTACAGGCCTAAACTCTTGTCTAAAACCCCTTGATTGGAGGAAAGTTCAAGGATGTGCGTTCATGCCTGAAAAAGTTCCTAAAAGCACTTATGACATTTATATTATCTTGCTGGTTAAGCAAAACATCTAAATACTTTTTAAAAAATAAAGATAATAGATGGGATACATAAATAATCATTCCCCTTCCAATTGGTTTTAAAATAGAGCAAAACTATTACCCATATTTGAAACATGAAAATGTTTTTTGTTTTTCTAAGGGCAACTTGAGAATGAGAAAAGAGGCAATAGAAGGGAAACAGACGTTTCTCTATAAATTTCCTATTTCAACACTCTCAACTTAAAATATTTTTTACAAAGAAATCGTTAACAATTCCTTGATCTATTTCAGGTGTTATCTTCCTTTTCCTCAAGGGAAACTATCCATCTGGCAAAATCTTGATTTTCTCTTTTTGGGGGGGCAGCCATTACCTCTTTTTAATGGGGCTTCTCTGGTGGTTCAGACAGTAAAGAATCTGCCCACAATGTGGGAGACCAGGGTTCAACCCCTGAGTCAGGAAAATCCCCTGGAGAAGGTAATGGCTATCCACTCCAGTATTCTTGCCTGGGGCAAGAAACCAAGAAATCAAGTTCCTTATCCAAGTGTCACAAACAGATTCACTTGGGCTGAACACTTCGGATCACAATTTGCGGCTCTATCATTGAATTGGCTACATCATCACTGCAGAAACTGTGAGATGGTAAATTCTAAGATCCCATAAAATGTCATGCATAAAAATGTTTAAAAGGAATAGAAAGTCATGGAATTACAAGCAAATGGATTTTTCTGTTTCATTCCTACATATATTTTACATCCGTGTTATAAATTAAATGTGTGTCACATATGCAATGTCTTAGCCTATTTGTCGTTTACAAAAGCTGAGGATTTAACAGTAAGTTCCTTAAGTTTAATTTTTAAATTAAAATCATACTAAAATTTTAATTAAAAAATTAACCTTCATCATGGAAATAGAAAAGAAAGGGAAGAAGTCTTGAGGCAAAGCTAACAAAAATCAAAATTACTGTAATATCAAGTATTACATGAAAACCTGATTCACAGTACATGTTATATTAATAGAGTGGATGTTTCTATTCTTTCAGGATATCCTTTTTAAATTTCCACATACATATATAAAGACACAATGGAAGTCTTAAATGAATAAGTATAGCTTTTTTCCAGTTAACTTTTTGGGAAGACTTTCAAAAAAAAGAATTTTCTTCCTGCTTTTTATATTCTTATTATAGTCCTAAGTGCATAATAAATGAGACTATTCCAACTATTGTCAATTCAAACCATTATGTGATTCATTCTTCCACTCAACAAACATGTTACTAAACATCTACTCTGGACCAGACATAGTAACCCCAATCAGAAAAATTCATCTTCTCACAACAAAGTTAAGAATAATTATATTAGGATGTTAAGTGCCACCAGGCACATAATTACAGTGTTATGTCACCAAAACAAATGTTTCATGACAATGTGACTGGACTCAACACACTAAGGATTTCCCTTAAACTTAAAGCAATACATTTTGAAACCATTTTCAGTATGCTTGTATTTTCAGCTGTACTGGACTTCCCTGGTGGCTCAGGTATCAAGAATCCATCTGCCAGTGCAGGGTTCAATTCCTGAGTCAGGAAGATCTCTGGAGAAAAAAATGGCACTGACTCCAGTATTCTTTTTTTTTTGACTCCAGTATTCTTGCCTGGGAAATCCCATGCACAGAGGAGCCTGGTGGTCAACAGTCTGTGGGATTGGAAAGAGTCGGACCAACTTAGTGGCTAAATAACAAACAACAATCACCTCTTAAAGTAACTAGTTCTGTAAATTCACTGTCAGTGATGTAAACTAGTAGGGTATCTCCTCTTATTTAGTCCTCAAACTATTTTCTCTAAATTGTGTTACTGTTTTTAAGGCTTATGAAAAGGCAAAATGATAGGATACCAAAACAGAAACTCCCCAGGTCATTAGGTGCCCAATGTGCTACTGGAGATCAGTGGAGAAATAACTCCAGACAGAATGAAGGGATAGAGCCAAAGCAAAAACAATACCCAGTTATGGATGTGACTGGTGATAGAAGCAAGATCGGATGCTGTAAAGAGCAGTATTGCATAGGAACCTGGAATGTCAGGTCCATGAATCAAGGCAAATTGGAAGCGGTCAAACANGCTGAGCGCCGAAGAATTGATGCTTTTGAACTGTGGTGTTGGAGAAGACTCTTGAGAGTCCCTTGGACTGCAAGGAGATCCAACCAGTCCATTCTGAAGGAGATCAACCCTGGGATTTCTTTGGAAGGAGTGATGCTGAAGCTGAAGCTCCAGTACTTTGGCACCTCACACTAAGTGTTGACTCATTGGAAAAGACTCTGATGCTGGGAGGGATTGGGGACAGGAGGAGAAGGGGATGACTGAGGATGAGATGGCTGGATGGCGTCACTGACTCCATGGGCGTGGGTCTGAGTGAACTCCAGGATTTGGTGATGGACAGGGAGGCCTGGCGTGCTGTGATTCATGGGGTCGCAAAGAGTAGGACACGATTGAGCGACTGAACTGAACTGATGCTGGATATTCACTGTTCGTGGGTTCTTTTCTACTTGTGTTGAGAGGTGGGCTACCCTCTAATTGTGGTGCTTGGAGTTCTCATTGTGGTGGCCTCTTTTGTTTTGTTTTTTTTTTTCCTTAATTTTAATTTTGTTTAACATTAAAAGCATTTTGTTTTACGGTATAGGTGATTAACAATGTTGTGGTGGTTTAAGGTGAACAGAGAAGGAACTCAACCGCACATATGCATGTATCCATTCTCCCCCCATACTCCCTTCCATATGCTGCTGCTGCTAAGTCGCTTCAGTCGTGTCCGACTCTGTGCGACTCCATAGATGGCAGCCCATCAGGCTCTGCCATCCCTGAGATTCTCCAGGCAAGAACACAGGAGTGGGTTGCCATTTCTTTCTCCAATGCATGAAAGTGAAAAGTGAAAGTGAAGCCGCTCAGTCGTGTCCAACTCCTAGCGACCCCGTGGACTACAGCCTATCAGGCTCCTCTGTCCATGGGATTTGCCAGGCAAGAGTACTGGAGTGGGTTGCCATTGCCTTCTCCAATAGGCTGACACATAATATTGAGCAGAGTTCCATGGGCTATACAGTAGGTCTTTGTTGATTATCCATTTTAAATATAGCACTGTGTATATGGGAAAGACTAGAGATCTCTTCAAGAAAATTAGAGATACTAAGGGAACATTTCATGCAAAGATGGGCACAATAAAGGACAGAAATGGTGTGGACCTAACAGAAGCGGAAGATATTAAGAAGAGGTGGCAAGAATACACAGAAGAACTATACAAAAATTATCTTCGTGACCCAGATAACCATGATGGTGGATCATTCCCCTAGAGCCAGACATCCTAGAATTTGAAGTCAAGTGGGCCTTAGGAAGCATCACTACAAACAAAGCTAGCAGAGGTGATGGAATTCCAATTGAGCTATTTCAAATCCTAAAAGATGACGGTGTTAAAGTGCTATACTTCATATGCCAGCAAATAGGGAAAACTCATCAGTGGTCACAAGACTGGAAAAATTCAGTTTTCATTCCAATCCCAAAGAAAGGCAATCCCAAAGAAAGGCAATGCCAAAGAATGTTCAAACTATGCACAATTTAACTCATCTTACACACTAGCAAAGTAATGCTCAAAATTCTCTAAGCCAGGCTTCGACAGTACCTGAACCATGAACTTCCAGATGTTCACACGGGATTTAGAAAAGCCAGAGAAACCAGAGATCAAATTACCAACATCCGCTGGATCATGGAAAAAGCAAGAGAGTTCCAGAAAAACATCTGCTTTATTGACTATGACAAAGCCTTTGACTGTGTGGATCACAACAAACTGTGGAAAATTCTTAAAGAGAGGGGACTACCAGACCACCTGACCTGCCTCTTGAGAAATCTGTATGCAGGTCAGGAAGCAACAGTTAGAACTGGACACGGAACAACGGACTGGTTCCAAATTGGGAAAGGAGTACATCAAGGCTGTATATTGTCACCCTGTTTATTTAACATATATGCAGAGTACATGATGTGAAATACTGGGCTGGATGAAGCACAAGCTGGAATCAAGATTGCTGGCAGAAATATCAATAATCTCAGATATGCAGAGGACAAAACCTTTATGGCAGAAAGTGAAGAAGAACTAAAGAGCCTCTTGTTGAAAGTGAAAGAGGAGAGAAAAAGTTGGGTTAAAACTCAACATTCAGAAAACTAAGATCATGGCATTTTGTCCATCACTACATGGCAAATAGATGGGGAAACAATGAAAACAGTGACAGACTTTATTTTTGCAGGCTCCAAAATTGCTGCAGGTGGTGATTGCAGCCATGAAATTAAAAGATGCTTGCTCCTTGGAAAAAAGCTGTGACCAACCTAGACAGCATATTAAAAAGCAGAGACATTACTTTGCCAACAAAGTTCTGTCTAGTCACAGCTATGGTTTTTCCAGTAGTCATGTATAGATGTGAGAATTGGACTATAAAGAAAGCTGAGTGCTGAAGAATTGATGCTTTTGAACTGTGGTGTTGGAAAAGACTCTTGAGAGTTCCTTGGACTGCAAGGAGATACAAACAGTCAATCCTAAAGGAAATCAGCCCTGAATATTCGTTGGTGACTGACATTGAAGCTGAAACTCCAATACTTTGGCCACTTGACTCGAACAACTGACTCAATGAAAAGACCCTGATGATGGGACAGATTGAAGGTGAGAGGAGAAGGGGACGACAGAAGATGAGATGGTTGGATGGCATCACCGATTTAATGGACATGATGAGTTTGAATAAACTCTGGGAGTTGGTGATGGACAGGGAAGCCTGGCCTTCTGCAGTTCATGGGGTTGCAAAGAGTCGGACATGGCTGAGCAACTGAACTGAACTGTGTACATAACCTTCCAAAAATCCCTAACTATTCCTTCCCCCTGGCAAACACAGGTCATTTTCTAAGTCTGTAAGTCTCTTTCTGTTTTGTAAGTAGGTTTGTGTCATTTCTTTTCAGATTCCACATATAAGGGATGCTATATATTTCTCCTCCTCTGTCTGACTTACTTCATTCAGTATGTTGCTCTCTAGGTCCCTCTATGTTGCTGCAAATGGCATTATTTCATTTTTTAAATGGCTGGGTAATATGCCATTGTATATATGTACATCTTCCTTATCCATTCCTCTGTCAATGAACATTTAGGTTGTTTCCATGTCTTGGCTCTTGTAAACAGTGTGGCAGTGAACGTTGGAGTGCATGTATCTTTTTGTATCATGTTTTTCTCTGGATATATGCCCAGGGGAGGGATTGCAGGGTCATATGGTAGCTCTATTTTTAGGTTTTTAAGGAACCCCCATACTGTTCTCCATAGTGGCTGTACCAGTTGACATTCGTGAATACAGCTCTTTGTTTAGGAGCACGAGGTTGCAGGCTTCAGTAGTTATGGTGTGTGGGACTCAGTAGTTGTGGCTCGCAGGCTCCAGAGCACAGGCTCAATGGTTTTGGTGCATGGGCTTTGTTCCTTCACCGCATGTGGGATCTTCCCAGATCAGGGATCAAACATGTTTCTTCTACACTGGCAGGCAACTCTTTACTGCTGAGCCACTAGCGAAGCCTTGAAGCTACTTTTGGTACTTCTTTCAAAGGGTATTCTCTATGCTCATCAACCTAAGAAGTGCTGCTTCTGCAGAGGATGCCTTAAAATTTCTAACTGTAGTAGTTCCATCTTAAGGGAACTGTACTCAGTGGTTCATCAGGCTAGAGAGAAGGGTAAACACCTTTCCCTTCTGAATTCCAGATTTACATGTGGCGTAATCAGTGAGGTCTGGCAGGCTGGCAGATGGCTAAGGTTAGCAGGGATTAGTTCTTTCCCACTGCCATCTGAGTGACCTTTCATATCAGGAATTTCTTCTCTTTCCTCACACATCATTTCTCTTGCCAGTCAGTCAAGGCCAAGGTCAATATTTTTTATGGACACTCCACTTTGAAAAAATTGATGAGAAGAGGCTTTTCCAGTTTCTGTGGTAAATGAGATTTACCTACTCTCTACTACAAAATGAAGCATTGAGTTAAAACTTACTTAAAAATTGGAAATAAGACAAAAAGATGGATAATATGTCCTTTTAACATCATCTAGGGACATAGTTTAGCAGATCCACTCAAGGAGTATTTAGGCAGAAAAATATACTCTGTTCATCCTAACCGTTATTATTCATTGAAGTCTCATGTTAACATATAGATTTGACAAATAATTTCTGTCCAATAGAAAAGATAGCCACAAAGATTATTACTTTTTGCTCTTCTAGGTCATTACCCAGTTTTGTTTTTAACCTAGTGATCTTGTTCAAATGTTCCAAATACTTATGAAAATCTAGATCCTGAAAATGTTCTTTGAGTGAGCTTTACCGTCTTAGTGGTTCCCTATTAATTAACAAATTGAATAACCTCTTTGACACATGTTCACCTGATATTTGGATGAGAATCATGTTTTTAGCTTTTTGAAAATTATGTTTTGACAAGTCTTTCAGATGATTTTACTGGAAACCCACGGGAGGATGGAATTGGGTCAAAGCTAGCTTCAGTAGGCACTTCCTGGTGGTTCAGTGGTTAAGATCCCATGCTTTCAGTGCAGGGGATGTAAGTTTGATTCCTGGTCCGGGAACTAAGATCCCATATGCCATGTGGCAAAGTAAAAAAGCTAGCATCAGTAAAGTGATTATGTCCCGTGAAGACTGCCATTATGGCTTTCCCAGACAAGATGATTGCAGATCCATTTGCTGTGTCTAGCTGAGCAATGCAGATTTGGGGGGAGGCAGATGCCTCCCCCCACTTTAAGGCTATGTCTTAGGGTATTTCAAAGCCTTACCTTCCATTGTGTGGGTGGATGTGTGTGTGCTCAGTTGTGTCCAACTCTTTGTGACCCCATGGATTGTGGCTTGCCACAATCTGTTTATGGGATTTTTAAAGAAAGAATACTGGAATGGGTTTCCATTTCCTCCTCCAGGGGATCTTCCCAACCCAGGGATCAGAGCTGCATCTCCTTTATCTCCTGCATTAGCAAATTCTTTACCACTGAGCCACCTGGAAAGCCCCTGCCTTCCACTGCCAATGTTAATTCTGCCCAACATTGAAACTTCTGCTTCTGGCTTCTCTGTGCTCTTCCAGCACTTCAGTATTCTTTCTATTCCCAACCTAGATAGACAATTGGCAAGTCCTTTCTCTCTCAACTTCTTTTAATCTTCCTCTCTTGAGTGTGAGACTTCTATACTTAGGAGTTCTAAAAGCTAGATTTTCAAGCCACTCAGTACTTGTTGACACTCCTTTTCTCCTCCTGTGTCTGTGAGGCACACATGTGATCTGGCTGGAGAAGAAACGCTAGGGAAGAATTTTTTTTTTTTTTTACGAGAGCAACTTGTGAGTTCTAAAGTAAAAACTTGGCTTCAGACGAGTTGAGTTGTTTCTCGTCTTTGGGAATGAGTGATCCTGCGTGCTCAATGATATCACTGCTGTGCTTGCTGTCATCAGTTCCTTAGGCTATTTAATCTCTTGGTCACTCATCAGCAGCTTGGGCTGTTCTAGTTTTCCTTTGATGTGTATATCTTCCCACAGTTCAAACCAGGATTTTCTGGACTCATTTTGATATTCCTTCCTCTTTTCCCACCCTTGAGAGTCTTACTCCTCTTTCTTTTAGTTCAGAGTTAATTTGTGTTTCATCTTCTCTATGCTTTTTGGGTGGAATGAGCTCTTGAGAGCCAGATTATCTTGTCTTGATTTAGGCTGAGGAAAGATATATTTCATTTGGAGGGCTTCTTTCTTGCCTTTCTATTCTTCTGTATTCTCGTAATGTCTTCCTTGAGGCATCTCATTTCTCTCAGCTTATGGGATTCCAGGGGAGGCCAGGGCTGAACAGCTCTATATCCAGAGTTTCTGTCTGTCCCAGGTCAGCTCAGCTTTCCCCTCCAGCCACATAACCACATTGGTGGCATTCTGGAGAACGCCAAAGTCCTCAGTTGCCCATCATCTTGGGGTCAAAGGTATCAAGGTCTGCTCTGCCCAG
Source organism: Aepyceros melampus (assembly GCA_006408695.1). Taxonomy (NCBI): domain Eukaryota; kingdom Metazoa; phylum Chordata; class Mammalia; order Artiodactyla; family Bovidae; genus Aepyceros; species Aepyceros melampus. The sequence goes on from SJXQ01000843.1 coordinate 204,627, forward strand.
GCTTGTTAGAGTCTGAAGGAAGCTGTGACCTCACCTCTGTTCCTCAGGTTATCAGAATTTTTGTAATGGGCTTCTCAGCCTCAGATGGTAAAGAATCTGCCTGCAATGCAGGAGACCTGAGTTCAATCCTTGGGTTAGGAAAATCTCCTGGAGAAGTGAATGGCAGCCCACTCCAGTATTCTTGCCTGGAGAATCCCATGGACAGAGGAGTCTGGTGGGCTACAGTCCATGGGGTCACAAAGAGTTAGGCACGACTAAGTGACTAACACTTTCACTCTTTCAGGGGGAGCAGGACACTATCTTTACACCTCCCCAGAAGTGCTTTTTATACTCTGCCATGGGATGTGTTTCTGTAAGCTTTATAGATCCCCCACAATGCCTAGAATAGTTGCAAAAAGATGTTGCTCAATCGTGTTTGATGAATAAATGAATGAATCAAATTAGTGGGATTTATTTTGGCACTTGAGTTCCGCTTTGGTTCGAGACCAGATTGGTTCACATATAGCATTTCCATAGATCTAGCTTTGAAGCCTTCATTATTGAAAATGTTATTATAATAGTAATTTAAGAAATTTCATAAAATAATATAGATGCTGATATAAATATAGATGCCTGTATAATTAAAAGCTGGGGTCTTCTGTTTTTAACATTTTGCAAAACCCAATTTCTATCTGTTTGAGAAAAGGCCAGACATGGAAGGTCTGCTAGGCTCATGTCAGACCAGGACAGTACTAACAACTTAGCCACTGTTTGTGGTTGAACTGGTAGAAGGAGGTCAACTGTGGAGTTTTGATGTTGCATCTCTGACTGAAGACTAATTAATGTTATTAAATGGTTAGATTACTTAATACAAAAGAAGAATAGAATCTTCCTTACATAGACTGACTTCACATTGAGAGTCAGTCTCTTTCTGTATGCAGACTGAAGAAAGATTATTTTAATTTTTAAGACTTCTTTCTTGCCTTTCTACTCCTTATTCTGTTCTCAAGCTGTTGTTGACAGGATCTAGGTTTTCCCAAATGGGACAACTTGAAACACAAATGAACCATGCTCAAATGAAATATATGAGAAAAGAGAACAGCTCTCAAATGTATTTTGGTGATTAGCCATCAAGCCAGGAGAGAAAGGGCAGCAGTTGGCTGGAAATCATCCGTATGAAATCTGCATTCATTTAGCATCCTTCTTTATCCATATGTCACTTTCCTGTTTTAATCGACAAAGTAAAACAAGTAAACACTTTTAAGCATGCATTTTTTTGAGGGGGAAAAGATTTAGTCTTAAGATTATGCACAGTATTCATACAAGAGAATTTTGAAATATTTTAGAAGCAGATGAAATTAGATAGTTGCAAATCCTTTACAGACTGAAGTGATGTGTACAAATAAATAAAATGAAGAGAGGTTTCTCTAGTCATCTTTGGGAGATAAAAAGAGATGTTTAGAGGGATTGAATGAATAACATTTTTATGAGAGGTTTATGAAACACTGCAGCTTTTAATTTGGATGCTGATGTACTTGGAAAAGAGAAAAGATGTCACCAAGAGAAAAGATGGAACAAAATATGACTCATTATTTTTTTGTCTTTTTTTTAAGTTTAAATAAATTGAATAAAAAACTTTATTCTGAAAAACTGTGACTCATAGTGTGCTAAAGAGCCTTCAGAGGTTATTTTGTCCAGTCTCTATTTTATACAAAGGAAATTGGTGCTTAGAGACATTGAGGAACTTGCCCAATGTCACCCAGTAACTTAATGGCACATCCCGGGGTTGAATCTAGTCTCCTCTTAAATAAACCAATATTCCAGTAGTGTTATGACTCCCCAGCCCCCATTTACCTAGGTAAAGGTTTGGGAGAATCCAAAATGCTCCAGTTGAAGACACAGAGAATTGTAGAATAATTTGCAATCCCCTGACCTTGCTTTGCAGTTGCGGAGTATGCTGCTCATTTTATTTAAAATATGCTACTCTCTAATGGATAGTTTTATGGCAGGCTTATATTTTAAAATTTTTGTGTTAGACCTTTGGAAAGGAGGGAAAGTTCCCAAGGTCAATGCAGTCTCCTTGGATAGGCTTTGACTGTAATTAAAATTTTCAGACTCTATTCTGCATTAAGATCCATGTGAAACGAGGGCATTTTAGATTCATTATCCCACTATTTTGGTAGTTAAAAATGTGAACATTTATTTGATTATCCTGGCACATACCTCTGTGAACATATATCTAGTTGACAAACATTATTGTATTTAGTTCTTTCTGAAAGTTTTTTTCAGCTCTTTGCTTTTTTTATTTTATAAAGCTTTGTTTGTGTCTCCTGAAGATTTACTAATTTTTGCTGACTATTTGTTACCTAACTTTTTTTCTTCTCTCCTTTTGGCTAAATGAATAGATTTTATTCTATATAGTCCTCTGACCCTTTTCAGACTTTGCTATTTGATTTTGAATGGGCAGAGATTTTCTTATGGATTAATTCATCTTTAATTGTGGTAAAACAGAGACAAAATTTAACATTTTACCTATTTTTAAGTGTACAATTCAGTGGCATTAAGTACATTCACAGTTTATGCAATGCCGTGTAGCTTGTAGTGGTTAATCATCTTCAGAACTTTTTCATCATCCCACACAGAAATTCTGTGCCCATTAAATAACATTTTCCTATTCTTCTCTCCCCTTAGTCCTTGGTAACTCCTATTTTACTTTCTGGATCCATGAATTTGACTAGTCTAGGCACCTCATCTCAGTGGAGTCATATGATATTTGTCCTTTTGTGGTTGGCTTATTTCTCTTAACACAATTTTTTTTCTTTTAAAATTAATTTTATTGGAGTATAGTTGCTTTACAATGTTGTGTTAGTTTCTGCTATACAGCAAAATGAATCAGCCACACATATACATGTATCCCCTCCATTTTGGACTTCTTTCCCATTCAGGTTACCACAGTGAATTAAGTAGAGTTCCCTGTGCTATACAATATGTTCTCCTTAGTTGTCTAAATACATAGTATCAATAGTGTATATCTGTCAGTCCTAATCTCCCCTTTCTTTCTTGGTATCCATATATTTGTTCTCTACATCGGTGTCTTTATTTCTGCCAGCACAATGTCTTTTATTAATTAATTAGTATTTGTTTATTATTATGAAACTATTGTTGATTTACAATATTGTGTTAGTTTCAGGTGTATAGCTTCAGATTCTTTTTCTTTTACAGGTTATTACAAAATATTGAATATAGTTCCTTGTGTGATACAGTGAATCCTTGTTCATCCATTTTATATAGTAGTTTGTATCTGTTAATCCCAAACTCCTACTTTATCCTTCCCCCCTCCTCACTTTCCTTTTTTGTAACCATAAGTTTGTTTTATATGTCTATAAGTCTCTTTCTGTTTAGCACAATATTTTAAAGGTTCATGTGTATTGTAGCCTATTTAAGAATTTTATTCTTTTTTTAAGGCTACTTAGTACTTTATTTTGTGTGTATGTGTATTATTTATCTATATATCCCCAGGTGGCACCATGGTAAAGAATCCACCTGCCAATGCAGGAGACACAGGAGTAGAGGGTTTGATCTCTGGGCCAGGCAGATCCCCAGAAGTAGGGAATGGCAACCCACTCCAGTATTCTTGCCTGAAAAATTCCATGGAGAGAGGAACCTGGTGGGCAAAAGAGCAACTGAGCACACACAGGAACATTGGCTACAGGTGTCTCTTTGAGTCCCAGCTTTTGATTCTTTTGTGTATATACCTAGAAGTGAAATTGTTGGGTCATATGATAATTCTATTTTAACTTTTTGAGTTAAACACCAAACTGTTTTCCACCACTGCACTATTTTATATTCCTAACAGCAGTAAACAGGGATTCCAATTTCTCCATATCCTCACCTACACTTGTTATTTTCCTTTCCTTTTTTTTTTTTTGATAAATAGCCATCCTAATGGGCATGGAATGGTATCTCGTTGTGGTTTTAATATGCATTTCCCTAAGACTGGTGATGTTCAGATCATTTCATGTGTTTGTTGGCCATTTTATATCTTTTTTGGAGAAATGTTCTCTCCAATCCTTTGTCCATTGTTCTGGATCAGGTTGCTTATATTTTTGTTGTTGAGTTATAGGAGTTCTTCAAGCATTCTTGATAGTAATCCTTTATCAGGTGTAATTATTTACAAATATTTTCTCATTCTATGGGCTGTCTTTTCACTCTCTTGATAGTGTCCTTTGTACAAAAGTTTTTAATTTTGCTGAAGTCCAGTTTATTTTTTCTTTTGTTGTCTGTGTGAGGCTCACAGTGTGTTGAGCATCAGGTAGGCTGGTAACTGTATTTCAGCTGTGAGGTCAGGTGTGCAAAGATGGTGGTGCCTGGGTCTCCATAGCTGCGATCATCAGCCATAGGTACTCTGGGTTCCACCTCGACCAGGGAGCACCTCTTACCAACCCTGTAGAGACGGCTGCTTAAAACCTGGCAGAGGACAAACAGGCCCTTCTCAGATTGATAACCCAACGGTACCACCAGCAGACCAGAAGTCACATGCCATAAAGCTGACAAGAAATGTCAATATGGATCTGGCTGAGTGTAAGCCAGTGCTGGGGAGGCACCTGCAGCACTGTGGCTGCGACCTGCTTCTTAATCCTGGCTGGGCTATTTACTAGCCATGTGATTATTCAGTTCTCTGTGCCTTTTTTTATCATAGGTAATATGGGAATAGGTTTGCCAAAATTTGTGATTTCATACACATTAAGTGATTGGAGCAGTGCTTGAAGCACTTCTCCACATTGTCTTTCTATGTTTATTAACTCTGCTTGCTTTCCCTTGGATTTATTCTCAGGTACATCTCCAAGTGGTGATGAGATGACTCCCATACTCTGCCCCTGCAGCTGCTGGCTAGCATAATCCTTAGAGACTCTCAGAGTCTCCCCATCTCTAGTTTAATGGTGGGATACTTACTGGTCATATTGGTTATGTGCCTGCCTCTTAGATCAGTCCCCATAATGAGTGTGACAACGCATGTTCCTTCCTGTGACCTCCACAGAAGGGATATATGTATACAAATGTGTAGATGCCTGCACTTTCCATTCATGACTAAAAAGATGCATTTAAAATTTTGAGAGGAAGTATTTTTCCCTAGTCTGCTTATTAATTTAAAAAATCCATTTATTTGACTGCAACTGATCTTAGTTGCAGCTCGAGGGTGGGATCTTCAATCTTTGTTTGTGGTGTGCAGACTCTTAGTTATGTCATGTGGGGTTTAGTTCCTGGACCAGGGATTGAACTCAGGCCCCCTGCATTGTGAGCATGGAGTCTTAACCACTTACCACCAGCATATTAATTTACAGGTTGTTTAGACCACCTTAACTTCACCCGTTAGTCTTCAATTCTATTGGAGATGTTTTATATAAAATTAATAGTGGTCATTAGGCATTGTTTTAGGTGCCAGCATAGTGACATTAAGGTTTCCCAGGTAGCGCTAGTGGTAAATAACCCACCTGCCAATGCAGGAGATGCAAGAGACTTGAGTTCGATTCCTGGATCAGGAGATCCCCTGGAGGAGGGCATGGCAATGTACTCTGGTATTCTTACCTGGAGAATCCCATGGACAGAGCTGGCCTATAGGCCACAGGGTCTCAAAGAGTTGCACTTGACTGAAACAACTTAGCAATCACATATAGTGACCTTAAAATGAAGGCTGTGTATGAGCTCTACCAGCCCAGCTTCTAAATTTAAGAGCTGAGGCTAGGTCAACTTCTGGATGGCTTTCTCAGGTCACTGGACTCACTCATTCATTGGGGTCCCACTGCCCCCCATGTGCTGGGGTGTAATCTGACAGAAGAATAGTAGGTAATTTCATGAGATCTGTGTTTTGACTCTCCGTTGTCATACAAAATGTGTGATTTCTTATTTTGTCACAAAGCAAATACGACTATGATTGGTTTCGCACTTGATGTAGCTTTTCTAGTGTATTATATTTCACATTGAATCATGTTTGGGACAGTTAGAAAAATCAAAATGGCTTTAGAAGTTTTATTCTGACTATAAAAATGATAAAGGCTCACTGTAAACAATTCAAGAAGTATGGGCAAGTATAAAGAAGAAAGAAAAATGGCCTCCAAATCTGTCACCCAGAGATAAATACTGTTAACATTTTGACAAATATCCTTCTGGATATCCTTCTGGGCATTTCTCTGTGCATATATATTATTACCTGTCTAAAAATGCAAGAATGAAGGCTGCATTTCCTCAAGTGCCTTCTGGAGCCCTTTGAAATGCTGGTATGATATATTGAGCATTTTCTATATGGACTCCTTAAAACAATGAAAAATAGTATTTCCTGTAGAAGCTACTGGGCTTCTTACAGAAAGATTGGCATATCAGTCTGATTTTCTAATTCCTTAATTTCTGCTTTTTTCCTATTGTAAGTCCTTCTTGTTTTCCTTGGGCTTTTGTTGTTCTTTTTCTAACTTCTGAGTCACACATTATGGCAACCTAAGTTGAGTCCTATTTTCTGACCCTCCTTTAACCACCGGAAGAAACTCAAGAGTTCACACTAAATAAACATCTTCTGTTTTGATAACTCTTTAACTTGGAGTAGAGAGACAATGGGAAAGGCTGGTGACCTTTTCACATAGCTGGCTGTAACAGATGGGATTGCCATTTACTTGTGTTTTGGAAGCTCAAGGCAAATAACCATAGCATCTGGGATGAGATCAGTTAAATTTAAGAATGGAAGAAAATTTGGGTCTTTCTGCAAGAGGAAGATGTAACAGTTCGCTCTAAATGTCACCACTGAAGGAAATGTTACCCTCTGCATAAACTTAGCAGTGCCGGCTCACCCAGCAGGCTTAACAAAATTTAGTGTGGATTGTAGACTGAAGGGCCTGATGTGCTTAACAGAGTTTGGTGATTCCTATTATAACAGGAAGTTTCTGGAAATGATATTTCGTCTGTTGATGTACTTAGTGTGGCTGGTCTTTTCAGCCTGAGGTCCCCAAATCTCCAGCATAAAACCTTCTAGGAGGACCAAGAGTTCAGACTGGAGTCAGGATCTGTGCTCAGTCACTATGAGCTGTGACCTTGTTGAGTCTCCTGCATCTCTGAGACTTAGTCTCCTCTCCCAGAGTACAAGACTGATACAAGAGTTAAATTGTCTAAGGCATGGAACACAGCACTGATTTTCAAACTATTGAATGGGGGCCTTGGCCAGTCGGACGAAGCACAGGTCACAGTGCTGAAGAGGGTCCTAGAAGCATCCTTTTATGTTTTTGGTTCTTGAAGAAACGGGACATGGGAAGTTCTAGCAAGGGGAGCTCAGATAATCAGGGCAGTGGGGGCCTCTTAAGGGTGCTCAGCATAATGGCTGCTTGGTAATAGATGAGATAGTATTTTAATATTCATTTAAATAAGAGTTTTTGATGTGGACCTCTTAAAATTCTTTATTAAGTTTGTTATAGCACTGCTTCTGTTTATGTTTTGGTTTTTTGGCCCTGAGGCACCTGGGATCTTAGCTCCCCGACCAGGGATCTAACCTGCACCCTCTTATTCTGGAAGGGGAAGTCTTAACCCCTAGACCTCCAGGGAAGCCCTTTCATATTTTAATAGCTAGCATTTCAGCCTGTGAAAAGCACTTAGCCTGGTATACAGTGAGCATTAAGTACATGTAAGTTATGTGGTTCCAGTTATTATTTAGAAACTAGTGAACATGAAGATGACTATCCATATTCCTGCCCACAGACTTGTGCTCTCATTGTTATACTTCTTGAAGGATGGTCATGAGTTATAAATAAGGAACATGGTCCAACATAGCTCTTTTTTTTTTTTTTGCCAGTGCCATTTCTTATTTAGTCTTCGGTTTCTATCAGGATCCTTTTTATCACCATGTTAGCGCTGCCCCTAAGGATCACTTCTCATTGATTGGGATCACTCACTATTCAGTACCTCGGACATGCTCCGCACTGTTAGCACGTGGGCTCTGGTCTTTATCCTCAGAGTCCTGAAAAACCTCTTTGATGGCGTCCTTTGATTCTTTTAAAGCCTTCGGTGGCTCCCAATAAACTCTGGATTCTCCGTCAAAATCCCCAGTGCTATCCTCTGGCACTCTTCATATTACCAGACATTTTCACACTAGACAGGATGTTCCACGTTGTGTTTTATTTATTTATGGCTGCGCTAGGCCTTTGGTGCAGCACATAGACTGTTGCTGCGAGCAGGCTTTCTCCAGCTGCAGCGAGCAGGGGCTGTTCTCTAGTTGCGGTGCATGGGTTTCTCATCGTGGTAGCTTCTGTTGCTTCGGAGCATGGGCTCTAGGGTGCGCAGGCTTCAGTGGTTGTGGTGCACAGGCTTAGCTACCCAGCAGCATGTGGGATCTTAGTTCCTGGAATAGGGGTGGAACCCATGTCTCTTACATTGGCAGGTGCATTCTTAACCACTGGACCAGCAGGGGAGTCTCAGTCCCACATTCTTGACTAATGAGATTATTTGTCCCTCTTCTCCAACCAACTAGGTAACTTCCTGCCTCTTTGACTCTTATAATTTGTCCATGTGGCATATCTTCCCCTCTCAGTCTTCACCTGCCTGGCCTCCTCATGTTTCCTGAAGATACCATGAGGTTTCTGATCTTTGCTCAAGCTGCTTTCTCTATAGAATACTTTTCTCCATGCCTCTCTGTCATGTCTCCCCTTCTTCTAACTCCCCCAAACTTGTAATTATATCCTCTATAGAATTTTTTGGCATTGTTATTTCCACCATTAATTTGATACCTGATATTACTTTGGTTTTACATCTTTTGAAAACTTAGGTCCTACATAATTTCCGTAATTGTATTATATGCTCCTGGAAGGTGCTTTGCATCTGTACATCAAGCATCCATAATAAGAATGCAGTAAATATTTGTGGATAGGAGTGGTGATGAATCCACTGTTAATTCTGAGTAGGGGATTTACATGTCCAATGCAAGGGAGGCAGGAGAGATTTTGCAGCAATGTACAGAATGAATAGGATTAAGAGAATGTGGAAAACAAGAGACCAGCTAAAAGTCTGTTGAAGTAATTCATGCCAGGGCAAAGGTAATGGCACTGGGAATGAGGAGGATGAAACCAAACTTAGAGCCATTTGTAAGAGAAAACCTGCAAGATAAGAGTACAGATTCTGTTAAGGGGTAAAAAGTAGACTTAGAAATAAGTCCTGAGGTCTTTTGTTTATAGAACAAAAAAAGTGACAGATGACTGAGGAAAATTTGGATGCAGAGATAGTTTTGCTTTGTACATGTTGAATTTGAGAGGGCTCACAGACAAGTAAGAGCTGCAGAACAGAGTTAAAAATCGTAGGTAAGGACTTCCTTGGTGGACTGGTGGTCAAGACTCTGCCTTCCGAAACAGGGGATGGGAGTTCAGTCCCTGTTTGGGAACTAAGATCTCACATGTTGCACCTTGTGGCGAAACAAACAAACAAAAACCCACCATAGGTATTGGTAAGGTCATTCAGAGAAAGAATTAATAGAAAACTAGGTGGCACTAGTGGTAAGGAACCCACCCGCCAATGCAGGAGACATAAGAGATGTGGGTTCAATCCCTGGGTGGGGAAGATCCCCTGGAGAAGGGCATGGCAACCCACTCCAGTATTCTTGCCTGGAAACCCCATGGACAGAGGAGCCTGGCGGGCTACAGCCCATAGGGTCACAAAGAGTTGGACATGACTGAGGCTACTTAGCATGCATGCATACAAAGAAGAATAGAAGCCCAGGGACCAAGCCAAAGATCAATTGAGAACTGGACACTGAGGAGAGAGAAGGGGCTGAGAGAAGACATGGGAAGAGGCTGATTCTGGAAAGCACAGTGTCATGGAAACCAACAGAGGACAGTGTGAAGAAGGTTGGGTAGTCAGATTCTATTCGTACTTGTGGAGAATGAAGAATAGCAGACTGAGAAAAGACAGGACCTGGGGTGGGGATTTACCTATTTGTGGTGGGAGGAGGAACTTTAGTAGGACACAAGCTGGCCTATGAGAAAAGAGTAGATATGAATGAAAGGAAACTGATTAAAAAATATATTTATTTGGTTGTGCTGTGTCTTAGTTGTGGCATGTGGGATCTTTTTATTGAGGCATGTAGGATCTAGTTCCTTGATCAGGGATCAAAGCCAGGTCTCCTGCATTGGGAGCAGAGAGTCTTAGCTACTAGACCTCCAGAGAAGTCTCTAGAGGAAACTGATTTAAACCATAGTCTTATCTAGTTATTGCTGATAAAAGGGAAATGTACTGAGAGCATGGAGGAATACTGTATGGAACCTGGGGTTAGGTTCTGCAGCCAGGCTGTATGAGAGTCTGGGGCAGGAACCTGACAGCCAGTGGTCAGCTTCATTCTTTGTTCTCTCCACAGTATTTCTTTAAGTACTCCGGTATGTGCATAACCAAAGCTCCTGGATTTGAGTATCCTCAGTTCAAGTCAGAAGTTCAGATATGATTATGGACACCCATTATCTAATAAGCTGTGTTCGGACACGACTGATGTGACTTAGCAGCAGCAGCAGCAGCAAAGGGTCTTAACACAAAAATGAGGATGAAGGGGTCCAGCCTGTGGGTGGGAAGGAAGTTGTCAGGGAAAAGGGTGTTGACTCTAACTGAAGAGTTAGATAGCAAAAGGAGGAGCAAACCAAAGTAACAAAGGGAAGCAGCATCAAATACATAGGCTCAAGGTGGAAAGAAATGTGTGTTCCAAGGCAGGAGAGATGGGATCGTTATAAACGGAGAGCTTAGAAAATGAGGTAATTGGGAGTCCCGGAGAAGGGAAGATTATATGGAGTCTAGTGAATAGGTAGAGGGGCTAACTTCCAGGAGAAGAGAGGAAATGTTTAGTCTAGTGCTAGGAAGATAAGGAGATCCAACCAGTCCATTCTAAAGGAGATCAACCCTGGGATTTCTTTGGAAGGAATGATGCTAAAACTGAAGCTCCAGTACTTTGGGCACCTTATGCGAAGAGTTGACTCATTGGAAAAGACCCTGATGCTGGGAGGGATTGGGGGCAGGAGGAGAAAGGGACGACCGAGGATGAGATGGCTGGATGGCATCACAGACTCAATGGACGTGAGTCTGAGTGAACTCCGGGAGTTGGTGATGGACAGGGAGGCCTGGCGTGCTGCGATTCATGGGGTCGCAAAGAGTCGGACACGACTGCGCGACTGAACTGAACTGAACTGAGGAAGATAAAAAAACAAAAAGTGATATGTTAATGTAAAGAAGGGGAAAGTAAGATTCCTATTAGAAATCTGTGGTAGATATATCCTGCCCTCCTCCCCCAAAGATGTCTTTATTCTAGTCTCTAGAAACTGGGAATATATTACATTACATGACACAAGGACTTTGTCAATGCAATAAAGTTAAGGATCTTGAGAAGGGGATGTTCTCCTGAGTTCGCTGCGTGGGTCCAGTATAATCTTTATAAGAGGGAGGCAGGAGATCGGTGTTAGAAGAGGAGATGTGACAATGGAAGCAGAAGGCAAAGAAAAGGGGAGGGAGGGAGAGAGAGAGTAATTTGAAGATGCTGTGCTGCTGGCTTTGAAGATGAAGGAAGGGGCCACCAGCCCAGGAATGTGGGTGATCTCTAGAAGCTGGAAAAGGCAAGGAAACAGACTCTCCCATAGAACCTCCAGAAAGAATACAGCCCAGCTTACATCTTGATTTAGGAATTCTGACTTCAATAACTATATGATAGTAAATTTGACCTATTTTAAGCTGCAAAGTTTGTGGTAATTTGTAATAGCACAGTAGGAAACGAACACGAATTCTTAGTCTTTTCTGACAAGTGCGTGCATGCTTAGTCGCTTCAGTTGGGTCTGACTCTTTGAGACCCCACGGACTGTAGCCCACCAGGCTCCTCTGCCCTCCTCTGTCCATGGGGATTCTCCAGGCAAGAACACTGGAGTGGGTTGCCATGCCCTTCTGCATAGGATCTTCCCCACCCAGGGACCAAACCTGAGTCTCCTGCATTGCAGATGGATTCTTTACCCTGGACCACCGGGGAAGCCTAGTATAGGGCAGACCATAGAATCTGGATAATAATGATAGAAATAAAGTGCTAAAATGAGCATTAGAACTTATTGAGGGTTTGCTGTATGCTCAGGCACTGTTATAAGTGCTTTACATAAATTAAGTAAATAAATAAACAAACTTTACATAAATAAAGTATCATGAAATATTCTCAATAACTCCCTAAAATAGGTGCTATTATGAGCACTACTTAGTCATTAGGAAACTGACCTATTGGAAGGTTAAGTGACTTGCCTACTACTATACATAGTGGCTCGCTCAATCAGTAAAGAATCTGCCAGCAATGCAGGAGACCCAAATATGATCCCTGAGTCAGGAAGATCTCCTGTAGAAGAGAGGGCTACCCACTCCAGTATTCTTGCCTGGGGAATTCCATGGACAGAGAAGCCTGGTGGGCTATAGTCCTTGGCATTGCAAAGAGTCAGATACTACTGAACGACTAACATACAGACAGACAGACAGACAGACACACACATACAGTATTATCAGTGCTGGCACTTGAACCCAGTAAGTCTGACACTGAGGTCTATGCCCAAGTTCTATGATGGACATGAAGAGGTGGGTCTATTCTTTGAATCTCATTTCTGAAGGCTTGTGTCTGGGGTTGGAATCAGATGAAGGCCTGACACTGGACACTACCTGGCCTCCAGCGGAATTACTCTAGCAAATGAACTTGTAGTCTAGTATGCATTAGGGTTAGGACTGGGATAACTTCACTTTCTCTTCTCTCTCATCTTCAATAATCTCTACTCTTAACTTCTACGCCAGCTCCTCTGATTGTCTTTTTTATGAACACCTACTTCCCCAGCTCCTCTTTGAAGAGCCAAATAATGGAAGCTGGATAATAGCCAAAGCTTTTCTAAGTGTAAGATTTAAAAACAGAGTAGATTAAATTATACATTTCTCTTTGAGTCAAACACCTAATACATGCTAATGACCTTTCTGTGGAAGTTGTTTTGATTAGCTTGAGCTTCTATAACAAAATACCCCATTGAAAGGCTGATTTCAACAGCACACATTTGTTTCTTACACTCTGGAGACTGACTGAGAAGTCTGAGGTCAAGGTGCTGGCAGATTTGGTTCTTGGTGAGAGTCCTCTTCCTGGCTTGCAGGTGACCTTTCTTCTCCCTGAATCCTTAGGTGGTGGAGAGAACGAGCTCTGGTCTTTTCCTCTTCATATAAGGTCTCATGACTTCATCTAAATCTAATTGCCTCCCAAAGGTCCCATCTCCAGATACCATCATACTGGAGCTTAAACTTCAGTGGATTTGGGGATGAGGACACAAAATAACAAAGATATAACAAAGTCCATTACAAAGGTATATTTAATAACTGCGAAGAAGCACTTGTAATCTAAGTGATTTCAGGGTTGAAGTTGCATAGCATCTACAGAATGCAACCTAGACTGCTACTCAAGTGCAATTAACTCAGCAAGGTGGTAACTAAATGAGGACTGTTAGAAGGATATTCCAGACCGTTTGTATTGCTGTTTCCAATTCTCTACCCCTGAAAGCCTCACAGAGAAGGTCATTTGGACCTTGAAAGTCATTGACCAAAAATAAAACTCAGACACTATAATGCATTATGCATGCTGCGAAAGGTAATGTTAAGTTACACTTACCTGCTCCTCACTCCAATTGTATTCTGAGATCAATGCCAGGCCCTTTGGGAGTAGAAGAATGAGCATGAGTTTTCTGCTTTCAAGAAATCCTTTTAGTAGAAGCTTCTGGTTTAGAACTGAAGAGGGCAAAGGGTAAACATTTAGCCCCCTCCCCCTTTTTTTCATTTCTAAATTAATTAATTTATTTTAATTGGAGGCTAATTACTTTAAAATATTGTGATGGTTTTTGCCATACATCAACATGAATCAGCCACGGGTGCCCATGTGTTTCCCCCATCCTAGTTTGCTTTTGGAAACTCTGAGAGACAAATTGTTGGACATATCATGATTCCAACAGCACAGAGCAGATAAGTTTGCATTGGGAGGCAGTGTGAAATTGTCCTTACCTCTTGGGCTGTGCATTTCACACACTCCAGTTTGAGTTAGGCTCCATCACTTACTCATTTTATGAAGCTAGGTATGTTGTTTAGTCTCTCTGAGCTTCTCACCTATAAAATGAGTCTAATAATAGTGGAATCCTTGCTCAAGGGTATGTTTTTCCTTGAGCCTGGTACTAATGATTATATAACAACAATGTATCTTGCTCGAGGACATGTTCCTCTTTCTTAACAAGAACCTTCTAACTAATCCTGCTTTCCTAAGATGTATGTTATTGGAGTGGGTCTGGTAAGACCTTTCTATTGTTAGTTCAGTTCAGTCAGTTCAGTCGCTCAGTCGTGTCCAACTCTTTGCGACCCCATGAATTGCAGCATGCCAGGCCTCCCTGTCCATCGCCAACTCCTGGAGTTCACACAAACTCACGTCCATCGAGTCTGTGATGCCATCCAGCCATCTCATTCTCTGTCGTCCCCTTTTCCTCCTGCCCCCAATCCCTCCCAGCATCAGAGTCTTTTCCAATGAGTCACCTCTTCGCATGAGATGACCAAAGTACTGGAGTTTCAGCTTTAGCATCATTCCTTCCAAAGAACACCCAGGGCTGATCTCCTTCTGAATGGACTGGTTGGATCTCCTTGCAGTCCAAGGGACTCTCAAGAGTCTTCTCCAACACCACAGTTCAAAAGCAGCAATTCTTCGGTGTCAGCTTTCTTCACAGTCCAACTCTTACATCCATACTTGACCACTGGAAAAACCAACTGAAAAAGTATGTAAGGCCTTATTAAGACTGGCAAGTGGGCAGACTCTGTCCCCTTCTGATGTCTATGACAGAAACTTTCTGTTCTTTTTTCACTGTAATAAAACTCTGCTACACACACACACACACACACACACACACACACAAAATAGTGGAATCCTTGCGAGGATTAAATGAGATCATCTATGTTAAGTGATTATAATAGAGCATTAAGAAAACACTCAGTAGATTTAGTGTCTTTATTACAGGCAAGAAGGACTCAATGCCACAAATATACTGGTAGTTCTTGGGCTTGGGAGCTTCTTGATGCAATATTATTTAATTATTCTTTGAATTCCTCCATTATTAATAGGAATTGCAAAACACAGGATACCCTGTACAAATACAGAACATCCAGTTAAATTTGAATTTCAGATAAACAATGAATACTTCTTAGTATAAGTATGCCCCAAATATTGCATGAGACATAATTATAATAAACATTATTTGTTGTTTGCCTGAAATTCAATTTTAGCAGGGAGTCCTGTATTTTATCTGGCATCCCTAGTAGCTTTGTGACTTAAGGCAAGTTATTTCTGTGGGTCTCAGTTTGCTCCTCTGTTAAATGGGTGATTAAATGGATTGTTAAATGTAAAGCACTTAGAAGAGTGGCTTATAGTAAGTGCTATTTGAATTATTAAAATAATTATTACCATTCAGGTGAGGGTTGTACCTGAATAATGCCAGGTTTCTGGGGTTAAGTCATAGAATTATAATATTGAGGACTCCAGTGACATTTTATAAAAAAATTTTATGCTCACTGCTATTGCATTTAGCACCCATTTGGGATTGTCTTTAAAATGTAACTTTCAAATGAAATCAAAAGAGACTCCATCCTCATCATAGACCTCTTTGACTTTAATGATTTTCACTCTCCCATAAGTACTTATGACAGGATTGACACTCATCAAGGAAAATTCAATATTCATCTCCATCTTCCTAGTTTTGCCCTCTGGAGCAGAGTTGAAATGAAATTCAATTTCCTCCTTTTGCTCAAGTTGCAGAAGGTTTTTCTGAAGAGTTTTTAGAAGTTTCAAACCAGTTCAAAACTGTTTCTTAAATAGAGGCCTCTGGCATTGAGAAAGGTTTAGATGAAAGACTCTGAGTCTGAGGTGTAGCTGTGGTTCTGATGGGGGGAGGTGTTTGTTTATTAATTTAACCCAGATATTGTATTTCAAATTTGTCAGAGGTTCATACTTGCCGTTAATATTATTATTTTCTATCAGAGTCTTAACTAGTTAAAACTAGTAGTTATACATGTCTTTGATCTGAGAAAGTAGCTCAACTAAAATGATTTCTTTCCACTTGAAGTAGCCCTCCAACCCCTTATTCTTCCTGAACTCCACTGGTCAAAGTTCTGCTTATCTTTCCAGAGTCTAATAAGTTCTGCTTCCTTGAGGGCATTTCAAGTCCTGCCAGAATTAATCTTTATGAGACCATTTGTCATAAAGAAATAATCTTTATGAGAACATGTATAATGTACGTCCTCAGATGCTGGATGTACTCTCCGTTAGGAGGAGGGATGGAGACCATGTGTAATTCATTTTGGAATTCCCTGTGATGCCTTACAGGTAGTAGACCACTCAATAAATATTTGTGGTATTGAACTGAAAACATGTGAGTCTTTAGTAGGACTTAAGTGTAACAACCAAAGACTCATATTTTCACAAATATTCACCTTTGCAAACCAATCTGAAGGAGCTGCTTTCACTAGAACTGGTGAAATTAAAATATGGAAGAAAATAGATACTTTATTTCAAGTCCAAAGCATTATTCTATTTATAGTCTTAAGATAGGTTAAGATAAGATAGGTTGGAGCATGAATAATTCACGGTATCGGAAATAAGTGCTTTGATGGAAATTCTCTGTGTTATTAATGAGAGGATTCCCTTTATTCCTACCGGAAGGAGAAGGGTGTTACCTATGATGTGGATAATGGCTGGCTGGTATAAGGCTCTAAGCCGATGTGAAAGGACTGGAACTCTCACTGGGTAGGTTGCTTTCCATTTGCTGCTCCACTCACTCTCTGCCCTCTTGCCCAGGAGGCTGACCTTCTCAGGTTACGTCTCCTTTGTTCACCTGGCGGCAGCCTTCCAGGTGGGTTTCACCAACAGAAAGCACCAGCTGGTCAGGAAGAAGAGGTGGGGGAATTCTTTTTCCGTTTCTTCCCTGTTTTTACATTGTATCACAGGCAGCAATTGGATTCTTCCACAATAACAACTCCTGCTGGGCCCCTTCTCTGTAACTGCTTTAGCTCTCCTAGGCCTCATGGGAGGGAATAGGTCCTGCACCATTGCTAACCTCTGGTACTTTAACAACTCTGTTTCCTAACCTCTGCTTTCACCTCTATGACAAGTCCTTTCATTCATCTTTCTTTATTTGAAATACCCAGAGTTGATATTTTTGTTGTTGTTACAGTCACACCATCCAAAGCAAAGACTTAATAAAAGATTAAATGCTTCTAAGCAAAGACTTAATATTTTTATTTATAGGAGCTTTTAAAATTATTTTCTTTCTGTTTAAATCAGAATATAATTGCTTTACAATGTTGTGTTTCTGCTGTACAATGAAGTGAATCAGCTATATGTATATATAAATCCTCCACCTTGAACCTGCCCTCAACCCCACACACCTCTCTAGGCCGTCGCAGAGCACCAAACTGAGCTCCCTGTGCTGTACAACAGCTTCCCACTAGCTATCTGTTTTACACATGGTAGGTTATTTATATCAGTGCTATTCTCTCAATTTGTCCCACCATCTCCTTCCCCCACTGTGTCTACAAGTTTGTTCTCTAAGTCTGTGTCTCTATTCCTGCCTGGAGACTTAACATTCTTCACCTAGTAAGTCTTCATGAGGTCCCTCCTGTGTCCCAAACCCTTCCTTAGGGAATAGCAGAATAGACAGTAGAGAGGAAAATATTGTTTGGATGTTTTAAAATATGATACCATACTTTGTGTATTTCATTCCATAACCTTTTTGCTTCAAAATTATGATTGTGAGGTTCATACTTGTTTGTCTGTGTAGCGCTGTGCTCTGCTAAGTCACTTCAGTCGTGTCCGACTCTGTGCGACCCCATGGATGGCAGCCCACCAGGCTCCCCCGTCCCTGGGATTCTCCAGGCAAGAACACTGGAGTGGGTTGCCATTTCCTTCTCCAATGCATGAAAGTGAAAAGTGAAAGGGAAGTCGCTCAGTCATGTCCGACTCTTTGCGACCCGGTGGACCACAGCCTACCAGGCTCCTCCGTCCATGGGATTTTCCAGGCAAGAGTGCTGGAGTGGGGTGCCATTGCCTTCTCCGCTGTGTAGCGCTAGTTCATGTCATTTTCATAACTTTTTCATTCTCCTGATGATGGATATTTAGGTTGTTACAAGTTTTTTTTTTTTTTTTCTACTACAATTAATGCTAGCAATGACAGTAACTTCTGTACGCCTGTTTCACTCATTCAGTAAATAAAATCAGAGCCTCTTCTCTGCCTATATTGCAGTATCACTTACAATGACGTTTTTAGAGCATTTTCCAGTTTACAAAATGCCTTTAAATCTATTAAAGCCTCTCATTGACAGAGACTAGGCTTATGCTGGGGTTTTCTGGGTCTCAAACCAAGGCTCATTACAGTGCTTTATGCTATGAAACCTCTTTATGTTTATAAACACTTTCACCAATGTGAAATAACATCATCACTGCTGAAAAGTACCTTTTGCAGTCGCTCAAAGCCCACTTGTTCTTTCTGTTTATCTTTCAAATAAGGCTTCAGATTCTACTGCTGAAGTTTCTCAAACCAAAGTATTACAAAAAATTTTCAATTTTCCATCCCGAGGTAAAAAATAGTTCCTTGCAATAACCTTGGCATTGCTGCCTTGTCAATGTGGCTTTTTAGTGAGTTTCTCTATAATCAAGATTTCCATGGATTTTTTCTTTTAGTTGAGTTTTTACAGCTATAAAATTAGTACAAGATTATTATATAAGGATTTGGAAACTGTAAATGCAGAAAGAGAAAAACTCACCCAGAAGAGAGCACTCTTATCATTGTGATGCATTTCTTTCCAGTTTTTTTTTTTTTTTTCAATATGTTTATATAGTTGGGCTTCTGCTGTTGATCCAGTTTTGTACCCTGCATTTTCCACTTAACTTGATAATGTAAGCTTTCCCTCTATGGACTTTTAGTGGCCAAAATTTACCCAGAAAGGAAGTCTGTGTCTCTAAGGAAGCTTATTCTCAGAAAGGAAAAAATTCTATTCTTCACAAGGTTATGGGAAAAACGCCTCTGGTGGTTCAAGCTGTCCCTGAATAACTCTTTATTAAATGTGCAAGTAAACTTTTGTGTTCTGTTGGAGTTTGGTTTCCATGAACATAATGGCTGGAGTAAATAAAATATGTGAAATGTGTGTATATACCTCATGTGTGTACACGTGTGGGTATATATGTGTGTATGTGACTAGATGTTTATACATACATACATACACATTCACACACATAGACACACACCCCTTAAGGAAGGAGTTGTATAAAGACAGACATACCTACCACATTACTATTATTTTAGTATTTTGAAGTCATCTTTTTATGATTCTGTGTTACCTTAATCTCAGGCTTCTTTCAGGAAGTGAAGTGAAGTGAAAGTCACTCAGTCATATCTGACTTTGGGACCCCATGGGCTATAAAGTTCATGGAATTCTCCAGGCAAGAATACTGGAGTGGGTTGCTGTTCCCTTCTCCAGGGGATCTTCCCAACCCAGGGATCAAACCCAGGTCTCCCGCATTGCAGGTGGGTTCTTTACCAGCTGAGCCACAAGAGAAGCCCAAGAATACTGGAGTGGGAAGGCTATCTCTTCTCCAGTGGATCTTCTCGACCCAGAAATCAGACTGGGGTCTCCTGCATTGCAGGCAAATTCTTTACCAGCTGAGTTACCAGGGAAGCCCTTCAGGAAGTGGGTGACATAAGTATTAATGACAGCTTGGAGTCCACGTTAATTTGTTGTTGGAAGAACTAGTTATTCATTCCAGGGATTCTCCACAGTGTAACAAGACAACCTCTACCCATCAACTGTTTTGTTTATGATGAAGCTAATTAAACAGATTTAACAATGCAAATAATTGCAAATAATTAAGGTACACTATGCTTGTAGTACATGCAAAACAACTATCTTCTTAAAAATTATTTATTTTTAATTGGAGGATAATTGCTTTACAGTTTTGCGTTGCTCTCTGACATATATCAGCATGAATCAGCCATAGGTATACACATGTCCCCTCCCTCTTGAACTTTGCTCCCACCCCCACCCCATCCCACCCCTCCAGGTCGTCACAGAGCACCTGATCTGAGCTCCTTGCGTCACACAGCAAATTTCCCCTTGCTCTCTGTTTTACATATGGTAATGTATATGTTTCCATGCTACTCTCTTAAGTTGTCCCATTCTCTCCTTCCCCTACTGGCTCCACAAGTCTGTTCCCTATGTCTTCATCTCTATTGCTGCCCTTCGAATAGGTTCATCAGTACCTTATTTCTAGATCCCATACTGCTGCTAAGTCACTTCAGTCGTGTCCGACTCTGTGTGACCCCATAGACGGCAGCCCACCAGGCTTCCCCGTCCCCAGGATGTTCCAGGCAAGAACTCTGGAGTGGGGTGCCATTGCCTTCTCCAGTAGACTCCATATATATGTGTTAATATACAATATTACAATATTATTTTTTCTCTTTCTGACTGCTTCACTCTGTAGAACAGGCTCTAGGTTCATCCACCTCATTAGGACTAACTCAAATTTTTTTTTTTTTTATGGCTGACCATTGTACATATGTACCACAACTTCTTTATCCACTCATCTGTTGATAAATCTAGCTTGCTTCCACGCCCTTGTTGTTCAGTTGCTAAGTTGTGTCCAACTCTTTGTGACCCCATGAACTGCAGCACGCAAGGCTTCCCTGTCCTTCACTATCTTCCATGTCCTAGCTATTGTAAATAGTGCTGCAGCGAACATTAGGGTACATGCAGATCTTTCAGTTATGGTTTTCTCAGGGTGTATGCCCAATAACGGGATGTTGGATCTCATGGTAGTTCTAGTTGTACTTTTTAAAGTAATCTCCATACTGTTCTCCATAGTGGCTGTATCATTTTACATTCTCACCAAGAGTGCAAGAGGGTTCCCTTTTCTTCACACCCTCTCCAGCATTTATTGTTTGTATATTCTTTTTGATGGTGGCTGTTCTGATAAGTGTGAGATGATACCTCATTGTAGTTTTTATTTATATTCCTCTAATAATGAGCGATGTTGAGAATCTTTTCATGTATATATTAGCCATCCAGAACAACTGTCTGAAAATGGAATCGAGTTTCCTCAGATGCAGTGAACATGTTTATGATATAAACAGGAATCAAGTCAAGAAATCTGCAAGGAAATTTTTTTTCATAATCCATCTTTAGCTTTTAAAAAAGTTACATCATAGTTGTCTATTTTAATTTATAAAGTATGTAAGGGCATGAATTTCCCCAAGCAAGTTGCAATATGCATTGTGAGGTTATGGAATAGATTATTTTTTGGAAATGCTTTTGAAGTGAAATGCTCTTGAAAGTGATAGTTAATAATATTGGAAGTCATTTTCCAGTTCACCTGAATTCTCTGTAGCCTCCTGTTTGACTCCAGAGTGTGTAACAACTTTACCCTCATTGCCACAGAGGAGGTAGAAAACATTCCTTGATTCACAGCTGGAATTCTGTACAGATGCCTGACAGGCTGGTCCCGCAGGGAATCATTCTTCTTCTCGTGGCCCCTGAGTGGCCAGTCCATCCCATCTCTGGGTCATTTTACAGGGATGAGCTGGGAGGCAGAGCTAATTATTACTTTCTGATGCAAGAGCTCTGCTTGGCCCATGATTGGGATTGTTTGATGCAAGAGAAGTAACATTGGTAGTTACTCTATTAGAAGTGTCTATCCTTAGAAAACCCTAGTTGGGTAGCTTTTGCAAAAGGCTTATTCCAACCTTATTTCACCTTATTCCAAAAAGAGCAGTGGCAATGAGCTCTTCTTAGGTTTTGAGCAGCTTCATGCATTTTGAACTTGACACACTCTCAGGCTAGAACCACATTTCTTGCTTCCTGCCCTAGGGGTTCTGTGCCCTTGAGAACCTGCTTGGCACTCAGTATTCAAAACAGAGGAGTATTGGGGAGTTAAAAAGCCCTGTTGGGCAAGCGTTGACCAACACTTGACACATGCTTCTTTTCCCTTTTCTTTATGGGGAGCCCTTTTGATAAGGTTACTGAACACCTAGAGCTGGTAGTGTTGGCCAACTCAGTATCACATCTTTGAATGGGTCCTTTTTCCTTTCTTGTTTCACTCCCCTGTCCCTCACTTCTGACTCTGAGATCCCACTACCAAACAAACTACTTGAATGTTACCATTGTCTCTGGCTCTCCTTTTGGGATAAGCCAGGTAAGACATGTTAGGCTTGGATGCATGAAAGGATGGCGGGCTTGTGAAGAGGAATAGGAAACCATGGATGAAGGGCAAGCTGATGAGGTCAATTTGGGTTACTCTGAGTCTGAAGCAGTAGGTGCAACTCTGATCACAGAACACTCAGTTAATATCTCAGTGTTAGTGCTAGCCAGGGTTTTCCTGAAGTTAGAATCCAGGTTTCTTAGCTGCTGATCTGCTTTGGATCTGTGTGATGATGATTTCTTCAGTTGCTTTTATTTCTTTAGGGTTAGTAAGTCTGTATTAGTTGTCTACTGCCACACAAAAAATTAGTCAAAAACTTGGAAGTTTAAAACAATAAACACTTACGATCTTGTGCAGTTCCTGGAAGTCAGAAATGTGCGTGTGGCTTAGCTAGTTCAGGGTCACTCATGAGGCTGCAGTCAATTGTCGGCTGGCACTGCTGTGTATGGAAAGTTGATTAGGGTTGGGGGTGGTCTGCTTCCATCTCGTTCATGTTGCTGTTATCAGAGACTTCAGTCCCTCACCCTGGGGGCCTCACCATAAAGAGTATTTTTGGAGTATAATTGCTTTACAGTGTTGTGTTAGTTTCTGCTGCACATTACATGTGTACACTTGTGTGCATGCTCAGTTGCTTCAGTTGTGTCCAACTTTTGTGACCCTATGGACTGGTAGCCTGCCCACTCCTCAGTCGATGGGATTCTCCAACGCACTCATACTGGAGTGGGTTGTCCTTTCCTTCTCTAGGGGATATTCTTGACCCAGGGGTGGAACCTGCATCTCTATGTCTCCTGCATTCCAGGCAGATTCTGTAACCACTGAGCTGCTGTGAAAGCACCTGTTTGACACATGGTCGTGTGTATATGTCAGTCCTGTTCTCTCAGTTTGTCCTATCCTCCATTCTCTACCCTGTGTCCACAGGTCCATTCTCTATGTCTGAGTCTTTATTCCTGCCCTGCAAATAGGTTCATCAGTACCATTTCTCTAGATTTCACATATATGCCTTATTATCTGATGTTTGTTTTACTCTTTCTGGCTCACTTCACTCTGTATGACAGACTCTAGGTCCATCCATGTCTCTGCAAATGACCCCGTTTTGTTCCTTTTTAACGGCTGAGTAATATTCCATTGTATTTATTTACCACATCTTCTGTATCCATTCCTCTGTTGATGGATATTTAGGTTGCTTCCATGTCATGGCTTTTGTAAATAGTGCTCTGATGAACACTGGGATACAAGTGTCTTTTTGAATTATGATTTTGTCAGGTTATATGCCCAGTAGTGGGATTGCCGGGTCATGGGGCTTTTTATTGTGGCTTCCTACAGAGCGAGTGATCTGAGAAAAAGATTTATAGAGAAAGAGAGCACCCAAGACAGAAACCATAGTCTTTTATTAAACTTTAAAGTGACCTACCATCATTTCTGTTCCATACTCTTGGACACACAGCCTTGGTACAATGTGGGAGGGAGACCCTACAAGGGTATAAATACTGTAAAGTGGGATTATTGGGGACCATCCTGGAGCATGGCAACCACACAGTCTTTTCAGTTTTCTTCTCTTAAATAGGAATCTTGTTATGTAAGTGCTAAAAAAAAACAAACCCACTGCAGAAGATTTTAAACGAAAAGTAAAATTCTTCCTCATGTCCTGTACCCAGGCTCAATCCTCATAGAAATCAGTGTTAAGGGTTTCATTTTTTCTTCCTAGTGTTTAAAGCTGTGTTAGATAACTATAAATAGTATACTTTAATTTGCAAATTTGTCAGAGATTTTTGTTCAACTCCTACTTCCGTGACTCTTTTACTTCCCAAATGTGTTAGTTACATAATTATTTTTAATTCCTCTCCTGGTTACTGAAAGATTGTTGCTGAACCATGAAAGACACCAGGATTCTTGGCCTCCGGAGGAGAAGAATTCAATCTGTGGCCAGTGACGAGGCTTGATCGCTCAGAGCTTTTGTGTAATAGTTTTATTAAAGTATAAAAGAGATAGAGAAAGCTTCTGACATAGACATCAGAAGAGGGCAGAGAGTGCCCTCCTGCTAGTCTTTAGCAGGATGTTATATAGCTACTAGCAAGCTGTTCATTATAGAAAGGAGATATCTCAAAACTCAGATTGGCACCAGGCCCCTCACCCACAACATGCATTTTGAGATAACATCGGCACCAAGTGAGTCATCCTGGGCCATAAAATGATTGACATGAATCTTGAAGAAAGGCAGGTTTCCAAGTAAATATAGAGTTTCATTAACATAGATTAGGAGAACAATGTATGAGTAAAACATACTGGTTTGTCAAGTTGGTTCTGAGTCTTAGGTGGAACCGACTTGAAGACAGAGTCTAGGGTAAATATGTAGTTCATTAACATAGCTTAAGAAAAACATTTCCATAAGAAAAACGCATTCCTTAGCTCAAGGTTTGAGAAAAGTTAAGTTCAGGTGGAACCAGGTGTCCTCATGGCAACACAGAATTTTAAGAAACCTCTTTTTAAATTTGTATAGAGAAGGGAAAAAATATAACACTAGAAGTTTGTTTCCTCCTGCCACTTAAGAGAGAGATAAAAAATGTCTGACACTTGCTGTCTATTTCCTCCTTTTGGACACCCCTGGCCTTCCTGCCTGTTACCCTCTCATTACCCTAGATGTTTAATATGTACTTAGATCCTTGATTTATAAACATTATCTCTTGACTCCACTGAAAAGATGATATAAGATGAGATCTTAGTAACACACTTCTCTTTACTTTTGACCTCTGTCTGCTATTTCATTCCTTTTGATCTTATGGGGGTTAATAATATTTATATTCTGTTCTGTAGGCATACTCGCTTTTCATTTATTGACACAGATTGACTCTAAAATTTTAAAGCCATTGAACAACACTTATGAGTATGTAAGTATTGGGAGTAAATGCTTTCTACAAAACTAGGAAAGGCACTCAAAAAGCCAGTGTGCTAAGGGCAAATGCATTTATTTATTTTTCTTTCTTTCTTTTCCTTTTTTTTTTTTTTTTACAGCCGGTTGACTGCTTAAAATATGTCAGATTTTAGTTTGCATCATATTTGCACAATGGCTTTCTTTTTTAGTTTTTTTTTTTACTGGTATTTCAAATTGCTTTTCTTTCTTTCTTTTTTTTAATAAAAGAGATGTAATGCTTTCATTTTATCTCTAAGGAATTTCTGATTCTTAATCATACATTTGTGTAATGGAATTCTTCTTCAGTAATGACATTCTTCACAGAACTGACCTCCGGTTCTAATCTGGAACAACTCATATCCTTCCTGATGCACAGTCTTCCTTCAGTATTCCCTTGGGTTAGTTAGCTCTTTGAGTTAGTGTTTCTTCTCACTTTTAGATTCCTGTAATGATTTGTTGTAGTGTGTCCTCACATGGATGTGTTTTGAATGGGTTCAGAGGAAGTAAACTTTCTGAGTTCTTTCATGTCTGAAAATGTCTTTATCATGCTCTTACATTTGATTAATAGTTTGGCTTAGTAAGGACTTCAAGTTTCAACAGTTTTTCTTAGAACTTCAAAAACATTTGTCATTGTCTTCTAACATCCAGTGATGCTGATAAGAAGTCTGATGCCAATGAAATTCTTGTTCTTTTGAAAGTAAACCTCCAAGGAAGCCTCTAAAATTGTTAAGTCTTTAGTAGCTGAATGTTTGGAGTATCTGGGTGTGGGTCTCTTTTTCTGTTAACCCTGTATGGCTCTTGGTGGATCTTTCAATCCTAATACTAGAGCCTTCCTAGAGTCCAGCCTCTATGGGCTCACGTTCTCTGATTCAGTAACTCTTGTTACTCAAATTGCTCCTCATTGTAATAAGAGTTGTTATTTTTTACTTTTGCTCTGTTTTCGGGGAAAATAGCCCTGACTGTCTTTCAGATCAGGTACATTCTTTTTTTTTTTTTTCTTAACCAGTGCCAATGTCACCAAGTTTTTTTTTCTTTTAATTAATTTTTATTTTTTAGTTTGTTTTGCTTTACAATACTGTATTCATTTTGCTATACATTGACATGGATCAGCCACGAGTGTACATGAACTCTCAATCTCGACCCCCACTTCCCCCCTCCCGTTGACGGCTTTCATCCCCGTCCTCTGCAAGCAGTCCGCGTTCCGCCTCAGCTCGCCCATCTCCTCCTGGACCCGGAGCTGTTCTCCTGGCAGGAAGGCGGGAGTCTACAAGCTTCTGTCCCGCGGGGCCACCTCCGATTCTTAGTGTGGGTCTGGGCTCATCGGGTCCTGAGCACGTGCGCTGAGCTGAGAACTAGAGCTTCGGCCCCGCTCCTCCAAAGAGCTCCCCGCCTCGGGCGGGTTCCCCAGCTTTTTGCAGCCGCCCTGGCAGAGCCTTCCTCAACAGCGGCCCCTCGCCCTCCCGCCGGGCACCGAGGGCTCCGTGAGAAGCTTCTGCGGGGTTCCACAGGCCAGCGGCCCTTGCCCAGGGGCCCCGGCGTGCGGGGCGGCTCCGTGAGCGTGGGCACAGAGAGCGAGCGAACGCGTGTGGTTTTCGGGTGACCGTGGGGGGAGGGCGTGCGGGGCCCTTGCGGGGTAGAGTGGACGGTGTTTGATGCTTAGTGTGGAAACTGTAACCATGAAAGCATAAGGATTTTAAGTGCTACCCACGTGAATAAACTGTAAGCGTTACTGACACTCTCGGCATCGTTTGTGAACCCCAGTTAGAGTAATTAAACAGTGCAGCTCTTCTCCGCCATCTGTCATGAGGGGTCCTACCGGGGACCAGCCCTGGTGGATCCAGGGATATTCAAAGCGGGGACAGAGCAGGCGGATAGGATAAGATAGGAGAGACAGGATAGCTCAGGAAAGAATAGTATAGTAGGAAATTAGTGGAAGAAAAGAAGGCTGAATAACTTGGTTTACGTGGAAAGCCAATAAAACCTCGAGACAAGAGGTTTGCACCATCTACGTTAGGCCACCGGCGTCCGTTTGAATATCGGAGAGTGCCCCGCCCTGGGCTCTCTCTCCTACAGATCTTAGCAGCCGGGACAGGTAAGTAGACATGGCGAGCCTCCGCGCCCCAGATGGGAATTCAGCCGAAAAAGGGGAGAAAAAGAAAAGAACGACATGGGGAAGCCCAGCCTTAGTGTAAGGCTCCAAGAGGGAAAAAAGGGGAAAAAAAGGAAAAAAAAGGAAGGGGGGAAAAAGGGGGAAATCTAACGTTGGCGTAAGGCTCCAAGAGAGAGTTTATTGTTCAGAATCAACTTATATACCCCAAATTATACATAATAGAATATGCAGAGTTACGCAGAGGTAGCAGTGCCAACCCTCATTGAGACAAGGCTTTCTTATTTGCATATTCTCCTGTTACAAAAGTCTCAGGTGGTTTACACTATCTTCTGGCCAAGAGGCCTATTAACATTTCTATGGCTCTCTTCTGATGAAGTTTTTGTTAACCAGAAGACTCATTTGTGTTAATCTTTCCAAAGTCTGAATGCCACTCTCAGAAAACACTAAATAAAAATACAGCAGTTTGTAATCAAAGGAAGTACAGTGATTTATAGCAAAAGTCTAGTATTGCTAACATCAAAACTACTAGATATCCTTTTTCATATCCCGTATGTATTGATTACATCTTCCTGGGTGCCTGATAGATAAAAAAAATAAGGAAGTCTGGCAGCAATCATTGAGTCAACCATGAAATCCTGTCACCAGTATGAATTTGAAAAGGCTCTGAAATTAAGATACTTTGAGGCTTTTGTGCCTCTCACAGTTGGGAGGTTGTGAGCAATTCACAAGCTTGCAAAAAGTCAAGGGACCCTGTTTAGGCAGGCTAGAGTGTTATCAAAGGGGGGTTGGGCTGAAATACTTTCAAATGCAGGAAACCAAAGCCTAGAATTAACTTTTTCCAGAGAAAATTAGAAAATAATGGGAAAACAGACAAATTCTTATTTTGGGGGGCACATGTTCAGGAAAAACCAGGGAGAAATCCGATGACTCAAATTGCCCTGCCATCTGAGTTTGCCACGTGACCCTGTCACGGGTGGGATTCCTCACTCTGGCTCCCGACAGGTCAGAGTCCCAGGTTTGATTTGCAGGACCTATTCATTCTCTGCTGTGTTTTAGACCCTGTGTCCCCAGGCTGCTTTGCCCATGAGGAGTCTTAAAATATGCCATCTCGTGCACTGTATATTTTGTCCAGTGATTAACATGAAAGTACAGATTAGCAGGCTGTTGACGGGATGGAATGAAGGCCTGTAAGACCTTCATACTCTGAGAACACCTGACCGTTGACTCTGTGGACTGACGTTTGGCCTTCTGAAGGGTCTGCATGATTGCTGTACACCTTTGACCCTCTTGACCACCCTGATACATCAAATCATTCATTTCTTTTCAACAGTCCCATTTGGGGGAATCAAATAAAGCTTTAGCATTTTGTTCAGTGAAGTCATTTTAAAAAGAAAAGACCTCTGAAAAGGAAGTGGACACTGTTATCTCATCTCCCCTTGATCGTTGATATAATTAACAAGTGCTAAGAGATTGCCTTTTTCTTTGCAGGAGCTTGAATGCCTCCAGGATCATCTCGATGACTTAGCTGTGGAGTGCAGAGATATAGTAGGCAACCTCACTGAGTTAGAATCTGAGGTAAGCAGTTTGCAACTTGTGGAAGGAAAGTGCCCTGTCAGCAGCCTTTCTTTCCTTCTTAGTTCTGCTGTTTCTAGACTCTTGAGAGAGCAGCGTCTCTGTAGAACAAAAGCAACCTTGTCAGATTGCCTGCTTGCTTTATCAAGAAGAGTATTGTGATGCTTCCTGAACCCCTTTCCTCGTTTCTCCAGCATTTAGCCCTTTGATCTGCTTCATAAATCGGAATAACACAGTGACTAGACCAGTATTAGTCACATTCAAGGATAGCCCAAGCACTCTTATTCTGTCATCCTTTAGCTCTTTCAGTTAGATCATTTGGTAATATGTGTTCACTGAAATAAAAGCCTGACATTTGCAGTTAAACGTGGAAGATTGATTAATGTATTTTTCTTTGTTCCATCCTAAAACCCACTAAAATATAAAAAGTGAGATTTAAAAAAGCTTCTAAGCATAGGCATACTATTTCAAAATACAGAGATTTATCACTGAAGGGGAGGCAGTTAAAAATGCTTAAGTTGTTTTGTAGGGCCAGACATCAGGTAAACAGGGAATTGCTGTTTTATCATTAGCCTTTTAGAACTATTTAAATTGTCAAAATGGGCGATATATAAAATTACATTTCTCAGGGTCTTTTTTTTTTTCCCTTCTGCTTTTCAGAAGTGTGCTGCCTTCTTTTCTCTGCTGTCAGCTTCTGTCTTGTTCCCATCACCCTTTTGGGCTGATGAGGACGCTCTGGGTGTGCAGCTCTTTAAAGGACAGTGTTGTCTCAGCAGCTGGTGCTGCACAGCAGTTGCTTCCCCTGAAGGCGGTTACTATGTGTTCCCAAAAGGCAGCGGCTTGTCATCTGGTCTCATGACAGGGTGATAGATGTCAGTTACTCCTGTTTTCATCTTGAACTACTTGGCTCTGGGGAGAAACTCCAAAGGCTTTACATACTCTAGTATTATTTGTAAATTTTTTTTTCTCCCCACTGCTCTTAATCCTGCCTTCCCTCTCGTTCAAGCGCAAGGGGAGTCTGCCTCTGGAAAACTCACCTTCCACCAGTGCCGTGAAGCAACATTAGAGGGGGAGCGTAGCACCTCTGTTCACGCTGAGGCGCTCACTGAAATGCTGGGAAAGCTCCCAAACGCACTTAATGGGCTATTTACCCGTCAGATGACACTGACGCAGAGAAAGAAACAGCTCCTTCCCCCACCCCTGGCCCTTTCTACAGCAGAATTACTCATATTTTAATTTTCTACAGGATATCAAATAGAAGCCTTGCTAATGAGAGCCTGTGAGCCCATCATTCAGAACTTTTGCCACGTAAGTGACATCTGGAGGAACACGGGTTA
The DNA here is from genome assembly GCA_006408695.1 of Aepyceros melampus. Classification (NCBI taxonomy): domain Eukaryota; kingdom Metazoa; phylum Chordata; class Mammalia; order Artiodactyla; family Bovidae; genus Aepyceros; species Aepyceros melampus. Next base: position 234,800 of record SJXQ01000843.1, read on the forward strand.
GAACCAGTTTCCCTAGGGCTCTGGCCCCCACGTGCATTGGACTCACAATGCCCACATTGTTCCTGCGTGATAGCCAACTTAAACAAGTTAAAGCTGAAAATGTAAACAGAATCAGGAGGAGTCAGGAGGGGCCCGCCGCCCTGGGAAACCCTGTTTGCTGACCCCTCGTGGATGACCAGAGAGGTGGTTAGAAGCACTTGCCAAGATGCCCCTTGTAAGGAAAGGAGAAGGGGGAACCCCCTTAGCAGGACTGAGCTGCCTTCAATACATACCACCAAGATTTTTAACAGCAGGGTGTCTCTCCCCTTTCAGCTGTCTCCTTCTGCCTGATGTTGAGGGAATTCTATTACTTTATGACTCACTGAACTACCTAAATTGTGGGAGTTAAGCATACTCAGGAACCATAGGAGTCTTGACAACCGGGAGACAATGTTAGATGTTATCCCCAAGCCTGCTGCCCGCTGCATATAAGGAAAGGAGTTAAAAGAACTGCAGAGTACAGGTGTTCATTGGAGCTTCATGTAGGCAACTTGCTGTGTAAATTCCCTCTCACTGAACATTGGTCCTTCATTTCCCAGGCTTGTTTGGACATAATTCCTGATGTGCCTTATTTGTAATGGCTCTAGAATCAGTCTCGTTCGCATTTTTGCATGGGCTGGGGTGCAGGGTTTGTTCAGGAATGGTTACAAATGGAGTGTTAAGTATGCAATGCCTTCCCCAGGATGTGGCAGATAACCAGATAGACTCTGGGGACCTGATGGAGTGTCTGATTCAGAACAAACACCAGAAGGACATGAACGAGAAGTGTGCTGTCGGAGTCACCCACTTCCAGCTGGTCAGTAGTGCCCGGCATGTCCTCCTTGTTTCCATTGATTAGGCTGTTGAACCTGTTCCTCTTTCAGGACCTCAGAGCACCTCTTCAGTGAGAAGTCATTTCTCCAAATACCTGTCTAGTGCAGCGGCTCAGATGGGTGTCAGTACACTAGGATCCAAGCCTTTCTTTCTTTTAAATCATGCTGCCCAGATCTGGCATTTGAATAAGAAGATTAAACCATAGTCTTCCCAGTTACCCCAGGCCTAAGTGAAGTATTTCTAATAAAGCGAGCACTTCCTTGCTGGGAGGATGAAATCTAGTCATCTTTGTAAAACTGACCTCTTCTTGGGGCAGTAGCCTCCCTGACTGCTTCCTCCAGAGGTTCTCAGGGCCTCTGGGCTGCAGGCACTGGGAGATGGGGAAGAATAGACACACCCTGCCCTTGGTGATCTGGTGAGAGAAATGCAAAAACACATTTACATATAAGTATATAGTTTCAGCTGAGTTTGTGAAGAAAAATAAAGCAGCGTAAGTCCTGCAGGGTGATGGAGAAAAGGGGACTTGAGAAGGAGGTGTTTGAATGGAAGCGTCAAGGAAGTGAGGCAGCACGCCGGGAGGAGACCTCAGGGGAGAGAGACCCTGGCTGTGTGTGACTGGAAGCCGGCGTGCCTGGGAGCAGAAGATCAGATCATGCTTCCTGGGAGCGTGCTGCGGGGAGCTCCGCAAGCCAGGGAGCCTGAGGGAGACAGGGTTGTGCCGGCCGGGAGGCAGACTGCTGCAAACAGCATATGAGCACAGTTACACCCAGCACTGCAGGTGAGGCCTTGTCACAGAGCTTCTGATTTTCTTTTCCATCTTCTTGTTCAGGTGCAGATGAAGGATTTTCGGTTCTCTTACAAGTTTAAAATGGCCTGCAAGGAGGACGTGTTGAAACTTTGTCCCAACATAAAGAAGAAGTATGTAGCTTTTAACTGATTCGTTCTGCCTCGCTATGGCCCCTCTTGGCTGCTGGATGAGTAGCTAAGATGTCAGGCAGCCGGCCACTGTCTGGGAGGGTGACCTCCTGCACACTCCCTTGGTGTTACGGCCAGCCACCGTCTGGGAGGGTGACCCCCTGCACACCCCCTTTGGTGTTGCGGCCGGGCCCGGGCTGCCTGGACAGAGCCTCTCTCTGTGGCAGCCGAGAGCCACACCTGGCGGTAGTTCTGAAGTGGGGAGACTGGCCTAAAGGAGCATTGTTTCATTTCCCCATGCAGACCGCCAGCTGATGAAGCAGATACAGCTTTGTGTAGTTGGGGAGCAGGTTGCAGTGTGGACAGGAGGTTAGCTGATGTCCTCGGGCTTCGTCCCATCACATCATCTCTCAGGGAACCCGCACGGGCCTCCACTGAGTGAGAGAGTAGTGAAGAAACAGACCCTTTATTCATTTAGGAGCCAGGTCCCAATGAGAAGAGCGATGAGCTTTGGTAGCATGGCTTCCCAAATTCTTCTGTGCTGCTCTTCCCAGAAGTGAACTTCTAGAACGCATTGCCCCTCAGATAAACCGGGTTCCCATTTTTGCTTAGGTTTCTGTCCTTTTCAGAGTATACTTTCACAGTGTAGCAAAGACGCTGTCCAGAGTTGAGAGTGGAGTGGCATTCCTCTCTGGTCACATGTATTTGACAAAACAAATGGTAAACTGTCCTTGCACGCACGTCCCCGCTGTGGCCTCCCCACCAGCCAGGCATGTTGTCAGCATTCAGGCTGGGGCCCAGTGTTTGTGACGTGTACAGTCAAATTGCTGCGTTGAACGCTCTGAAAACACAGTGAGACTTAACAGGAAAGGCGTTCAGAACATGGTAAAGGGGTACAACGGGCGCTAGAGGGCTGGTGTGGCCCCTGCCTCAGCCCAGGTCTCAGCCGTCTGCTTCTCTGTGGCTCCAGCCCGGCTCAGGCCTCTTCCTTCCACGCAGGGTGGACGTGGTGATCTGCCTGAGCACCACCGTGCGCAACGACACTCTCCAGGAAGTCAAGGAACACAGGGTGTCCCTGAAGTGCCGCAAGCAGCTACGGGTGGAGGAGCTGGAGATGGTAATGCCTGGAAGCACAGCCTCTGGTCCCAGGAACCACAGGGCAGGGTTTAGAGAGCTGGGTGAAGGGCGAGGGCAAATTGGAAGATTTTAGCCACAAGCGTGATGGTTAAGACTTAGAGCTGTGTGCTGAAGTTTTACCAGAGGACAGCTTCTCATTTCCTTTTTTTTTTTTTAACATGATTAAGTACTTTTTACCACATGTAACTGGAAGTCCAGCTGTAAGTAAGACAAGCTGTGAGCATGTGATGCCAGTCATTGCATCAATAATGTCCTCAGGGGTTGAGGTCTCTCCCTTTCCACTCTGCTGTCCTTGGACTGCCTCAGCCCAGGTCTCAGCCGTCTGCTTCTCTGTGGCTCCAGCCCGGCTCAGGCCTCTTCCTTCCACGCAGGGTGGACGTGGTGATCTGCCTGAGCACCACCGTGCGCAACGACACTCTCCAGGAAGTCAAGGAACACAGGGTGTCCCTGAAGTGCCGCAAGCAGCTACGGGTGGAGGAGCTGGAGATGGTAATGCCTGGAAGCACAGCCTCTGGTCCCAGGAACCACAGGGCAGGGTTTAGAGAGCTGGGTGAAGGGCGAGGGCAAATTGGAAGATTTTAGCCACAAGCGTGATGGTTAAGACTTAGAGCTGTGTGCTGAAGTTTTACCAGAGGACAGCTTCTCATTTCCTTTTTTTTTTTTTAACATGATTAAGTACTTTTTACCACATGTAACTGGAAGTCCAGCTGTAAGTAAGACAAGCTGTGAGCATGTGATGCCAGTCATTGCATCAATAATGTCCTCAGGGGTTGAGGTCTCTCCCTTTCCACTCTGCTGTCCTTGGACACCAGCTTCATCATTAAGACTGGTTTCCCTCATGGCTGCACAATGGCTGCCCCCAACACCCGGGCCACCTGCTCCAATACTCATCTCCAGCAGGAAAACAGAAAAGAGAAAACTGACCCCGTGGGAAACAGAGGCCCTCCTCTCCAGTTGGATTGTGTAGTTTGAGATCTGTGCCCCGTTCCCTATCAGGGGAGGCACTCACTGATGAGCTTACTTATGATCAAGGTGACTTGGGTGTTGGGAAGGCGCCCAGTGTACACTGTGAGAGGACACCTTCCACTTTGCTTTTGAGTTGAGGCCTAAGCCATGTTAAGACAGCTAAAAATATGTATTAATTTTATGTTCTGTATTTTGAATCATATTTATTTCACCTCAGTTCATTCAGTCACTCAGTCATGTCTGACTCTTTGCGACCCTGTGGACTGCAGCACTCCAGGCCTCCCTGTCCATCACCAACTCCCGGAGCTTGCTCAAACTCATGTCCATTGAGTCAGTGATGCCATCCAACCATCTCATCTTCTGTTGTCCCCTTCTCCTCCTGCCTTCAATCTTTCCCAGCATCAAGGTCTTTTCCAGTGAGTCAGTTCTTCGCATCAGGTGGCCAAAGTACTGGAGTGTCAGCTTTAGCATCAGTCCTTCCAGTGAATATTCAGGACTGATTATCTTTCAGGACTGATTTCCTTTAGGATTGACTGGTTTGATCTCCTTGTAGTCCAAGAGACTCTCAAGAGTCTTTTTGAGAAGACTCATTCTAAGCAGAAAGTAGTAATGAACACCAGAGAATACTAATATCCCCAAAGTTGCATGCATGACCGGGTTTCCACATATAGAGGTAGTAATTCAGTGATAATTATGTTTTAAGTGGAACTGGCCTACGCATCCTTTTATACTGGAAACTTTGGGTCCCTAGATGTGAATGTGGCTCTTTCAGTAAAATAATGAAAGTAGAATCCTACTTCCATATGATTTTAGCTTTCTGAGTGGTTTCCACACCATACTACCTTATTTCATCTCACAGCAGTCCTGTGAAGGGGTCAGAGTAGAATGATAGCATTTCATTTTGTAAAGATAGTCCAAGGCCGTGAAGCTAGATAGTGGCCAAACTGAAATTCAGTCCTCCTCCTCCCGTTATTGCAGTGGCCCCTGCTGCCACTTCACTGAATAGCAGTCATGGGCACCAGACGAGGTCGAGTCAACAAGTGGGTAGAGCATGTGGTCTCAGCAGCGTAGCGTAAGCTCACTCTCCCATGCTGGCTCTCTCATGCAGACAGAGGACATCCGCCTGGAGCCAGATCTGTACGAAGCCTGCAAAGGCGACATCAGGAGCCACTGTTCCACTGTGCAGTATGGCAACGCCCAGGTAACTCTTGGGTTTTCATTTTTTGATGGTGAAAGTAGTGTAAGGTATCTTTTTACTAATTTTCTGCGGGTAGGATAAGTCCCATCCTGTCCTGCCTGATCATCCCTTCTTAAGCCACACCAGGCTACTTTTCTCAAGCAGAGTACTTTTGCTCACCTTCATTCCTCTTTGCCACCGATTCATTCCCTTCCTTCTCTCTGTTTACCTTGTCCTCCCCCACCTTGCCTGCCTAGTAAACTCCCAGTGATCCTTCCAATGCCTCCTCCTGTCTATAGCTTTCCCAACACTCTGCACCTCCAAAGTTCGTATTTCTCTCCTTTGATCCCGTCACACAGAAGTTCTTAACTGGAGGTCACATAAGAACCACCATGGGAGGTGTTTTTGTGTTTCCTTCTAGTTCACAGAGCAGGGCCCTGGAATCATCAGGAATGAGACGCAGTAAAGTGGTTTTGTTTCAGTGTTCTTCTGATGGCGGATCTGCCTCTTGTAAAGAGCTCGTGGCGTTGCCGCAGTGCTTCAGCCTCCGAGATGATGGCTTCGTTGTCTTCTGGTATCCGCTGTGGGCGATGCAAAGACCAATGTCAGTCTGGGTCTCAGTTCTGTGTGGTTAATCTCCCTCTGAGTTTTCTCTGTTGTTAATGATCTGCAGTTTCACTGTGCTCTAGTGAGATCTGGGTTTTGTTTTTATTATCCTTGTTGGCTCAGTCTCAGAATTCATGTCTTACTTCAGTTCAAGGGAATTCTCAAACGTCGTTCTTTCAAAAATTCCCTTATCCTTCCTTCTGGAACTCCTGTTAGACATTTGGAACATCTGAATCTGTCCTCCATGTCCATTTTTCTTCCACGTTTTTCCTTTCTTTCTCTCTCCTATACTACACTCAGGTAGTTCTTCAGTTCTGTTTCCCAGATTCATAATTTATCATTTTAGGCTTTCCATTCTGTTCTTCAGAGAGACCACCAGTTGGATTTTGTCATTTCTTTCTTTTTTTTTTTTCCCAATGTATGCATTTTAATAAAGAGCACTTACAGTTCCTTCTACCCATCCCTTTTGACATTATTCATTTTTAATGCGTATGCCATGATACCCCAGTACATTGTTACTAGGCTGTTATCAGTTACATCAGCTAAAAATAAGAAAAATCATTTTGTTTTTTTTTCTTCATTTTTTTTCCTTTTCTAATGCTCTTCCTTTCTTTAAGTAGATCCAAGGTTTTGACCTATATGTTTTCCCTTCTGCCTGAAGAACTTCATTTTTTAACTTTTTTTTTTTGAGAGGTGTATGTATGGATAATGAATTGCCTCAGTTTTTGCTTGTGTGAGAAAGTCTGTCTTCATTTTTTTTTTTTTCTGTCTTCATTTTTGAAAAACAGGTTTGCTGAATATAGAATGCTAGGTTGATGGATTTTTTTTTTTTTTTTTGTCTTACAGTACTTTATTTCACTCCATCCTCTTTTGTGCATAGTTTTGTTTCTTGTTTTGTTTGGTTTTTGTTTTTTCAGCCGTGCCATGCACACAGCCTTTGGGCCCTTAGTTTCTTGACCAGGGATTGAGCCTGCACCCCTCACGGGCAGTGTGGAGTCCTAACCTCTGGCCCACCGAAGAAAGCCCTGCAGCGTCTGATGAGAGGTCCCTGTCAATCTACGTCTGAATGTCAGTTTTGTAGAGCTACCAAATTTATTCTTTCACAGTCTCGAGGCCTGATCCCTGAAATCAAGGTGTTGACAGACCTGCTGTCTCTCCCGAGGCTCTCAGCTGAAAGCTTCCTTGCTCTGTCCTTCTTCTGGTGGCGCCAGTCCTTGACTTGGAGTCTCTGCCAGCATCCTTAACCCTCACCCTTCAGGGGCAAGGATTGGGTCTGGTTCATACCTGGCATCTAATGCTCTATTCCCATATGATAAAAGATGAGTTGAGCTGAACTTCCTGGCTTGTGCCTACTGTTGAGTCAGGGTTATTGCTGCAGGAAAAGGCAGAGAGCCTGATGTATGCTCCAAAAGAAATCTTACAAGAAACAACCCTGGAAGGGAGAAGAACCCAGGAATCTTGAGAGGGTTTCCTTCCGCACAGGCTTCCAGTGCCGCCCGCTCATATCCATCATTTTTATGCATTTGGTTTGCCTCTGTCCCTGAGGCTGTAGATCTATAAATCCGATTCTCCTTTGTGAGGAAGTCCCAACTCCTGTGACCTAGGAATTAGAAATGGAAGATGCCCGGATAGAAAAGTGAGGGCTGCACTAAGAACTGAATGCTTTATTCAGGAAATGTGGATTGTTAATCCCTGGTCCACCTCTTAACTTGTCTGTAATTCTCGTGCCTTAGATAATTGAGTGTCTGAAAGAAAACAAGAAGCAGCTGAGCCCTCGTTGCCACCAGAAAGTGTTTAAGCTGCAGGAGACAGAAATGATGGACCCGGAACTAGACTACACACTCATGCGAGTCTGCAAGCAGATGATAAAGGTGGGCTCTAGAGCCAGGGCCACGGCGACAGCAGCGCGAGCATCTTACGTCTCACAGTGAGCGCACATGGTCTTTCGGCATCAGCCTGTGGCATACAGCTAAGGCCGTGGTGCTCAAACTCTGGCCCCCAGACCTGCGGCACCAGCACCACCTGGGAGCTTAGCCTCTCAGGCCCCACCTGACCTCTTGAGTCAGTCTCTGCAAGTGGTGGCCTCTGTTTTCACAAGCACCCGCAGGTTCCAAGGCAGCTCCAGTTTGAGAACCAGTAAGCCACAGTGACTGACCTCACTTTGACCTGAGACACAGGAGAATCGAGGCCCACTGAATGTATGGGGGGTTTTGAGGTGGGTGGTGGAGGCCCACTGAAAAAGCCACCATCAGATGTTCTGTCTTCTGCCGTCTGTCTACCGCCATCAGTGGCTTTTTTGTTCTACAAGTTCCTTTGGTTCTTTTGGGTCTCCAGTGAACGTCCCCTGCATCAGGGGTGATGAGATGTCATTCCTGGATCTGTGCATGCGTACAAAGAGATCAGAGTGCTAACCCCTTGTTTCAACTTCCCTTTAGAATAAAGCGATGCTTCTCACCCTGTCAAACAAACTCTAAAGAAAATTGTGAAAGTAAGAAGTCTCTTTAGGTGGGTCTGGAAGAATTGAGCCTCTGTAAAAATGGAAATATCAGGTTGTGATTTGAGGGAGCTTTGTAAGATTTTTTACCCCTTGTATAAAAATCAATCAGCAACCTGCATCCCCATATTAAGACCAGTGGACTGTAATTAACAGACTGTGGATTAGCGGATAGAGATGAGTTTATCACTAGTCAGAGTGAATCTCTGACTCAAGGACACTAGCAAGTGTACAAGAGCTGGCTCTGCAGGATTTGTTGGGAGAATAGCTCCTGTAGTTAAAGAATGAGCCAGAAAGGTCATTTCCCCACATCCCTGCTCACATTGTTGTGTGGGCCATTCCTGAATTTCCCATTGGAGTTGGGTAGATACGGTTTCAGGGCTACATGGTCACCTAGCCCAATGTTACGTTCATATGTCAACAATACATAAGTAATCTCATGAGATGCCATGTAGTGTAGCACAGCCATGTAAGTAGGGAATCAGTCCTATGCAAAATAAGAAACAGGAAGTAGAAAGAAATGTGAGAAGTACAGTAGAGAATAGATAAAAGGGATCTGAAGGCTGAGTGCTTATTCAGGCTTGCTGTTTCTTTTGTCCCAAGTGATACCTTTAGGTTCTGTCATAAGCTCCCTAGAAGATGTAAGAGTGATAAATACGGTGTTAACTGCCTCATTTGGCAATTAACTACTTTTATAAAACTTTGTTTTTTTGCAGAGATTCTGTCCAGAAGCAGATTCTAAAACTATGTTGCAGTGTTTGAAGCAAAATAAAAACAGTGAATTGATGGATCCCAAATGCAAACAGATGATAACCAAGCGCCAGATCACCCAGAACACAGGTACCATCTGGGCTTCCCTGGTCCCACAGGGTAGAGCTGGAGAGGAGCTGGGTGGGCATGTACTTGCCTAATTAAACTAAAGGTGCTTTGGTGCTTGTGACTGTTAAAGAGTCTGGATGTAATAAGCAAAAGGACTTCTTCCCTGAAGAGTATCCAGAGGAACACAGAGTCATGGGGAAGAGGAAGCTGAAAACACAGGAAACCTGCTGTTACAGGCATCCAAAACGAATTAGGACTAGAGTTCTTTGAAAAAGTCTGGAGGTTGAATAAAACTTCGTGCATGTGACAGGAGAATGCATGGGTGATCTGTTTCAGAACAGAGACATTTAATCTCAAAGTTGCAAGACCTTATAACTTAATGGTCAAATTGAGTTGGATATTCAGCCTTTAAAAATATATATTTATTATGGGGAAGGGTACTGATGTCTGCATGATTTTTGTGAGGACTGCTTAAAATGTTGGTCTCAGTAGACCCTGCAGAGCTGCTGGGGAGTAGGATTCTCCACATCTGCCCTTCCACCACGTTATGTTGAGGATTTAAAATAGCATCGTGAGGGAGTTGCCTGGCAGCCCAGTGGTTAGGCTCCTCACTCTCCCTCTTGTGGCCCAGGTTCATTCCCTGGTCAGGGAACTAAGGACACACTCCCTGTGTCCTCCAAGCCACAGGGAGGTAAATAAATAAAAATAAGTAAATAATGAAATAAAACAGTGTAGTGAAGGAGCCCTGGAGAAGGCAATGGCACCCCACTCCAGTACTCTTGCCTGGAAAATCCCATGGACGGAGGAGCCTGGTAGGCTGCAGTCCATGGATCGCTAAGAGTCGGACACGACTGAGGGACTTCACTTTCACTTTTCACTTTCATGCGTTGGAGAAGGAAATGGCAACCCACTCCAGTGTTCTTGCCTGGAGAATCCCATTGACGGTGGGCTGCCGTCTTTGGGGTCGCACAGAGTCGGACACGACTGAAGCGACTTAGCAGCATCAGCAGCAGCAGTGAAGGAGCCCATTAAACATTTACTGGATAAAAAAATTAATGGTTTGTTGATGGTCATTGACATAATATGCCCCCTTTGGGTAAGTGGATCTCAAAACATTTGTGAATCCACGTGGAGTATTTTATAATGTGCTTATTCCTTTCTTCTAGATTACCGCTTAAACCCCGTGCTAAGGAAAGCCTGCAAAGCCGACATCCCTAAATTCTGTCATGGGATCCTGACTAAGGCCAAGGATGATTCGAGTTAGAAGGTCAAGTCATCTCTTGCCTCAAGCTGAGATACGCAGACCAGGTAAACTGCCCTGGGCTTTACAGGAGGCCTCCACCAGTTCCAACAGCATTTTCTTTGGAGGTCCTTAGCTTACTGCCGCTTTCCCCAAGACCTTTCTCACATCTTCCCCAAGCCAGGGCCCAAGTGAAAAGCTGACATGTTCTAATAGGCTGACATACTCTTCCTTGTCAAACGTAGCGCCTCTCTTCAGACTGTGAAGACCAGATCCGGATTATCATCCAGGAGTCTGCTCTGGATTATCGACTTGATCCCCAGCTCCAGCTCCACTGCTCAGATGAGGTAGGGTTTGGGTACAGAACTTGCTGTGAACAGAGCTGGTCAGGAGGGTTTTATTGGAGATAAGTTTTACTCTTTCCCTTCAGCCCTGAATCCAGGATTCTTCTAGGCTCTCCATTGTCTGAGCTCCTGGTTCTTTGTTACACTGAATTTGACTTGGCCTTAGTCCTCCCACTGTTCAGTTTTGATTCCATATTTCTCTATGGAACATGAATTTTATTATATCTGTCTGTGTCTAATTTGGTCTTCCCTCTCCTTATTCTGATGGTCAACCCAAAACACACCCAACACTTGCCAGAAAAATCCAAGTGCTCCTGTAATAAATACCTCTGATGAAGGGCCTATTCTTGGAAATTGACTTTCTGGCTGGAAAAAGCCATGTTGAGAACTTTGTTCACCATACATCAGTTTTATGGATATGAGTTTTAAAGGTATTTCAAAGAAGCTTACTCATAAAGCTATCCAAAAGAAGGCTACATTTTTAATCTGCGCTGCAGGCTATGTGTCAGAACCCCTTCGTTTGTGTTTCCAAGTTATGCAGCTCGGTTTACCCTGAAGCTCTGTGAATGTCAAGCATTTGCTTTTAGGATTTTACTTGGCTGTCTGACCTTCCTCTTGAGGAATCAGGGAGTAGTCTTTGTGACCAGGCCTGGGACAGTCTGACTCAGGCCTGGAGGTGGACAGCATGAAGTATCTCATGTTGACGGGTTTTTCGGCTCTGTGCCAGTCCTTGTGAAGGAGAACACAGCGTGGCATGCCATGTGGTGGGAGGGGAGTGAAAGCCACCAGGAACCCGTCTGAGAGGCACCCAGGGCACATTTGTGGGGGGTTCATGAGTCTGCGCGGTGCAGAGGCCCAGGAGCCCAGCGCGAGCGGGGCTGCCTTGTGCTCTGCCTGTGTCCCGAGCAGATCGCCAGTCTGTGTGCTGAAGAAGCAGCAGCCCAGGAGCAGACTGGCCAGGTGGAGGAGTGCCTCAAGGTCAACCTGCTTAAAATCAAGACCGAAGGCTGTAAAAAGGTAACTGCCGTCAGTCTCCGTTTTCTCTCGCTTGCTTTTCTCTCCTCTTCCTCTTCTTCTCTGAAAGCTATAGACTGTGCATCTCAGTGGTAAAATCGAAACCTGCCTTCCAGGAATTCTATCCATTCCTCTTACCAAACTCATTGGGCTTCTGACCCTTAATTGCCTGTAACTTAAATATTCTTACAAGCCTACTAATTGTGAGTATGTCTCGTCTCCATGACCAAACCAATGTTTAAGTGCTATGCTGAAGTAAAATGTCAATTCCAATATATCAGTAAGGGTACTACATTCATAAAAGTTAATGAAACTAAAAATCTAGCTCATTTCAGAAACATCACATAAAAAATTTTATCAAAATATAGCTAATATACATTGTCTTATGAAGTTGATAAGCAAAATAATATATATTTGATCTTTTTTAAAAAGCTTTATCTCTTTTGGAAAAGTGTTTCAATAATATTGTTAAATCAGTGTGACTATTGTATGCAGATATTTTCATCTAATAAAAATGTTTCTGTTTCCACATGGTCTGAAGAATGGTAGGAGTTGCTTGAATGCTAAATCCACGTATTTTCCTGCAAACATTTCACCAAATGATTTCATTTAACTTCAGGGAGGACTTTTTGAACAATACTTTTTTTTTTTTTTGCTTTGCTTTTATTGTTGTTTTACGGTCTATTGAGAGCAAACTAATTTTACATAAAAGTATTTCTGGACTGTCTGTCTGCTGCAATTTCATAATTAATAACAGTGTCTGCCAAGTCGATTTCAGTTATGTTTGTATTTCTGTTGTTCAGAACATCTTTAAACTCAGATAAGAATTGTTCTCACAGTAGAAGTTAGGTACTGTCAATTCTTTTTTTCCTTTTGAGGGTAATGTAGACAAAGTGAGACATTTTACAAGCGTGCTTTTCTGTTTCAGCATTTTAATATAGCTTATTACTCTGATTTTCAGGTTTCACATTTACAGAGTTCTATAGAAGCAAAAGAACTGCTTTAAGTCAGTGTAAACACTAACACTTAGTATTTAATAATATGGTATACCAGAATGCCAAAACCCAATTCTGATGTTAATATTGCCCTGCTTTGTTTAACAAACAGCTCTGCGTACACTCGGCCCCCAAATTACATTTATTGAATTAAGTTGGATGCTAACAATCTCTGTTCTTTGCACCCTCACCACGTTGCCAGCAATCTCCGAGTAGCCTCTGTTGGCTTAACCTTCTCTCCTTGACTTGTTTGTGTGTGAAGTATTTACGGACAACAGATTCGCCGTGTGTCCTCTATAAGAGCGCTCTCTGTGATCTCCTTGCCTTAGGAAGTGTTAAACATGCTGAAGGAAAGCAAAGCAGACATCTTCGTGGACCCGGTTCTTCATACAGCTTGTGCCCTGGACATTAAACACCACTGTGCGGCCATCACCCCTGGCCGAGGGCGTCGTAAGTCGCTGTGTTCACTCTAGCCCTTTCTGAGCTGTCTCGGGAAGAGCAGAGATCCTGCGGAGACCTCAGTTACAGCGACTCTGTTCTGTAGCTGCAGCTCAACCATAGACAGCACCCCTGGGGGCCTGGTTGATGCTTTGTGAGAAGTGAGTTTGGGAGTGATCTGCAGGTGTACAGTGGTACAGCCCTGACCAGAGGTAAAGGTTTGACAAGAGAAAGTTGAGTCACTTACCAGGGAGGCAAAAGTTAAAGTCGTTACCACGGCCCTTCCTTGCCTGCCCAGCGAACAGCTCCCACAGCTTCCCCAGTGGCCACAGTGGGCTCCGAGGTCAGGTCCTGTGTGACGTGGAACCTGGGCAAGGGTACGGCTCTTTCTGATCCATGTGTGTCTGCTGAGAATCAAGAGGTTTTAAGAGAGAGTCCGGAGAGCCAGCCTTAGACATTCTTCTCCGTGTGAGCTCTTAGGTTAAGTGTCCTTGAAGGGATTTCACTTTGGGTAGCCTCTGGATCTGAATTCCCTGGTGGTAGGTACGCTTCTCCCCAGCCTTACTGAAATCTCTGTTCTGTACATCTTCAGACTCTTCTTACCCCTTTCCTTGCACAGAAATGTCCTGCCTTATGGAGGCCCTGGAGGATAAGCGGGTGAGGTTACAACCAGAGTGCAAAAAACGTCTCAATGACCGGATTGAAATGTGGAGTTACGCAGCAAAGGTAATGAACCTCGAGAATCTCTGAAGTGACATCTCTGAGTTTCCCAGTCTCTCTGAGTTACTTCCCTGACCCCCTCGTCCTTGTCATGAATCAGTGTGCTTGGAAACATCTTTCAGTGCCCCTGTAGGACTCCTGGGCTCTGTGAGCCTGGAGCCGTCATCTCCAGATGGGACAGCTGAGATATGAATTAGTCTCTTCTTTCTGCATCGGCTTCTACTTCTGAGCCACTGAGGATTGCTTCTCAGTGACTCCACTGCTTGTTTTTTGGTGGCACGTGCTGGTGCTCAAATCCCTTTAATCTGAAGACCCGTCATGCTGTTCTCAGTACATGGATGGGTGTAGAAGCAGCCCAGACCTCTGGTCCGGACCCTCTTGGGCACCCAGGCTAAGCTGAGACCTAGCAGAACAGACTCATGCGCACCTGAGGAGCCGTTTGGTCCTGATTCTGCCAGAGCAGGCAGCCATAGAGGTCCACTGGAGAAAACACTGGCGTGAAGGATTAGACTCTCGGTGTCCACAGCTGGGGGATTGGTTTGAGTATATTCAGCCAGCATAAGTCATGTCTGCAGGTTGTTTTTGGTGGGGGAGGGATGCTGATGATATGATGGTGAATGGAAACAAGTCAAGACAGAATTAGCATCTACCACAACCTCAGCTTTTCTCTTTGTTTTTAAAAGGCAGCAGTGTGTGAGGAAAATAAAATATTTAAGGACCTGTGTCCTTGTGCAAATCAGTTGACCCCTTGCCACCCCTTGGGCTGCTGGGTCTTCACCTGTGATGTGGGAGTCGTGAAACCCATATGCCAGGACCCGTGTGAGGACTAAATGATTGACGTGTGCTGAGCCCTTTGTCTGCACGTGGTTAGGCCCTCCGTGTGAGGGCTCTTACTACATGGGTGGCGGTGATCGCTGTGCTGACTTCTGAGAGTCCGCCCCTTCGTATTTGTCTGCGTTTCCTAATCTTGTGCAGCAGCTATATACAGCACTGTGATCAGGAAAACCAGTTGTAGCTCTGTGTTTGATTTTCTCGTCCCTCACCCTCTTCTCTCCCCAAAAGAAATGACCCCAGTTATGGTAGGAACCGAGGGGGCAGTTTCAAGTGAGCATCGGCTCAACCCACATCTCTCTGAGGGCGATGCCACCGTTTGTTTTCCAGGTAGCCCCAGCGGACGGCTTCTCTGACCTCGCCATGCAAGTGATGACCTCCCCGTCCAAGAACTACATCCTGTCTGTGATCAGTGGGAGCATCTGCATATTGTTCCTGGTCGGCCTGATGTGTGGGCGCATCACCAAGCGCGTGACACGGGAGCTCAAGGACAGGTAGAGGTGCCCGGAGCCCGGAGGAACTGCCTGTCTGGTGCCCCGTTTGTACAGCCCTCCTGTATAGCGCACCCCCTCACCTCGCCCTCCTGCGTGGTGGCCCCAACACTCACGCTAGAGCAGCAGCAGGTGCCCACCGCCGCGTCCGCCGCAGACTCCTTCCGCGTCCGTGGTGTCCTCCTCCTCAACCTCGTGCAGCAGCCGGCCGCTTTGGGGATCGCCTCTGTTGGCAGACTTGGGTTTCCCTGTCCAGAGACAAGTCTTTCATCCCAATGGACCTACCAATACTTCGGAACCAACTCACCTGACCTGCAACTCAGCTGAATTTTTTTTTTTTTTTAAAACACCAAAAAAAAAAATTTTTTTTAAAGAAAGAAAAAAAAATGTATATAGTAACACATCTCCTCCAGGCTTGATTTGAGCGATGGGGTTCTTTCTTCTTTCTGTGTGGCGGTGTGAAAGGAAAGCAGGACGTTAGAGGGGAGACACACCACCCAACACGCTGTAACCGGGATGTCTGGCTGACCTCTCAGAAGCACCTTTGGCCCCATCAGGGCCATTGCCTTCACCAACGATTGACCAGCCCACTTTGGGTCTTGTTTTCTTCTGCTAACAGTGATGCCTTCCAATCCCTCCGTGAGCAGAGCCACTGCGGGTCAGGACCCACGGCCCCGTGTCGCTCTGCCGTCTCCTTGGGGCCCAGGGGTGTGAGCAGTTCATCCGTCCCCTGCTCTGCAGGAGAGGCTGGGCCCTGGGCCTGCCTTCCAGACCTGCGTGGGGCTCTCCACGTTTGGACTGGCCCTGCCGGGGTGGCAGTGCCTCCTCGAGTCCACTGCTGGGGGAGCCCGCCACCCGAGGGGAGGGAGCCAGGGCAGGAAGCAGGATGGGGGCGGAATCAGCTCACTTTGGGTCATGTTCAGGCAACAATGCATGTCAGAGACAGTGGCTTCTGAAGATGCAGCCTGGTCTCAGGGAGGGATGGCAAGCTGACCTTCCCACAAGCTCTGGGCCACCCTCCCAGACAAGCTCCTTTATACCTCTTCATGGAGAGGGCGTGGAACATGATTCCAGTAAAAGATGGAGGGCTCTTTCTCCGTTTTTCCTTTCTGTCCGTTGGCTGCATACCCCCACAGTAGTAGGCATTTCTAAATGTTGCACTTGGATGATTCATCAGTCTTTGCTGAGTCTGAGCTTTGTGGAAACATTCCTGAGCATCGCTCAGCCCTCCAGCGTAGAGATGACAGGCTTGGAGTATCAAAAGGGAGGCACACCAGCATCACGGTTCAGCCTGGGCACCTGGGCTTGAGTTTGGG
>SJXQ01000843.1:258746-291506 GCA_006408695.1 Aepyceros melampus
GATGTTGGCAATTTGATCTCTGGTTCCTCTGCCTTTTCTAAAACCAGCTTGAACATCAGGGAGTTCACGGTTCACATATTGCTGAAGTCTGGCTTGGAGAATTTTGAGCATTACTTTACTAGCATGTGAGATGAGTGCAATTGTGCGGTAGTTGGAGCATTCTTTGGCATTGCCTTTCTTTGGAATTGGGATGAAAACTGACCTTTTCCAGTCCTGTGGCCACTGCTGAGTTTTCCAGATTTGCTGGCAAATTGAGTGCAGCACTTTCACAGCATCATCTTTCAGGATTTGAAACAGCTCAACGGGAATTCCATCACCTCCACTAGCTTTGTTCGTCGTGATGCTTTCTAAGGCCCACTTGACTTCACATTCCAAGATGTCTGGCTCTAGATTAGTCATCACATCATCATGATTATCTGGGTCATGAAGATCTTTTTTGTACAGTTCTTCCGTGTATTCTTGCCACCTCTTCTTAATATCTTCTGCTTCTGTTAGGTCCAGACCATTTCTGTCCTTTATCGAGCCCATCCTTGCATGAAATGTTCTCTTGGTATCTCTAATTTTCTTGAAGAGATCTCCAGTCTTTCCCATTCTGTTCTTTTCCTCTATTTCTTTACATTGATTGCTGAAGAAGGCTTTCTTATCTCTTCTTGCTATTCTTTGGAAAGGAAGGAAACGTTTATTTATTGAACATCTATTAAGTGATATGTGCCATGTGAGATGTTTTACATTGTTTTGCTCACTTGGTATCTTTCCTTTGCCACAGTGTTTTCCAATCTAGACCATCTTGGAAAGATGGTTTAATAATTCATGAACACATACCCACAGGCTCAGAATTTTCCTTGCACTGGGAGTAAGTCCATGTCAAAAGGATGGGGTTGGACCCAGCAAATCTTTGGTGTAGGAAAAGGTTTTGTGCAGTTGAGATACCATCTCCCTCTCCTACCTGGTCTCCATCCTCCCCGGCTTGTCCTGCTTCTTGGTTCCACTTAGTAGACTTATGCATAGAAAAGTACCAGGGAGTGAGTGTGGCACATTTATAATTTGAATAAAAACTAGAGGGAGGGACTTCCCTGATGATCCAGGGACTAAGACTCTGCACTCCAAATGCAGGGGGTCCAGGTTCCGTCCCTGGTCAGGGAACTTGATCCCATGTGCTGCAACTAAGAGTTCGCATGCCACCATTAAGATTCGGTACAGCCAAACAAACAGAAAAAACTAGAGAGAGGGCAGTGCTTGAGTAAGGGGAGTGAATGATGGATGGTGACATTTCAGGCCTTGTAGGGAAGGCTGTTCTGCAGGAAGAACACAAGAACGGTGGTCCCTCCCAAGCCCCTCAGAGCACACTGTGTAGGCCGCTGTGTGCTCAGTCACCTGTAAGGCGGAAGCAGGGTGAAGATGCTAGTGTGGTGTTTTTGCATCTTGCACCTTTACTGGCTCTAGTACAGGCTGGTTTAAAGGAGCTTTCAGGTGCCTGCAGGACATCTGCACACCCAGAAGCCCTTGTTGGAGACTGGTCCCTGGATGGCTCGTGCCACAGTCCCATGGTTTCCTTTTTCTTCACTTTCCTCACTGGTCTATGTTCTCAGATTTCCCCAAAGTGTAGAATGTAAACCTTGGGTGTAGCTGGAGAATAGTTTTTCTTGATTTTGCTCTGCTCTTCTCAGTTGCTTCAGCCATGTCTGACTCTTTGCAACCCCGTGGACTGTAGCCCCCCAGGCTCCTCCGTCCATGGATTTCTCCAGGCAAGAACACTGAGTGGGTTGCCATTTCCTTCCCCAGGGGAATCTTCCCGACCCAGGGACTGAACATGCATCTCCTGCGTTTCCTGCACTGCAGGCAGATTCTTTGTGTGCTGGGCTACCCGGGAAGCCTGGGATTAGAGAAAGTGTATGAAAAGGTCCCTGGAACAGCTGAACTGTGAGTGGCCCTGCTGGGTCAGGAAATGTGAGCAGATGGATGCTCTATTGCTCTGGAAACCTGCATTAAGAAAAAAAAAATTTGAAAGTTTATATATGGATGAGATTTGGGATTGGCACCAAGCTTTGTTCACAGTTTTCCTGCTTGAAAAGCTGGATTCCTGCTTGAAAAGTTGAAATTTCATTTCAAAAGGAGAGAGAGAGAAAGGGGGAGAGAGACTGAATTTTCCTGGCTACGTGATGCGAACCACCTGGTCAGTCAAGGTCAGGACTGGCCCCAGTGGAGGCCCCCAGGGCATTTTTGGAAGGGGTATTGGGGAATCACTCTAGCGTGCAGCTTTGTTCACAGGGCTTGAGAGAGAAATTTCCCCAGACCGGCGCTGACCGCTGTTTACTTCTCAGAGGGACTCTGGGCACCTTGCCCTCACCACTTCCTTCCCATGCTCTCCCTTGCTTTCTCTGCCAATCTATAAACACCACAGTATTAACACCTAAGTCTTGGGAGAAGTGAATTCTCCTCATCTAAAAAAGTGTTATTCTAAACTGCTGCCTATAGAACTGGCTGTGCATGAGTGCTAAGTCATTCAGTCGTGTTCAACTGTTTGCAACCCCGTGGACCGTAGCCCACCAGTCTCTCCTGTCCGTGGAATTCTCTAGGCAAGAATACTGGAGTGGGTTGCCATGCTATCCAAGTCTTCCCGACCCAGGGATCAAACCCACATCTCTTAGGTCTCCTGCATTGGCAGGTGGGTTCTTTACCCCCAGCAATGCCTGGGAAGTCCATAGAACTGGCTGGTTAGAACTTATCAGTTCAGTTCAGCTGCTTAGTTGTATTCAACTCTACGACCCCACGGACGGCAGAAAGCCGGGCTTCCCTGTCCATCACCAACTCCCGGAGCCCGTTCAAACTCATGTCCAACGAGTTTGTGATGGCATCCAACCATCTCATTCTCTGCCTTCTCCTTCTCCTCCTGCCCTCATATTTCTCAGCATCAGGGTCTTTTCCAGGGAGTCAGTTCTTCACATCAGGTGGCCAAAATATTGGAGTTTCAGCTTTAGCATCAGTCCTTCCAATGAATACGCAGGCCTAATTTCCTTTAGGACTGACTGGTTTGATCTCCTTAGAGTCCAATAGCTGTTCAGAACTAAATGGAAGAGTTTAGCATCATCTTATGTATTTTTTTTTTTTTTTTAGTTTCATGGCCACAAATGCCTGAACCACGAATTGAAAATATGCTATAAGGTGAAAGGATTGATTGAGTATCACAGCAGAGAGAGGTCTGGGGAAGATTTAGCAGGATTCTGTTAATTCAGAGCTGGAGAGGTGATCTTTCAAGAAAGTAAGATGATGGTCCAAAACCCCACAGCTGCCGAGGGCCAAAACCAGAAGAGCTAGATGTTTCTGACAGCTGGCTCCATCCTGTTTCTAGAACAACATGGTTCAAAAGACACTGAAGGAAAGTCTGTTATATCATAGTTTAGAATGGGAGGCTGAGGATGGATGCATTCAAATTATAGATATTTCTGAAAGAAAGGTATAAAAAGTTTAATGTGATAGCAATAGGGAACCTATGAAAATTTCAGCCTGGTGGATTTATCTTCAGAATTCAACATAGTGCTCCGATGGAAGCCCTACACATTCTCAGGGGCAGACCCTGCCATCCGGGGACTTGTGTGCAGCGCAGGTCCTCAAAGTGAAGCCGCTATAGTACTCCCTTGTCTGGGACACTCCAATGTCCAAATAAAAAAGTAAAGAAATGGGGACTTCCCTGGTGGTCCAGAGGCTGAGACTGCACTCCCAATGCAGAGGGCCCCGGTTTGATCCCTGGTTAGGGAACTGGATTCTTCCTGTAGCAACTAAGATTTTGCATGCTGCAATGAAGATCATAGATCTTATGAAGCTAAATAAACAACAAAAATGCAAAATGATAAAAAAGAGGTAGAAAAATAGGCATAAAAAGAACAAACTACTATGTATAAAGTAAATCAGCTGTAAAATTATCAGTATAGCCTGGGAATAGAGCTAGTATTTTATAATAACTTTAAATGGAGTATAATCTAGAAAAATATTGCATCACTTCACTATGCACCTGAAACTAATGTAATGTTTTAAATCAACTATACTTCAATAAAAATTTTTTTAAAAGGAATAGATGAAAAGAGAAATATATATGTTATTCTTTTAAGGTATATTTTTTCTAAAGTATTCTTTGATAAGCTTTGTTTCAGGACAGGAAATAAAAGAAGTTTGCATTTCCTTTCACTACAGCAGTGACCATATCAACCACAGTTTCTGTGGTCAAAACCACCGCTCTCTGATTTTTTTTGATGCCCTATTTTCACTGCTGTGAGTTGGCATCTATTAGCACTAACTATCGGAGAAGGCAATGGCACCCCACTCCAGTACTCTTGCCTGGAAAATCCCATGGATGGAGGAGCCTGGCAGGCTGCAGTCCATGGGGTCGCTAAGAGTCGGACACAACTGAGCTACTTCACTTTCACTTTTCACTTTCCTGCATTAGAGAAGGAAATGGCAACCCATTCCAGTATTCTTGCCTGGAGAATCCCAGGGACGGCGAAGCCTGGTGGGCTGCCGTCTATGGGGTTGCACAGAGTCGGACATGACTGAAGCGACTTAGCATTAACTATTCTTCTCCTAAGGCGCTTACTATTTATTTCACATCCACAGTAATCAAGACAAAATTCAAAATAGATACAGACAATACCCAGAGTATACTGGGACACAAAGACCAGAATCTTCATTTATTTATTTTTTGCTGAAGTAAAAGAATGATAACCCCTTCCCATCAGGTTTTTGATGTTGCTTTATGAAGACAGCATGCCAAGCAAACGTAGCAACTGATAAGACCGTTTCAACAAAGGGGTCATTATCTTCAGACTTTTAAAGTAAATGTTCCAGTATGGCATAGTTTTATTCAGGTACCCTTTCAAGAGAGCCTGTGTTTATATTTTGTATTTTACCTGAGTAGAAAAACATCTCATTTCTCGTACTTAGGAAGTGGTTTAGCACTTGGAAAGACCTCAGTCACAAGGTGTGATAAGCAGGCCTGGCACAGCTGGAGGTTCTGACAATACCTGCCTTGGGCAACCCACTGTGAGGAGAAACCATCCAGAAATCACACACGTCAGTGGCTAGGGTTAAGCCGTTTGGGGATTTGCATCAATCTGCCCAAATGAATGACGAAAAACCAAAGAAATCACTCAATCTAGTGTTTATACATCAAACGGTTTCTTATAAACCTTTGGTTGCAACTGTTTTTCACCTATTAAGACAAGTCTCAAAACTCCTGAAAGTTTAGCTAATTTCCAGTTTGTCACAATAGCATTTTTTAAAGGTTTTTTTTTGTTGTTGTTGTTTGATGTGGACCATTCTTTAAGGTTTATTTTAAATTAAAAATTTTTTTTATTTTTGACTGTGCTGGGTCTTTGTTGCTGCACAAGGGCTCTTTCTAGCTGCAGAGAGCGGGGGCTACTCTTGTTGCAGAACATGGCCGTCACACTATGGAGGATTCTCTTGCTGCAGAGCTCACTCTCTGGGCCTGTGGACTCCAGTAGCTGACAGGCTCAGTTGCTTCAAGGCATGTGGCATCTTCCCAGACCAGGGATCGAACCCCCTGTCCTCTGCATTGGCAGGTGGATTCTTGACCACTGGACCACCAGGGAAGTCTCATCTTTTAAAGTATTGAATTTGTTGCAATGCTGCTTCTGTTGTTTATGTTCTGATTTTCTGGCCCTGAAGCGTGTGGGATCCTAGCTCCCTAACCAAGGATTGAACTCACTCCCCCTGCATTAGAAAGTGAAGTCCCAACACTAGACCAGCATGGAAGTCCCATGATAGCATTTTTTTCCTGTTGTTCTCTTTTACTATTCTGCTTCCTTTGAGCCGTTTTCTGTGTCTCAGCCTTTGGGAGCAGCATCAGGCTTCTTTGGCACAGAGCTGCTGGGGACTTTGCATCCTCTTTTCCCTTTGCCTCTACTAAATCCCATGGATGGAGGAGCCTGGTGGGCTACAGTCCATGGGGTCAAAAGAGTCAGACATCACTGAGCACAGCACAGCAGCATTACCTTTAGTAGCTCTGGGGTCAGCCTGCAGCCCCTCTACGTGGCCAAATTTCAGTCATCATGAGACAGTTCCATTTGAATATCTGAATGATGTATCAAAGTGAATTTTCCAGTGAGAGACTGTTCCACACACCCACACCCACACCCACACCCACACACACACACACACACTCTACTCTCTGACTGTTCCCTCCCTTGTTTCCTTGGCTGCTCTATACTCAGCCCTTGTGGGGTTCCATAGGGCTCTGCCCAAGTTTGGTTCTCTCTTCCCGACACACCTCACTTATTCCCAAGGATTTGCATTACCACATGTCTATGTGTTAATGACTCAAATTTGCCAGATTTTTTTTTAATTAAGTCTGTGAATCTAACTGCTTACTTGACATCTTGACCCAGAAAACTTTCAGACAATGTAACCATCATCACAAAAACGGAACACGTTCACATTTCTTGTTCCCATCCTGCACTTAGGCATGTGCTTTATCCAAGATGCACAGCCATCCTCCAAGATGCCAGCCAACATCCAGGATGCCCGTTTTCTTCTCCCTCCTTTTCCCTGTCTCCCTCCAACAAGTTCTCATCATCCTAGACATGAATCGTAGGCATTCATCTGAGACAGCTTTGCAAAGGGAACAATTCAGTCTTCCCTTGGCTCCTAAGAAAATGTCCTGAGATGATGTGGTTGACAAGGTCATCTGTGTCCCCACTTCTCTGCCTGCCTCCTCTGCGTCCTTGTCCTTCCTGCTCGCCACACTCCACCACACTCACCTTGCCTAACCCCATGTCAGACGCTCAGTCCAGCTCACTGGGTTCACTCTCACCTCACATCTGCCTAACTCTTCTCTCCTCCGAGGTCGCCTAGGGTCCTTCCTGTTTCTTTTTACTTGTGTGTGTGTTAAGTTGCTTCAGTCATGTCTGACTCTTTGTGAACCCATGGACTGTAGCCTGCCAGGCTTCTCTGTCCATGGGTTTCTCCAGGCAAGAAACTGGAGTGGGTTGCTATGCCCTCCTCCAGGGGGTCTTCCTGACGCAGGTATCAAACCTGTGTCCCTTGCATCTCCTGCATTGCCAGGTGGGTTCTTTACCATGAGCATGGTCTGGGAAGTCCCTTTCTTTTTACTTGGTTCTTTTTATTGTATATTTTTGTTTGGTAATATATTTTTAAAATTAATTATTTGTTACACGTTTGTTTATTTGGCTGCATAGGGTCTTCGTTGTGTCGTGTGAGATGTTTCACTGTGGCTCACAGACTGTCTTTGGTGTTGTGTACAGGGTAGTTGCCCCTTGGCATGTGGGATCTTTGTTTCTTGATCAGGGATTGAACCCATGTCCTCTGCATTGCAAGGCAGATTTTTAACCACTGGACCCCCAGGGAAGTTCCTTGGCAATGTATTTTCAAATAAAAGTTATAGCTGTGCATGTAAGAACTGAATTGTTTTCATGGTTTTTAACTCTCAAATCCCAGTTCCTTGAACTGCCCCCTCCATTTTCAGCTCCCCCCAAGGGCATCTACTTTCAGCAGTTTTAATTGATTATTTTGGTAACATTCATTTCATCACTATATAACATCAGTTCAGTTCAGTTCAGTTCAGTCGCTCAGTCATGTCTGACTCTTTGTGACCCCATCGACTGCAGCATGCCAGGCCTCCCTGTCCATCACCTGGAGTTTAGTCAAACTCATGGCCATGGAGTCAGTGAGGCCATCCAACCATTTCATCCTGTGTCATCCCCTTCTCCTCCAGCCTTTAATCTTTCCCAACATCAGGGTCTTTGCAAATGAGTCAGTTCTTCGCATCAGATGGCCAAAATATTGGAGTTTCAGCTTCAGCATCAGTCCTTCCAATGAATATTCAGGACTGATTTCCTTTAGGACTAACTGGTTGGATCTCCTTGTAGTCCAAGGGGCTCGCAAGAATCTTCTCCAACATTACAGTTCAAAAGCATCAATTCTTGGGTGCTCAGCTTTCTTTATAGTCCAACTCTCACATCCATACATGACTACTGGAAAACCATAGCCTTGACTAGGTGGACCTTTGTTGGCAAAGTAATGTCTCTGCTTTTGAATATGCTGTCTAGGTTGGTCATAACTTTTCTTTCAAGGAGCAAGTATCTTTTAATTTCATGGCTGCAGTCACCATCTGCAGTGATTTTGGAGCCCCCAAAATAAAGTCTATCACTGTTTCCACTGTTTTCTCATCTATTTGCCATAAAGTGATGGGACCAGATGCCATGATTTTACTTTTCTGAATGTTGAGTTTTAAACCAACCTTTTCACTCTCCTCTAACATACTAACTTACTAAATAACATATTAAATACTTAATTTTCCTGCTTAGGTGTCATCTATCGATTTCTCCATATGAAAGATGAGGATTTCATCCTCCTCCCGAATGAACCTTTGTGATATCCTTGGACACTTTCTGATTCCCTGTTCTTCCAACAGGAGTTATAGTTTCAGTTAGGTGACACTGTGTGGTGTTTGCATTATTATTATGATACTATTTAGAGCTGAGCCAAATGGTTGTGGATGAACAACGTTGCCTGCTGTGTCAGTGAAAAAGGATGTTGCCGCCATCAAGCCAGCAGCCACGTAGCTGCCAGACCATGTGCACCCTGAGGGGATTGAGGACGGAGAAAGTAGGAAACTGGCCCTAGACAGCTAAGGTTCATGTCAAAGGAGTGAACTCAGTGAGCCCAGACTCTTGTATTTTCCCATATATGGAAAGTGTTAAATTCATTGTCTTAAGATATCCGGATTTCTTTAACACAGTCATCTTCAGATATGCTGACTAACTGGTTTCTGTTACAATCCCCCCTATAGGTCCTGGCTCCTCCCTGAAATCTTCAGAGCAGTCCCTCAGAGATACCTGAGAGGCTGCCTTCTGGGCTTAAGTCCTCAGTGTGTCTGCTGAATAAAACATAGTTCTCAACTTCTATTGTTTGTGCATTTTTTGGTCAACATAGTAAACTAGGTTTTTCCTCACTAGAGTTAACTATTGCCCTTATAGAGGGTAGGCAGGAGGCTAACTGCTATGTGTTTATCACTAATTATCCACCTCTTACTTCCACTTGTGTTAATATTGCTCAATAAAATTAATATGAGTTGTCTCACAGCAGGAGGGCCTGATAAGGAAGATGGTGCAAGCCATCTTTATTCTAATATTTTTTCTTCTTGAAAAAGCTTTTCCAGGAAACTTCTGCCCTCAATTTGTTTTGGATTTGTGCCAATTTGTGTTCTCCCAGAAAGCAGACACCAAGATGGTATTTGAAGGGCAAAGAGATTTATTAGGACAAATGCCTGGGCGGAGGGAACATAAAGGGGCAGGAGGAGGCAGGGAGAGCATTCAGATGCGGATGCAGGTCTGACACCTGGGAAGGGAGAGGGGGAAGGAAGGAAGGAAGGTGTGGTAGGAAGAGTCTCAGACTGCACTGTGGCTCGTGGAAACCTCAGGCTGGCAGCCGGAGTTTCCTTAGAAGAATGCTACGTCAGGCAGAAGAGACTGGCTGTAGGAACCCTGCAGTGCAGGAAGGGGACATCTTCCAGGGCCTGAGAGTGGGCTCTTGTCTGTCGGGAGCCAGAGTGAGGAATCTCACCTGTGACAGGGTCACGTGGCAGACTCAGATGGCAGGGCAATTTGAGTCTTCAGATTTCTCCCTGGTTTTTCCTGAGCATGTACCCCCCAAAATAAGAATTTGTCTGTTTTCCCATTATTTTCTGACTTTCTCTGGAAAAAGTTAATTCAGGGCTTTGGCCTTCTGCATTTGAAAGGAGTGTTTCAGCCCAACCCCCCTTTGATAACACTCTAGCCTGCCTAACAAGTTCCCCTGACCTTGTGAATTGCTCACAATCTCCCAACTGTGAGGGGCACAAAAGCCTTAAAGTATCTTAAAGTTTCAGAGCCTTTTCAAATTCATATTGGTGACAGGATTTCACAGTTAACTCAATGATTGCTGCCAGACCTCCTTATTTTTTATCTATCAGGCACCCAGGAAGATATAATCAATGCAAATGGGATATGGAAAAGATATAGTAGTTTTGATGTTAGCAATACTTGAGGGGCACAAAAGCCTTAAAGTATCTTAAAGTTTCAGAGCCTTTTCAAATTCATATTGGTGACAGGATTTCACAGTTAACTCAATGATTGCTGCCAGACCTCCTTATTTTTTATCTATCAGGCACCCAGGAAGATATAATCAATGCAAATGGGATATGGAAAAGATATAGTAGTTTTGATGTTAGCAATACTAAACTTTTGAGTAAATTACTTTTTCTTTTCTATAAATCACTGTACTTCCTTTTATTACAAATTGCTGTATTTTTATTTAGTGTTTTCTGAGAGTGGCATTCAGACTTTGGAAAGGTTAACACAAATGAGTCTTCTGGTTAACAAAACCTCATCAGAAGAGAGTCACAGAAATGTTAACAGGCCTCTTGGCCAGAAGATAATGTAAACCACCTGAGACCTTTTGTAACGGGAGAGTTATGCAAAAAAGAAAGCCTTGTCTCAATGAGGGTCAGGACTGCTGCCCCTGTATAACTCTGCATATTCCATTATGTACAACTTGGGGTATATAAGCTGATTTTGAAAAATAAATTTCCCTTCCCTTTTGGAGTCTTGCACTGATGCTGGGCTTCCCCCGTGTCTCCTATTTTCTCTAATTTCTGGCTGAATTCCCATCTGGGGCGTGGAGGCTCGCCATGTCTATTTACCTGTCCTGGCTGCTAAGATCTGTAAGAGAGAGAGCCCAGAGCGGGGCACTCTCTGATATTCAAACAGACGCCGGTGGCCTAATGTAGATGGTGCAAGCTCCTTGTCTGGAACTTTATTGGCTTTCCAGATAAACCAAGTTATTTAGCCTTATTTTCTCCGTCTAATTTTCCTACTATACTATTTCTTCCTAATCTAATCTTATATGTCTAAATAAGTTTTTCCTCACCAATGCCGTCCCCCCTTCGAATCACCCTGGATCCACCAGGGCTGGACCCCGGCACTTGTCTAACACTTGGAAGTCAAATTCATCGAGGAGACACATGAGCTGACAAAACAAAGATTTTGTTGTGAAGGGGCACCCAGGCGGAGAGCAGCAGGTTAAAGGAAACCAGGAGGGCTGCTTTGCCACGTGGCTCACAGTCTCAGGGCTTATGGTGATGGGGTTCGTTTCTGGGTTGTCTCTGGCCAATCATCTTGTTTGGCCCAATTCAGTCTGACTCAGGGTTCTTCTTGGTGGCACTGGCATCTCCCAGCCAAGATGGATTCTCATGTGAAGGATTCTGGGAGGTTGGTAGGACATATTGTGGCTGGTGGCTCCTCCCTCCTTTTGGCCCCTCCCAAATTCTCCCAGTTACGTTTTCAGCAGCAGCACCATCTTCCTCATCATACCTCCTGCTGTGAGACAACTCATACAAGTGGTTATCATCATGTCTGGCCAAGGCGGGCTGTTTCGCTCAATGGTCCCCTAACACAGCCATGCTGAGGCATTGTCTGGGAGCTGCCAGCTGGAAGCCATCACTAACTGCGTCCCTTCTGCAAGTTATCGCCTGAAGGAAGGGCTGAACAGGCTGAAATGGCTCCTGGTTTTCTGCTCCAAAGGACCACCAAATGAGGCTGAGACCTTGAGAACCTTTGCCATCACATGGTTTCCATTTTATTTCTTAGCTGTTTGCTTCTTCATCTGAGTTCTTTCTCTGTAGCTTCCTGAGGAGGAGTGCACGAGAAGCAGTTTTTGAAAGCTTGCATCTCTTAAAATGTCTTTATTCTACAGGGAAGGAAAATTTGCCACCCCAAAATGTCTCCTTGGCATGCAAATTATTTTGAGCTGAAAGCAGTCAAGGCCCAAAAGACACAGAAAGTCACTTTCCTCTTTCCCCCTTACCTGTCTAAAGAATTTAGATAAAGGGCCTTTTTTCAGAATAGATCTATTACCCGAGATGTTTGCAAAGATTACAGGCCAGGTGTGGTGGGGGAAACTTGGCAGGGCCCAGAAATTGGAGTCCACTCTGTGTCCCATTGTCTCTGCTGACCCAGCAAACATTTGTCTGCCAAGCATTTGTTTTCTCATCCTCATGTCAGTTGCTCCCTCCCCTTTAAAGTCCCAAACCACTATCCCAACATCCTCTTTTGGTTTCAGCTGAAGACACTATTTAAGATGAGAGCTTTGGCCATTTTGGTTAATTACTCAGTTTTCCTGAGTCTCTCCTATGTGTGTTGTTGTTGTTTAATAGTTAAGTCCTGTCCGACTTTTTTGTGACCCCATGAACCTCCAGGCTTCTCTGTTCACAGGATTTCACAGGCAAGAATACTAGAGTGATTTGCCATTTCTTCTCCAGGGGATCTTCCAACCCAGGGATTGAACCTGTGTCTACTGCATTGGCGGGCAGATTCTTTACCACTGAGCCACCAGGGAAGCCCCTCTCCTGTGTATGCATGTTATTAAACTTTTGTTTGATTTTGTTTATCTGTCTCACGTGAATTTTAGACCAGACAGAAGAACGTAGAAGGACAGAGGAAATTTCTCCCTCCAGAAGAACTCTCATACTTAATAAACAGCTGTACGTAGGTATCTAGATAAGAAATAACGTCCCTTCAAAACTCTGCAGGCCTTTTGTTCTGTTTTCTCCTACCTTCTAGTATGGCTCTTAACAACTATAAAGTCATTCCAGTTCTTGACCCACTCCAGTGTTCTGAAACACTGTGGCAATATGTCTCAGCACATTTTTCAGGCATCCTGGGGTTCTTAGTTTGGAAACTCATTTTGAGACTTGGGGAAATTTATATGCATAATTTCCTTAGTGTTATATTATCATTTATTTTCTCAGCTTTTTCCCCTCGACTCTTAATCAGCACCTATAAATTTTTTTATGACTTTTTCATCCTATTTTTGCTTTTTAATTTCTGGGACATTTTCTCAACTTTAACTTCAAAACCTTTCAGAAATTAAAATTTCTTCTCCTATTATATATTAAGTTTAAACACAACATTTGTCTCAGTAAAACTTCTTTTAAAACATTGTTCTTATTTTATGGATAGAATATCTTGTCTTATTTTGTTCTGAAGAAATTCACAAAGGTTTATTTTTTTTAAGCTTTCTTTTCTTACTTTTTTTACATTTTTATTATTGCTTAGGTTGCTTTGACTTCTGTTTTTCTTTCTACAAGGCTTCTTCTGATGTCTGCTGATCCTTGGCTCTTCACTCGTATTTAATGGTTGGATGCTCGAAGCTGACTGACAGTGATGGGTATGGTTTTTAACTGAGATTCCTCAGAATCTCACATGGAAAATGGGGATATTTACGGTGTTATCTCAAAGGGCTACCTTTAGATAACGCAGGTCAAGAGCGCATCTAGCCCCAGCATGGAGAAAGTACCAGATAACACTAATTGAAGAAAAAGAGCAGGTAACCTCCTGGACATAAATGGGCCCCCCCAAGAGAAAGCAGTTGGAGATTCATTTCTTCTGGACTGATACTCCAAGATGAGAACAGCAGGACAATCTAGAGAGGAGGATGGGCCCTGCCCAGATAGAAGAGACCACGTTTTTTCTCATTCTTGATGCCAGGAGACCTAGCCAGCTGCACAGACACAGAAAGTATCCTTGGAGGTGAAAAGGGGAGTGAGGTCAACCCACCCATAGGCCTCTTCTCCTGAATCCCTCTTGGCTGAGAGATGAGCACATAGCTATAGGAGGATCCTGAGTTATACAAAATACGGACTCTGAAACAGGCAAATCAAAATCATTGGTCAAGGAACTTTGGAAGAAATGCCCCTTAAAAGTGATTCAAACGTCCATGAGGGCATGACTCTCCCTCTGAGTCTGCCCATGTGTCTACCAACAGGTACTGTACTCTTTTCCTCCTAATAAATACTTTACTTATTTCACTACTTACTGTCTTGTGGGAATTCTTTTCTGCAAAGCTGAAGGGCCAGGGCCTTGTTGCTGACCTCTGGTCTCGGGGCTAGGATTCAGCACTCTCACTGTCATGACCTGACCAAGGCCACCTGAGATCAATTTGAGTCTTGGCTGGACACTCTTGAATCTCTCTGTGACTTGGGAAGTTACTTAGCATCTCCATGTATTGGTTTTATTTATCTGTACAATGGGATTATAATCTTGCTGCCTCAAAGAGTTATGAGGGTTCAATGAGGTAATGCATACAAAATGTTGGGAATATAGCTCGATCTCGCTTACAGTTAGTGATCAATATCCCAGACGGTGTCCCCTGACCGAATCACTTCTTCATGTCCTCGTTTGGGAATTTAAGGAGATGTGGTTGGCCAACTGATTCTGGTTCCTTCAGAGCAGAGACACATCTGGAATAAATGTTTTCGTTTAGTCAGTAGAGCTCTGCTCTTCCAAACAGACACGACTAGACTGTTGCTGAAGGATGTATTTAAAAAAAAAAATTCATAGTCAGCATCGTCTAAACTTCAGGATAGAATCTAAACTCCAAACCGACATTAACTGCTTATTGGCCCTTAAGAAACCCACCAGACAAGAGATCCCAACCTGGTTCACAGCTCGGGAGCATCAGAGGAGGGTGTTAAGTGAGTGTTTACAAAGCTCCTGTGAGAAAAAACTGTCTGGCTAAATTCTTTAGAACAACAACAACCACCGAACTGAATCTAGGTTGTTAGGTTTTTGAGGGCAAAAGGGTTGAGGTTGGGATGGCTTTGACCTTCCATTTTAAGGAAATCAGTGGGGAAAGACCCTCTGAAGACTGGAAGCTAAGATCAGTGACGCAAACAGTGTTGTGTCTCTCATTAACAAGGGTCTTTAGCATTTAAAGACTTTCCCATAATGCCTTCCCCTCCCACACCATTTCCTCTTGGGCCCCTGAAATAGAAGACACACATCTTAGCCCCTTCACAGAGGAGAAACTGCCTCCTTGGAATTGGTCATTTTACTTGGAATTGGGATCTGCCGCCTCAGAATTGGTGATTTTACTATAGTTTAAAAAGTTTCTCCGAGTAAGCAGTGGCTTCTATCTGAGAAAAAGTGAAGTCGAAGAAGTATTGAAAATCATGATTTGACAAAGATACTCAGAAAGTTGACTGAATATTTAGCTCTTGTGTTTAAAAATAACCATGGCTGCTGCTTTTTTTTTTCCTTTTGCCTGTGTCTCATGACATATAGAATCTTAATTCCCTCACCAGGGATCGAACCCTCACCCCCTGCATTGGAAGCACGGAGTCTTAATGACTGGATCATTATGAAAGTCCAAGTATGGCTTCTTAAAGGTCTCTTTGGTTAAATCTATGATAAAAGACATCATTCACTAGAACAGACTAAACACTAAATTGCTTGAAAATGTGCTTGTTATGGATGTTTGATTGTTTAGAAGTAGATTTTAAATACTTCATGCAAAAGTATTTCAAGGAAGTATGCCTTATAAGTCAAGTAAGCACTTTCTTCCTTTTGGTACACTGAAATAATTAATACATGCCTTGTTATTCAGTGTATAGGAAGAGTGCTTTATTAAATGAGTGATAAATATTTTGGTTGAGAGGTTTCAAGACATAAGATGCAGAGGACTGGGCTGGAAGTTTGCGGTTAGTTGATGCAAACTATTATATATAGAATGGGTGGACAACTAGGTCCTGCAGTAGAGCACAGGGAACTATATTCAATATCCTGTGATATACCGTAATGAAAAGAATATGTAAAAGGATGTATATGTATAACTGAATCACTTTGCTGTACAGCTGAAATTAACACAACACTGTAAATCAACTCTACTGCCATAAAAAAGCAAAAAAAAAAAAGTCTGGACGGGTGGTTTTGTAAGAGTTCCCAGAAGGAGTGAAGACGGCAGGAAACATGCCAGCCTCCCCTCCTTCCCTGCATACGAGGAGAATTGTGGACGCGATTCACCGAATGATGACAGTGAATGTTTTCCCTGGAATTACAGGAAATGTGATTTCAGGGCTTGTAGTTTTTTTTTTTTTTTTTTGCCTATGACTTCTTGAAATTCCTTTATCTGTTGCATTTCACCCCCCCCCCCCCCACTCCTGAGGCTGAACTTCTGATGGACTTTCTCTGTGTGGCTCTGGGTTGTGTCTGACATTCAAAAATACCCTTTCCTTCTGGGGGATGGGCTAGGCCACATGGCCCCAAGGGGGGGTCGGGGAGGGTGACTGAGCTGGACACAGAGGCTTCTATTAATAGTAATTCAGAATTTCCTATAAGAGATCTCCTCTTCTCTGGGGGGCATATTTCATCTTTTCAGACTTAGGACAGCATAGATTGCAGGTCCAGTCATCCATGAGATAGACATCTGTGAGATAACCTTGTAGTTATCATAGGTGATTTGTAGTTCAGGAGCTGACACTCTATTTACTTTCCTTCAGTAAAAAATGGCTCGCTCTTTGTGCACTTGCTTGTTTTTTGGTAGAGAGGGAGACTTATATTTGTTAAAGCTTTTTGCTTTTTTTGGCATGTTTGTTGATAGCAACATCTCAGCTGTATACTGGAAGAACTGGCTTCTTACTAGTGAACGTCTGGGAGATTTGGTTGGCTGTTCAGAGCTTTCGCTTGTTCCTTCCTAGAGCATGCACAATGGTAACTCTAGGAGGACTCCCAGGACGTTCAAAGGACTTTGCACATTGCAAAATGCTCCTTGTGGAGAAGTGTTTATTCTGAACATAGCAGGTGCTTGAAAACTTACTGATTAAACCTATTACGCAAGCCTGCAGTAACCTACCCCATTCAGTATTTCTTATCAGAGAGTCACTCGCAGTTTGACCAGGGCTCCAAGTTTCAATCATTTATCTTCTGCTGAGCTGGACAGCCTGTGTTTATCCCTGGCTCTGTGACTCACCAACCCCATTACCTAGGACAAGTCGCTGTCTGTAAGTGGTGAGTAGTAACAGATGGATTCTTACTGCTGACAGAGTCTACTTGCTTGGTCATAGCTTGTTTAACTTCTGAAACAAGAGTTTAAAAAACCCCACTGAATTTACTGATGAGATGATATGACATATGGGATCTATTTTGAAATAACCCGGGGGATGGGGTGGGGGAAGTAAGGGAGGGTAGAGATGAAGTGAGATAGTCCATGAATTCAGAGCTGCTGAAGCTGAGTGATCACTACCTGGCAATTTGTACCAAATAATTTTGAAATGTCTCATAATAAAAAGTGAAAACAAACAAGCAAAGAAGTTTCTTTCAAAGAATTCAGGATTTAACAGTTTGGAGACCAGCTTCTGAAATACCATTTGGTATGTTAGCACTTTTTTTTTTTCATTTTTAAACAAAGGAAAAGCCCTTCAGGTACTTGAGCCAAGTGGGAGAAAATATTAGGCTGGAGATTCTCAAGGGTAGCTGTGGGCTGACTCAGCCCAGCCCCTGAGCCACAGTGAGGTTTTGCCTAGTGAACGGGGTATTCCCCCTGTCCCAGGCCAGCTTCGGCTGACTCATACAGCAAATCAGAGTTCACATCTAACTGTTCTGGGCATTGGTCATCAAGGTTGGAACCCAAAGGCCTGGCTGAAATGAGGAGAGGCTATTTCACACCTTCTTTAAAGGTCAAAACTTTCCTCCAGAGAAGCCTATTCTCCATCTGGAAGCTTCTATCTGATGTCACCCAAGCTAGGAACTTAAAAGGGGACATTTCCTAAAAGTACACTAAGCTCTTTGGTGACATTCATTCTAGGGTTAAAGAATCAGCTGAAACTATAAGCTGACTTGTTTACTTACAGGAGAGAAATGCCTGGTGAACAGGGAGTTCATGGTAACCTCAGCTGTTTAAATTGTCCTGATGGTGGACCAGCTATGTCACTGGGCCTCTGACTTCACAGGCCACTGCCCCTGACCTTGACCCACTGATCAGACATGAATGAGTCAGGACCTCGCCTTCCATGGAGGCCAAAAGCAGGGTCAGAAATTTTCTTTGCTCAGTGTTCAGGCAGCTGCTGCCCTGGAGGACAACTGAGAAGATCCCCAAGTCAGTTTTCCTCTCACTTTTCAATCTGGAGCCTGAACCTCAGGATGGGGTGGGGGTGGGACCACCTTACTCAAGCTTTCCATGTGATGGCCAGTCTGGTCTTGAGTCTGCTTCTCTCTGAGCCCAAGGAAGCAATGTCTACTCTACATAGAATTTAGATACAAATCAAGCCAAAGATAAAAATCAAGCTATTGACATAACTGTGTCCTGAGAATAGACGAGCCAATATTTGCTCACATTTAGAAAATAATTTTTTTAATTGAAGTATAGTTGATTCACAGTATTGTTTCAAGTGTATAGCACAGCCATCCCATTACACATACATATATGTGTGTGTATAACTGAACATGTATAACATATATATATACATATACACATATCTACATATGAACATGTATGTTCCTCTTCAAATACTTTTTCCTTATAGGTTATTGCATAATATAGAGTATAGTTTTCCCTGTGCTATACAGTAGGTTCTTGGTTATTTATCTGTTTTATGCATGGTAGTGTGTTATGGTACTCTCAGTCTCCTGATTTATCCCTCCCTCCACCCCTCTTCACTTTCACTTTTCACTTTCACGCATCGGAGAAGGAAACAGCAATCCACTCCAGTGTTCTTGCCTGGAGAATCCCAGGGACGGGGGAGCCTGGTGGGCTGCCGTCTCTGGGGTCGCACAGGGTCAGACACGACTGAAATGACAGCAGCAGCAGTGGCCACCCCTCTTTCCCCTTTGATAACCACAAGCTTGTTTTCTGTGTCTGTGAGTCTGTTTATGTTTTCTACACTGCATAGATTCATTTGTGCCATGTCTTTGATTCCACATTTGTGATATCATATGGTGTTTGTCTTTCTCTTTCTGATTTACCTCATTTAGTATGATAATCTCTAGGTCCATCCATGTGGTTGCAGATGGCATGATTTCATTCTTTTGTACGCTTGAGTAGTTTTCCAGGGTACATAAACACATCACATCTTCTTTATCCATTCATCTGTTGATGGACACCCAGTCTGCTTCCCTGTCCTGGCTATTGTAAACAGTGGCTGCAATGAACACTGGGGTGCGTGTATCTTTTTGAGTTATGCTTTTCATGTTTCCGGGATATATGCCCAGGAGTGGGATTGCAAGATCAGATGGTAGCTCTATTTTTTTTTTTTTTTTTTGAGGAAGCTCCATACCATTCTCCACGGCTGACTCACATTTTTCATACCTTAAATAACTACTATGTGGTAACTGTGGCATCTCCATTTTACACAGAAGGAGAAGGGGCCATCCCAGATCATAGAGTGGGAGCCCAGCAAAGCTACAGCTCAAAGCTTTCTTTAGCTGAGCTCTTTCTATTTCGCTGGAGCAAATGAGTAGCCCCGGTCACAGTGGAGATTGTTCTAAAGGTGCGGAATGGCAGGAATTCCTAGGGGTGGGATCACATAGCGTGGCCCTCATTTCCCAGCATCCTCTGCAAATTTCTAATCTGCCTTGGATGGTAACTTTCTTCTCTTCCTCTCGTCTCCTTAAAAATCTTCACAAGGCTCATCCAAATGTCACCAGCCTTTCCTGATCTTCCCAGTTATGATTAGTTCTATTCCTTTCCTCCCTCCACCCCCCCGATGCAGTTTTCTTGACCATTTTGTCTCAGTTTACTTTTTAAAAAAATATGTCTCACTTCCCTCCCTAGATTGCAAACAGCTTGAGGCAAAGGATACAGTCAAATAAATTTTAGTTTTTTTATTAAAAATTATGACTTGTTAAATATGTAGAAAAGAATCAAATACACATGTTCTGATGAGGTTGAGATTATTACCCATTCTGGGGGTTTCTCTCTGATCACACATCCTTCCTTCCACTAGAGCCATTTAGAAACAATGTTGCTCTGTTTGTATTCAGCAGCAATTTGCTTTCAGAATGTTGAGGATTCATACATATTGGTGTTTGAGGCTGTAGGCCATTGATTTCATTATGAATCTGGTGATGTATAATATTCCATTGTAAGAAAACACCATGATTGATCCATTCTCCCATCAGGAAACAATCGGGTTGTTTCTCACTTTCTTGCTTTTTCAACAGTAATACCAGGAACATTCTTTTCATGTCCTTTGGTGCACATGTGAAAGAGATTCTCTGGGCTTCAATTGCATGTGTGTGTATGTAGTTTAAAAATCCTCCTGTACTCCGAGGTTGTAAGAATATTTTTTAAAGCTCACTGCTTTTCCTCTGACATTTAGGTTTATAATCTAACCTGTAATTCATTTTGGGTATGGTATATGGTAGGAATCCATTTTCTCATTTTTTTCCTCCTCATAATACATAACTACGTAGCCCTTTTAAGGTGTAGCCCTTTTTAATGAATCATCCATTTCATACACATTTCTCTGCAGTGTCCCTGGTGGAAGATGTAGTATTTCTGATCCCTGGTGTGCACCAGTGCAGCTGCATAGATTTTTACCTCTCTTACCCTGGGTTGAAATGTAAGTGGAAATAGGTGCATTGGCTTATATAGTATCTCATCCGTTTGAAAGTTATACCTTAGTCATCAAAGAGCTATGGAATCAGGGGCTTGTTTGAAGGAAGAAAACATTAGGCTTGGGGTTATCAGTCATCAATTCAAAGGAAAGTGTGGAAGACAGGGTTTCCTCAGCAGCATTAAACAAATCCTGCATGCGTGTTAAGTTGTTTCGGTCATGTCTGACTATCACCCTATGGACTGTGGCCTGCCCAGCTCCTCTGACCATGGGATTCTCCAGACAAGAATACTAGAGTGGGTTGTCGTTCCCTTCTCCAGGGAATCTTGCCAACCTAGGGATTGAACCCACGTCTCTTATGTCTCCTGCATTGGCAGGCCAGTTCTTTACCACTGGCGCCACCTGGGAAGCCCCTAAACAAATTCTAGTTCCTCCTTAAGTTAGAGGGCAGATTGAGCTGAGTTCCAGCCTCAATCAACTGATTAGTTGATTGAGGTGAGGTGAAGTCGCTCAGTCATGTCCGACTCTTTGCGACCCCGTGGACTGTAACCTACTAGGCTTCTCAGTCCATGGGATTCTCCAGGCAAGAATACTGGAGTGGATTGCCATTTCCTTCTCCAGAGGATCTTCCCAACCCAGGGATTGAACCCGGGTCTCCCACATTGGAGCCAGACGCTTTAACCTCTGAGCCACCAGGGAAGTCCCTGATTAGTTGATTAGCAGAGCTTTATGGAAGGTTGAATTCTTAGCCCTGGCAAGTCTCCTGCCAAAGTCAGGACTCTGATAGGAAAGAAGTAGAACCTTAAAGCTTGGGTTGGGGCGATCTGGGTATTTGTATTTATAAGCCACCGATATGCAAAATCCTCTAGCCTTCTGCAGCCTGGGAAGTGGCCCACCTCTTCCCCTATTAAGAAAAGGGCTCCTTCTCCTTTATAAAAAATAGCACTTGCTCCCTTCCTGAGGACCATGCAGAAGCTTTAAATGAGGTGGAGGCTGGTGTGGTCAGGTTAATGCCTGTCCTTCTGTGGTATCTGCTCTTCCCTCCCTTCCAGACCCTGGACTCATCTGAGGTTAAATCCCAGGCTGGCACATGCTAAGGCATGAGAAGGAATTTGTACCCCAAATCACTCCAGGCCCTGGCTACTCAGTCCTGGCAGGAACAGGAAATCTACATCTGAGAGTAACTCTTGGTGGTTGAGGATCAAGCTGAATCCCTGTATGTCTGGATAAAGAGGGTATTTCTCAATATGGAGAGACTCCTGTTAGTTAGGAGGGCCCAACCTGACAAGAGCCCAAGAACGAGGAGTTGGCTGACTTGCTTTGCTCAGAGAAAGTGATGGGTCATGCTCAATGAAGCAGAGATGCTGAAACTGCCATGGCAACTGTGGAGGAAGGGATCAAAAGGCCCTGAGAGGTGGGCCTATTGCAATGATTTGCTATTTAAGATGGAGAACTCACCAGCTGACACTGCTAACATTTAGGAGGCAATGGCACCCCACTCCAGTACTCTTACCTGGAAAATCCCATGGATGGAGGAGCCTGGTGGGCTGCAGTCCATGGGGTCGCTAAGAGTCGGACATGACTGAGTGACTTCCCTTTCACTTTTCACTTTCATGCATTAGAGAAGGAAATGACAACCCACTCCAGTGTTCTTGCCTGGAGAATCCCAGGAATGGGGGAGCCTGGTGGGCTGCCGTCTATGGGGTCGCACAGAGTCAGACACAACTGAAGTGACTTAGCAGCAGCAGCAAAGGACCTCTATTTACTAAGATGATAAGAGATGTGCTGGCTCCGGAAGCACTGACATTTCTGGGAGCTCAGTAGAGGTTGTCTTCTGTACATCAGGGATAATGGACACAGACATTGTTCCAGAATTGGGATCCCTAGTAGTCAAGGTGATGCCAGGTGGAAACATTGAACACCATCTCAGAAACCAGGTGGGTGTAATGACCAGAGTGGGCCGCAGAGTTTGAATAGCTCCTACCTACGGAGGTACATAGAGATGCTTACTAGAATGTATTGATCCTCAGACAAGAGAGCTGGGCAGACTTGGAGGGTCTTAGTCAATGTTTAAAATCAAAGAACCTCAAAAACAGGTGAGCAGATGGCTGAGGTCAGTCACCACAATGACAAGGTAGGGACTTGCTCTTTTTCTGAATAGCTTTTAGATCTAAAACTCATAGATTGAAAGAGAGGCTGGTTTGCCATAAAGGACCCCCAAACATCATGGCAATTGTGGAAAGCGGTGATTTTCTTGGTCTTTCTCCCAAAGGTTTACTTGGGTACCATATACTGAAGAAAGTCGTGGAGCCACACCTTTTGAGGACTATTGGATGCAGGGCAAGCTGACCTGATACCTGCCCTCCTGAGTAGGGGCAGGTGGAGATTAGGAGGTAAATGCAGTCTTAGCAGGTCCATCTCATAGTGGGTCTACTAAGGCACAGATTCACCCAGTGGCAACTTCCTGAATTCCCGGATGTACGATGAGAATTAACATGCCTAGTAAAATTAACGCTGACACCCTAGGCTTCCTGAAGGCAGGACCAACTCTGGTACAACAGATGCTCCAGAACTTCCTATGGGATTAGACTCCACATAGCCTTCATGGCACCCACTCCAGTACTTTTGCCTGGAAAATCCCATGGACAGAGGAGCCTAGTAGGCTGCAGTCCATGGGGTCGCGAAGAGTCGGACACAACTGAGCGACTTCACTTTCACTTTTCACTTTCCTGCATTGGAAAGGAAATGGCAACCCACTCCAGTGTTCTTGCCTGGAGTATCTCAGGGACAGGGGAGCCTGGTGGGCTGCCGTCTATGGGATCGCACAGAGTTGGACATGAATGAAGCGACTTAGCAGCAGCAGCAGCAGCAGACTTCAGGCAGAACACATTCTTGCTAGTTTCTTTTCCTGACACATCCTACTTTCCTCACTTCTCTTCCCCTCACCCCCCCAAACACTCTCAATACTTGCATCTGAACTCAGTTTTAGGTCTTGCTGTTAAAGGAACTCAATCTAAGACACATGTACTATCTCAACTGTTTTCCCTTCATTTTATGCCTTTGCTGTTGTAAATCATTAAATGCTTTTCAAATTATCCCATTAGAGTGTGCTTGGATCTTGACAAATATGAGTTTTTAAAAATGAATTGTTGGTGAATTGTATCTATGCTTTTACTATCCCTTCTATGAGATAGACATAAAATTTTTTCCTTTATTGTATTTAATGATAAAATATGTGACTTTCTATGTTAAGCCATCTGGTTGCATTCCTGGCATGAATTCAGTGATGATCTTTTTTTTTTTAAAGTATATTCTTGGATTAATTTTGTATATATTTTGTATAAAATTTCTGTGACTGTGCTCAAGATTAATATTTTCTTTCTCATACTCTGATTCGATGATGAGGAGGTTATAATAATCTCATTGGATTCCTTGGGGACTTTTCCTGATTTTATATTCTCTTAAAGAATTAGCATATTCAAATGTTTGAATCCTTGAATAGTTGGTAAAACTTGCTTGTAAACCTTTGGGGCCTGAATTTTCTTTGTGAGATAATACTCAATTATTGGTTAATTTTCTTTTAAGGGTTCTATGACTATACAATATATCTATTTTTGGCATCAATTTTTTTGTACTCAAGAAATAATTGATAAATCAATGAGTTACTTACCTTGGCATATGTTGAAGTCACTATGCTTAAAAAAGGAAGTTAATCTATCAACTAACAATAACAAACTGATGGGAATTCCCTAGCATTCTAGTGGTTAAGATCTCTCCTTCCAGTGTAGGGGGCATGGGTTTGATCCCTGATTGGGGAGCTAAGATCCCACATGCCTCGTGGCCCAAAAAACCCAAGAACATAAAATAGAAGCAGTATTGTAGAAAATTCAATAAAGACTTTAAAAATGGTCCACATCAAAAAAATTAAAACAAACAAAATGAAAAGAATAAAATACTTAGCTACAAACTTAGGAAAACTATTTACATACTGAAAACTACAAAACTTTGCTGAAAGAAATTAAAGATGTCAGTAAATAGAAACACCATCCATATTCATGAACCAGAAGATTAAAGACTGTTAAGATGTCAGTGGTACCCAAACTGACCTACCTACTCAGTGTAATCCCTATCAAAACCCCAATGATGCTTTTAGAAGAAATAGAAAAATCTATCCTGAAGTTTAAATAAATTTCAAGAGAGAGTTTGGTGAATCCCCAAGGAGCCGAAGCAATCTTTAAAAAGAAGAGTAAGCTTGGAGGCCTCGCACTTCCTGATTTCAAAACTTACTGCAAAGCTACAGTAAGCAGAACTATGGTCCTGGCTTACAGACCTATAGACCAATGGGATGAAATAGAGAGCCCAGAAATAAACCTTTATACACGTGGTCAAATTATTGTTGACATAGACGTCAAGATCATGGGGAAAGGAGAGTCTTTTCAACAAATATTGGGAAACTGAGTATCTACATGCGAAGAATGATGTTAGACCTTTACCTTATGAAAGTGAAGTGAAAGTGTTAGTTGCTCAGTTGTGTCCAACTCTTTGCAACCTCATGTACTGTAGCCCACCAGTCTCCTCTGTCTGTGGAATTCCCGAGGCAAGAATACTGGGGTAGGTAGCCATTCCCTTCTCCAGGGAATCTTTTAGACCCAGGGATTGAACTTGGGTTTCCAGCATTGCAGGCAGATTCTTTACCATCTGAACCATCAAGGAAGCCCCTTATCTTATATCACATACAAAAAGTAGATACAGTGTAAGAGCTCAAACTACCAAATTCTTTAAGGATTCTATGACTATACAATATATCTATTTTTGGCATTAATTTTACCAAATTCTTAGACAAAACTATAGTGAAAAATCTTCATGGTATTGGATTTGGCAATAATTTTTTGACATGACACCTAAAGCACAGGCAGCAAAGAAAAAAGAAAAGATAAATTGACTACTTCACAATTAAAAACTTCTGTGCTTCAAGGGACACAATCAATGCAGGGAAAACATAACCCACAAAATAGGAGACAATATTTGTAAATAATTTATATGATAAGAGATGAATATCCAGAATATATAAAGAACTCCTACAACTCAACAATAACAAAACAAATAACCTGATTTAAAAATGAGCCAAGGACTACTTATGATAGCCAGGAAACTACTTATGATAGCCAGGAAACGGAAGTAACTTAGATATTCATCGACAGATGAATGATAAAGAAGTTGTGGTATATCTACACAATGGAATATCACTCAGCTATAAAAAAAAGACTGAGGTGGATGTGAGTCAGAATGAGGTGGATGAACCTAGAGCCTATTATAAGAGTAAAGTAACTCAGAAAGAAGGACAAATACCATATATTAATGCATATATAGGGCTTCCCTGGTGGCTCAGAGGTTAAAGCGTCTGCCTGCAATGCTTATATAAGGAATATGCATATATGAGGAATCTAGAAAGATGGTACTGACGATCCTATTCATAGGGCAGCAAAAGAGACACAGAGATAAAGGACAAACTTTTGGACACAGTGGGGGAAGGAGAGAGTGGGATGATTTGAGAGAGTGGCATATACATTGAAATGCATACATTACCATATGTAAGAAGGATGGCCGGTGGGAATTTATAACACAGGGAATCCAAAGCTGTGCTCTCTGACCACCTGTGGCTGGAATGGGGAGGGAGGTTCAAGAAGGAGGGGATATATGTATGCTTACAGCTGATTCATGTTTATGTATGGCAGAGGCCATCACAATATTGGGAAGTAATTATCCTCCAATTAAAATAAAAAATTTTTAAAATGAGCAAATAACTTGGAGGCATTTCTGCAAAGAAGATATACTAATGGCCAATAAGTACCTGAATAAGTACTCATGACTCATCATTGCCTAAATGAAAATTAAAATCACAAAGAGAGAACCCCTCACACTCATTAGAATGGTAAATATATATATATATATATACACACACACACAGAAAACACTGTGTTGGTGGGTATGCAAAGAAACTGGAATCCTTGTGCACTATTGAAAGGAATGTAAAATGCTGCAGTTGCAATGGAAAACAGAATAGTGGTTCCTCTAAAATTAAAAATAGAATTACCATCTGATCCACTTCTGAGTATATACCCCAAAGATTTGAAAGCAGAAACTTGAAGAAATATTTGTACTCCCTTGTACGTAGCAGCATTATTCACAATAGCTGAAAGATGGGAGCAGCACAAATATCCGTTGACATAGAATGGCTAAACAAAATTTGGCATATACACACAATGAAATACTATTCAGTCTTAAAAAGGAAGCGATCTCTGAAACATGTACAACGTGGACGAAACTTGAGGGCATTACACTAAGTGAAATGCACCAATTACAAAAAGAAAAAAAATGTCATGTGATTCCACGTATGGAATTATAAAATTCATCAAAAAATAAAAGTGGAATGGTGGTCTCCAGCGATAGAGGAATGAAAGAGTGAAGGAATTACTGCCTAATTGGTAAAGAGTTTCAATTTTTTCAAGATGAAAGGAGTCCTGCAGATGGATGGTGGTAATGTTGCACAATAATGTAAATATATTTAATAACACAGCTATGCACTTAAAAATGGGTAAGATGGTACATTTTGGGTTATGTGTATTTTACCATAATAAAAAAAGAAATGTGTTGATTTATTGAACCAATCCCCCACGAGCTTGATATGATATATCATTGACCTCAAATTTTCACTTCTCTCTTTATTCATAACTTTTGCCATCTGACTACCACTCCTCCCAAGCAACAGAGCATATTTCTGTATCCTTTGTCAAACCAGCCGAGCCCCAGAGAATCTGCAGATGCATGAGCAGTTATAAATGATTCCTGTTTAAAACCCACTGAGTTTTGGTGTGTTTCTCAGCAATGGCAAGCTAATTTAAGTATAAACACACTTCAGATTTTAGAACAGTATCTATAATGCCTATGAGCATTTCACACTTGCATCAAAACTAATAGAAGAGCATACATGCATTACCCCAAATTAAGGAAATAAACATTGCCATATACATTTTCCACATTCCTTTCCCAGAGCTAATTATAATCCTGATCATTTCTTTGCTCTTTAAAAGAATAATTTTGTTATCTTTTTCATCCCTTCTTGCCTTTTTCAAGAACAATTTTACCAACATTTTATGAATCCCTAAACAAGTGTATTGCTTAGTTTTGCTTATTCTCTGAACTTTATATAAGTCCAGTTTTACTGTGTGAACTTGATTTGGTATAAAATTGCTCTGAGACTCAACCACATAAGTGGGGCATGTTTTTCATTCATTTTTTCCCGTCTGTTGGCAAATTACTGGTTCTTTCTTTGGTTGCCCTTGATGATTTAATCGGAAAACTTTACAAAACACAAAGTTAAGTAATGCATTCCACCCCCACCCCAAATCAGAGAATCTTGATGATTTAACACCAGTTTCTTCACTCCCAGTTCCCAAGCCGATGCTGTCCAGTCACTTTGAACTTCCCATATTAAGCGCTGTTATCAGTTCGTATAGACTATGCTTGTTTAGATTTCCTGCGGGGCTTGCCTACCCTGTCTACTCATCGGGTTTCTTGTATTTCAGACCTTTGCTCTATCTTCCAAGAGCACCCCCGAAGGATA
Organism: Aepyceros melampus; assembly: GCA_006408695.1. NCBI lineage: Eukaryota > Metazoa > Chordata > Mammalia > Artiodactyla > Bovidae > Aepyceros > Aepyceros melampus. The sequence goes on from SJXQ01000843.1 coordinate 286,769, forward strand.
TTTGTTCTTAAAGTCAGTTTTATAAGAATTTCTTTTTGAGGATCTGTTATGTTAGTCATTCTCAGTTAAAAGAAAAGTCTCCATTTCCCTCTTTTTTAAAAACATAATTTTAGTTAGTTAGTTAGTTAGTTACTACTTCGACCGCACTGGGTCTTCGTTGCTGTGCGCAGGTTTTCTCCAGTTGCGGCGATCGTGAGTTACTCTCTACTTGCCAGGCACGGGCTTCTCATTCTGGCGGCTTCTCTAGAAGCAGAGCATGGGCCCTGGGGTGGGCTTCAGTAGTTGCAGCTCATAGGCTCCAGAGCGCAGACCCGGTAGTTGTGGCTCACGGGCTTCCTTGCTCTGTGGCTTGAGCGATCTTCCCGCACCAAGGATTGAACCTGTGTTCCTTGCATCGTAAGGTGGACTCTTAACCACTGGACCACCAGGGAAGCCAAATTTTCCCCTTTTTCTTAAAAAGAGAAAATTCTAGGTTGATATTCATTTTCTTCTGTAATAGCATTAATATTGTTATTAATACCGTTTCTGGTCTTAACAATACTTTTGCTGTTGAAAAATAGCTCATTTTAATTCCTCTGTAGAAAATATGTCTTTTCTCTCTGACTTCTTAAAAAATCTTTTTGTTTATGTAACTTTGAAGTTTACTATAAGTTTCTGTAAGTATACATTCAAAATTACTCTGTTTGGATTTGTTGGACTTATTGAATGTGTCACATCAGTTCTGGAAGTTCTCAGAGTCATTTTTTCCAATATTCCTCCATCCCTGCTCCCTTTATCTTTGCTTTTAAACCCTGATTGAATGTATGTCAGTCTTTCTCACTCTATCACCTGGCCTTTAATATTTTCTTTTCATTTTCTGTCCTTCTAGGGTATATTGTGGTAGTTGATCTGAACTATCTTCCAGTTTACTAACTTGTTCTCTGATTGAGTCTAATCTAAGATTTACTCTTCAAATTTTGCTTATATTAATTATATCTTTTGTTGCTTACAATGTTGAAGTCCTTTTCAAGATTCCTGTATTTCTTCCTTTTGCTCTTTCTTGTTTATTGTGTCTTGTTTCCATGCCTGTTCATAATTTCTGAATGTGAGCCCTTGATCTCTGTTATTTTGCTATGGGGATTATTTAAAGCCTAGCTGGTTTGAGGAGAGGGCAATGGCAACCCACTCCAGTACTCTTGCCTGGAAAATCCCATGGGTGGAGGAGCCTGGTAGGCTGCAGTCCATGGGGTCACGAAGAGTCACACAACTGAGCGACTTCACTTTCACTTTTCACTTTTCACTTTCATGCATTGGAGAAGGAAATGGCAACCCACTCCAGTGTTCTTGCCTGGAGAATCCCAGGGACGGGGGAGCCTGGTGGGCTGCCATCTCTGGGGTCGCTCAGAGTCAGACATGACTGAAGCGACTTAGCAGCAGCAGCAGCAGCAGCAGCAGCAGCAGTTGGTTTGAATATACATATTTTCAGGGAGGATTTGCATTTACTTTTTTCTGGCACTGAAGACATTGCCAACCACAGCTATTTTAAATCAAAAGTCTCTGCTCATGCATTTCCAGGCTGGACCTGAGTGCTGGTCAGGGACTGGGAATATTTGGGGAAGATTTAAAAACCTTCTTCTAGAAACAAAGCAGAAATAAGCCTATCCTTTGTTCTAGGCTTCTGTGAGGTATATTTTTTCCCCCTTACTTCACCTGTTCCTCATGAGAGGATCTAGTCTTTTCCTGGGTCTGGGCATTGTCTGCGTGTGTGTGTTTAGGTTATAGGAGGTTCATTGTTTTGACTCCCTTCTTTTTCTTTATTTTTTCAACCTTTTTATTTTGTTTTGAGGTATAGCCAATTAACAATGCTGTGATCCTTTCAGGTGAACAGCGAGGGAATTCAATCATACATATACATGTATCCATTCTCCCCCAAACTGCCTTTCCATCCAGTCTGCCACATAACATTGAGCAGAGTTCCATACGCTATACAGTAAGACCTTCTTGGGTATCCATTTTAATTACAGCAGTGTGTGCATATCCATCATGTGCTAGTGGTAAAGAACAGCCTGCCAGTGCAGGAGACGTGAGTGCAATCCTTGGGCGGGGAAAATCCCCTGGAGGAGGGCATGGCAACCCACTCCAGTATTCTTGCCTGGAGAATTCCATGGACAGAGAGGTCTGGTGGGCTACAGTTCATAGGATCACAAAAAGTTAGACATGACTGAAGCAACTTGGCATGCATGCACATACATACCTATCCCAGACTCCCTAACTATCCCATCCCCCGATCCTTTCCCTCTTCATCCCCCTCACAACCATAAGTTCAATCTCTATGTCTGTGATTTTTTCAAATGATGCAGAACCCTGTCCCCTGTGTCCCTAAGTGAGGCTGTTTAAACAGAGGCTAAATCAGCCTGAATGATAGATCCCTCTGGATCAGCCACAGAGCCAATGTTGGCTTGCCTCCCTAAACTTGTGCTTCTACTTGGTTCTTATGGGAGCTTCGTTCATTTCTTGCAAGCTTATCCACTCACTTAAAATATTGAATTTTATCTAAATTTTTAGATTTTGTAGCAGAAGGGTTTCAGGATTTCTGGTCCATCTTCTTCCTAAAAGCAGAACTTAATTTTATAACCTGCTCTTGAATCTCGAATCTATTTCTTCCAGTTGGAAGGCACTTACATGTATGTTGAAGTTATGTGAGATTGCTGTGCCTGTGTGAATCCCACCTCTCCCATTAGTCCTGTTTTGCATTTATTTTATGTCTATTCTAGCACCTAAATTGGAGAAGGCAATGGCACCCCACTCCGGTACTCTTGCCTGGCAAATCCCATGGACGGAGGAGCCTGGTGGGCTGCAGTCCATGGGGTCGCTAAGAGTCAGGCACGACTGAGCGACTTCACATTCACTTTCCACTTTCATGCATTGGAGAAGGCAATGGCAACCCACTCCAGTGTCCTTGCCTGGAGAATCCCAGATACAGAGGAGCCTAGTGGGCTGCCATCTCTGGGGTCACACAGAGTCGGACACAACTGAAGTGACTTAGCAGCAGCAGCAGCACCTAAATTAGTGTGCTGTACTTGTTTGGGGTTTATCATAATACTTGTTGAATGAATATACAATACCTTCTCTTATCTCTCTAGTGAGAGAGGTTTTACAAGTGTTTTTGAGAGCTTGTTTTATATATTGGGTCACCTTCACATTCAAAAGGTCCCATTCCATCTACTCAAAATTTCTTTTCAAAAATGTGAATCTATTTCCTTCTGTTTTGACCTCTGTGAATATGGAGAATAGGCAGCTGGCAGTTTTCTCATTTTAAAAACAACTAAGTTTTTAAACATTGTAAACCTAACACTTCAATAAAAATTTTAAAACATTAGAAAAAGCAAGTTTTAAAATGACATTAACATGGCTCTTTAGCATCTCTTTTCTAGAGTAAATAGCATCATTGCTGTAGTCATAAAGAAATATACTTCATGGAGTTGGGTGTGGCATGGTTAAGGTTTTATTCTGACAGTTCCATGTATCTGATTGTGCTCCAGTAGAAACAGCACACTTAATAAGGACTTGGAAAGGTGACTTGCCCACCAGACATTCTTACTGAAACTCTCTGTGCGTCATGGACCCCTTGGCATGATGTTTCGGGTAACCGGGGCAGAGAATAGAAGCTTCCGAGGCTCTGTGGTCAGCTCTTTACGAGAGCTGCATCCGCGTTCTGTGAAAACTGTGAGATGCTGAGGCTGGAGGTACCGCGGCTCACCACGGCAGCTTCCTGCCTCCCTGACTGGGATCTCTTCTCTGAGGCCTCATGTGGCTGGGTGTGCCTGCCCACCCCGCTACACCCCCACCAGTCTTCCAGCCAGAGGCTGAGGAGAGACTCAGATCTTCATTTTTCTTCCTGGGAAGGGTGCACCTTGGCCACTTACCTTGTGGTCATTCATCAATGAACTTTAGGGCAATGGTCATGGTGTTATTTGGGGCCCCTGGTGACTGTTGGAGGGGCAGAGATATGTAAAGATGTCCCTGGATGAAAAGACAGTCTGTTGATTTTTTGCCTTTTCAATCAGTTAACCACTGATCCTCTAGCAAGAATGAACTTGGTGTCCCTATAGTACTCAGCCTTGTCTTTTGTTCAGAGAGGAGAAGAAGGCAAGACACAGGCCCTGCCTCCGGAGAACACCTCTCTAGAGATGGATTTCTGCAGTCTTTCATTCATTTATTTAACAAATATTTTTTGAGCATCAACCATGTGCAAGGTCTTGATGTGGGCATTTAGGGTACAAGCCAAAACAAGGATCCCTGCCCTCCTAGGTATGTACACATGCATTTTCATTCTCAGAATTGCTACCGAGTCCAAGCTGACTATGCTTGCTACACAACAGGCCAATAAATCAGAGACGAGGTACTGAGGCAAGGAATACGAATGTGTTGGAAAGCTGGTTGACCAAGAAAATGACAAACTAATGTCTCAAAATAACCATTTTATCCGGATCTGGATTAGAGACAGGGAGGTGAGGAAAAGTAAAAAGGTCATTAATGTTGCAAGCATTTCCTAGAATGGCAAGCCTCAGGCAGAGGATGCGTTAATTTCTTCCTTCTTGTCATCTATAAGTGGACAGGGTCCTGAACAAAAACACTTTAATAGACAGAGGGGCAGGGTTTTCTGAGGCAGACCATTATGTATGATTATAATGACAAAAGCAATGAAAAATAAATTAAAAAACAGTTCCAACATGGAATCAGAATTGGATGCTCCCCC
>SJXQ01000843.1:298329-416237 GCA_006408695.1 Aepyceros melampus
GGTGGAGGTGGGGGGTGGGGGCGGGGCTCTGACCACATATCTCTGTGCTTTGAGCTTCAAAACACACGACTAAGAAGAAGGGAGTGAGTGAATGAAAGACGCCCAGTTGTGTTGGACTCTTTGTGACACCATCGACTGTAATTGGCCAGGCTCCCCTGTCCATGGAATTCTCCAGGCAAGAATACTAGAGTGGGTAGCTATTCCCTTCTCCATGAATCTTCCAGATCCAGGAATTGAACCTGGATCTCTTGCATTGCAGGCAGATTCTTTATTGTCAGAGCCACCAGGGAAGTCCAAGAAGAAGGGACGACAAGACACTCGAGGCAGGAAGACACTGGACACCTGTCCCTCCACCCATAAGCACAGTTGGCAGCCCAGCTACAAACCCATAGTGCATTCAGTAGCCCTATGAGCTGAAAAAATGTATTTCTTTGATTAAAAATGATGGCCCTTCAATGTGAGAAATGTTACTTAAAATTTAAATTACAGTTCTCGAGTGTTTTGAAGATCCTCAAAGAAAGCATGACTCTGGAAGAAATGTGATGCTTGAAAAGATCATGTCTGCTTAAGAGCTGTTTGCGTTGTCACCAGTTTTGGGGTCTGTGGGCCTCAGCATGTATAAAGGTCTATTGTAGTTTTAGTGTGGAAGATTCCATTTACATTTAGTGGTGTCTCCCAAGGGGCTTCTTCTCCTTACCAAAGGCTTAAGCTCTTCCACTGCTGCATTTTAAGAAGCAAATCAACAACTTTGATTGAGCAGGCTCAGAGGCAGGGCTCCAAAAAGGCTGCTGAAATGACAACCAGCTTACTCTTCCACACAAAAAAAGAACACAGGAAACTCTGGAGTTCAGCCCTTCCGTTCTGGCAGCAACCTTTCTCAGCAAGTTCCTCTAAATGCCTGTATCATAGACCCTTCTGTTTCTAAACAGGACATCTGCATTTCCCGATCAATTTCAGTTTCGGGTTTGGGGAAAAATTCACTCAACTCCCAGACTTGCTCTTTTAATAATACTAGTTATCAGTGTTATTTGTATAACAACTGTTTAGGGCTAAGTGGCAGGCAATCTCCCATTTTCCTGTAGGAGGCTGGATTTCTGCTCCATTTCATGGGCAGGAAACTAAAGCAGAGAGAAGTTATGAATGTGCGAGGGTCACCAATTAGACACAGTGGAGTAGAGATTTGAACCCAGATGGAGTGACTCCAGAGTCCACCCTCTGAGCATTCTGCTCTGAGTGGACACCAGGCTTCGATTTAGGGTACGAATTGTCCTTAGCACACAAGAGCTGATGACATAGCATGCCTGATGCTCTGGAGGACAAGTAAGTTATGATTCCTACCTGTGTCAGCACAGTGACGAATTGTTGAACACTCTTTACTTACAGCCTTCCAGGGGAGGTAGGTATTCTTATCCCCATTTTTCAGATGAGTAATTGAAACTCAGAGAGGTTAAGTCACTTGCCCACAGTCACACAGCTGGTTAATGACAAATTCTGGCTGCAAACCCAGCTGTTACTGACTCCCCATCTGAGGTTTTTTCCACTATGGTGTGCTACCAGTTTACAGGAGATGATCAAGATGGACAAGTCCAGGATTTGGTGGAATGTTTCTCCTTCCAACCTTCAAGGACTGTCAGAATTATCACTAAAAGTTCATCTGAAACTCACATTACATCTGTCATAAAAACAAACCATTTTGTCTGGTATTTTTAACTTCCATACCCCTGGTATTGGTGATGGCTGTCGGCATTTTCAAGTCTGTTTGAGAAGAGTATTCAAACTGATTTGAAGCATGTCTCAGCCCACTTTGAGTGGCAGGTTTTCACTGGTGGATCTTCTGTGTCAGGGATATTTCACATTAGATATTCTTGAAATTACCTGCTGCTGGGCATGGTAGATATGCTGAGCAGGTTGCTGGGGTAAGATGCGTCTTCATCATAAAAGTCAAATATAGAAAAAGTCAAATTTCTTTGTTCTGAGATGAACTCAGAACAAAGAAACAAAGCGAGGTGCTCTTTCCTCTTCTGATCAGAGTTATTCCTCCCAGAAAAAAATTGTTATTGCCAGTTTCTTGGGTACACTCCAGAAATTTAAGTAAAATATAAAAGGTGAATATTGGATTGAACATCCCTATGTATTTGGTTTAAGAAAAAGTTCATTTGTCCCTTCTGGCAAAGCATTTTATCCATATGCTTCCAAAATCCTTTACAATGAGTTTTATTTAGAATGAGTTTTTCATTTGGTATTTATAATTCTCCCCTCCCTACTTCTTACTTTAGTATCTGTACAAATTTGCTTCTGAGTCTTACTGTGGGCATGGAGAGAGTGTTCAAACATCCACCATGGATTGAGTGGAAAGTGGAAAAAACTCAGAAAACTCTTCCAAAGGCTAATCGTACTTCAATAGATGGAGAGGAAAGACGCATAGCAGTTCTGGACGTTACAGGACCACAAACCGGATATGCTTTTCTTTTCATTCCCACCTTTGGGTGTGTTTGTGCTGTTAGTTCTTCCTTGTGCTACACCACAACTATTTGAATGTTCCTGTTTGCTTGCTACTTAACCACCCAGGGTGGCAGTCACTGAAGGTGCCTGCTGCCAACGGAGCAAATAGCCCAGGACGGAGAGCAGCGCTCCACCGACTCGCAATGCCGTTTCTTCATCGCTTCAGTGTCACTTTGGACTCCTCGCCTTTGACTTCCAGGCTCAGCCTGGTGAGCAAAACAGAAGTGTGCTGGCTTAAGAAGCGCCTGTGCTCATCGAAGCTGGTGAGTCACTGTCTTCTAGGCTAGCGTCAGTGTTCACTCAGTGCAGCCTTGGCTCCAGCTGTAGCCTCTGCCCCAGATTGTGGTTAAAATGCTGACACTTTCCCCATTGCTGTCTTTTCACAATCTCCAGACTATTTCGTGTCCCAGAGGTCAGACATTGAGAGTCATTACTCACCCCCAGCACATTCCCATTTCTGGCCCAGAGAGCTACGGGAACTTCCCGTTTTAAGTTCTCTTGAACGTTTTTGAAATTGCAAACTAAAGAGAACTCAAGGACAGTTTCAGGTGCCCCGTCTTCTCCAACATTGAAAAATTCCAGGAGTTTCGCCGGGGATGCTGCTGCCTTTTCTCTCTTCCGGCTGGAACTCAGAATGAAACTCTGCCGTCCCAGCTGGGAACTGCATTTTCTGGTTACTTTGGGGGTCTTTTGAGGACTTTTTTTGGGGGAAAAAACCATTACATTCTCAAGCCCCTGTTGGGGGGTTTACAAAGCTTCACGAGCCTGTGCTCTTTGCTGAGTTTGTTGCCAGCTCTGGGGCAGGGCTTTCCGGGTGATGCTAGGGGTAAAGAGCTTGCCTGCCAATGCCGGAGACGTAAGAGACACAGGTCTGATCCCTGGGCTGGGAAGATCTCCTGGAGAAGGAAATTGCAACCCACTCCAGTATTCCTGCCTGGAAAAACCCACAGAGAGAGGAGCCTGGCAGGCTATAGTCCAAAGGGTCGAAAAGAGACACCACTGAAGCAATTTAGCACTGCCTGGGCAGAAAGCACAGTGTCCCAGCCCCTAAACTGGAGAATTTGACTAGCCAGAATTTAATGATTTGGGCTGGAGCAGGCCTGCTTTTGCCAGTACGGATGTTTGGGAAACTCACCAGTCTTGTCTGTATTCCTTCTGTGGGAAAGAATCCTCACTGCCTCTTCCTGCCTGTAGGAGAGAGGCCACCCACTTGTAATTTTCTTCCATCCAGACCTGTGGCTGGAGGACCAGTAGGCCGAGTATGGTCAGACTTCTGGGACAGAGAGACAGACCCACTTGATCCTTTGAAAGGGACCAGGAACCTACTTGAGAGGTTCATAGGCTTTGATGTTTGGGAGCTTGGGAGGGACCACAAGGATGCTGCCAGCTGGAAGACCTGCTTTGAGCCGCCCAGCCTCAGATGGCCCTGGACCACAAAGGGACTGAGCCCTGTCCATTGTGAACAATGAGGCCCCCTCACCATGGATGAGGCCCCCTCACCATGGATGAGGCCACCTCACCATGTTGTCAGCCTGGGGACCTGACCTGGTGCTGGACAGGTCTCGCCTTTGTAGGTACCCAGATTGGAGGCTAGGATTCTTTTGAAGCATTCCCACTGCTTTTATTTAAAATATATATTTTAATAAAATATATATTTCATTTAATTATAAATGGCATTTGTTTCTCTTACTACAGAATAATACATATTTATACCAAATTTTAAAAAATTACTGGAAAGCAAAAAGAAAGCAAATGGTATCCTAGTTCAGGCAGAATGACTACTATTCATTCAATAGCTCTTTTCAGATATCTAGATCTTGATATAAAGCCATTATTTTATTTATTCATATATTTATAGGGCATAAAACAATAAGAGAAGCATAGTTTTCTCTGTCAAGAAGAGAAGGGACTAACAGAAGAGTCAGGTAATGAATAAATGGACAAATACCTGATTCCAAAATGCTGAACTTGATGAAGGAACATGGCATTTGATGGGAAATAACAGCAGGTGCTTCCCAGGGCTTCCCAGGTAGTGCTGGTGGTAAAGAGCTTGCCTGCCAATGCAGGAAATGTAATAGATGCGGGTTCGATCCCTGGGTTGAGAAGATCCCCTGGAGAAGGAAATGGCACCCCACTCCAGTATTCTTGCCTGGAAAATCCCATGGAGAGAGGAGCCTGGTGGGCTACAGTCCATGGAGTCTCAAAGAGTCTGACACAACTGAGGTGACTTAGCGACTTAGCCCTGAACAACAGCAGTGATATGATAGGGCTGATGTCACAGAGGAAGGACATTTGGGCATAACTGGGAAGGACTAGAACAGGAGCTGGCAGTCTCCAGGAATGCAGGCTGAGATAGGCCCAAAGGCCCTAAGATACGCAGACCTTGGTGGGTATCTTACAGAACATTCCTCTGCTGGGATTTGTCTGATAATTTTTTCTCGTGGTTACCTGGGGTCATGGTTTTAGGAAGTAGACCAGAGAAATAACTATCATCCCCCTCACATCATAGCAAGGGAAGATGGCGTCAACATAATGACTGCTGTTATGCTCACTTTGGTCACCGGGCTGATTCCCTATAAAGTTATCACGCCCCCTTTCCACGTCGTCAACTTTGGAAGGCAGCCACTGTCACTACCCACACCTCAGGAGTAGGAGTTAGGCTTACCCTCTTGAAAATGAAGAATCTACATATATTACTTGGAATTCTTCTCCATGAGAGATTTGACTCTTCTCTCCCTATATATTCAATTGTTTATATCAGCCGGGACTTGTGTTATTTATACTTTGTATGCATTTTTGAAATCTTTTAAAAACTTACATGTTTTAAACCTATACATTTAGGTTGCTCCTTTTTGTTGTACGGTAAAGAATATTATAATGAACACATGTGTGTTCAAGTTTTTGCTGATCTCTTCGCTCACTTATTGAGTGTATGTTTCTAGACATAGAAGCTTGGAGCAGAAGATATGAACACTGTAACGTCTCTTGCTATGTTCTGCCAAGTTGCTTTCTAGGTATATTACTCAGCATCTATTTCTATCTGAAGACGATGACAGTCCCTGTCTCAACACGTCTTGGTGAGTGTTAAGCATTAAAATTTGTTGAAGGCTTTGTTAAGTTGATAGGAAATGTATCACCCTTTTCAGTAAATTAAAAAAATTTTTTTAATATTTTCTAAGACAGTAGGAAGAAAAGTGTCTCTATTTTAATTTGTGTTTCATTTCCACTGAGGGTATATATTTTTGCTGCTTTTTGATGGGGGAACAAGCACAGCTGACGTGGTGCTCTGGCCTCCAGCTCACTGCTGAGCTGTGGTTTGGCTATTACAGAGCATATCTTTCCTGCTACAGCCCTAGGATCTCCCAGATAAGAAAGAAAATGCAGAGACATTACTTTGCTGACTAAGGTCTGTCTAGTCAAGGCTATGATTTTTCCTGTGGTCATGTATGGATGTGAGAGTTGGACTGTGAAGAAGGCTGAGCCCAAAGAATTGATGCTTTTGAACTGTGGTGTTGGAGAAGACTCTTGAGAGTCCCTTGGACTGCAAGGATATCCAACCAGTCCATTCTGAATGAGATCAACCCTGGGATTTCTTTGGAAGGAATGATGCTCAAACTGAAGCTCCAGTACTTTGGCCACCTCATGCGAAGAGTTGACTCATTGGAAAAGACTCTGATGCTGGGAGGGATTGGGGGCAGGAGGAAAAGGGGATGACAGAGGATGAGATGGCTGGATGGCATCACAGACTTGATGGACGTGAGTCTGAGTGAACTCTGGGAGTTGTTGATGGACAGGGAGGCCTGGTATGCTGCGATTCATGAGGTTGCAAAGAGTTGGACACGACTGAGCGACTTAACTGAACTGAACTGAGGCTCACTTTTGCCATGATGCTCAGAAATGGTAGTTGTGACCCTTCTCTGATCACTCCGCAGTGTGATGGAATATTCTGGAATACCACTAGATGGGAATATGGAAGGCAGAGTGGCTTTTAGGACTTGCCTGATGACCTGAATTAGAAACCACCTTCCTTCACTCAAATCTTCTGTGCTGTATCTAGACGGTGAGCTGTGTGCTCCCCATGCCATGGTGACTATTGATTCTTCCCACCCAGGAGACCCTGAAGCCTAGCGAAGGCTAGTTAATCAGTACTTTGAATAATAAGTCTAGTTAATCAGTACTTTTGGTGCTTTAGTGGGATTAAGTACAAAGCCTGAGTAACTTTCTGGAACTGGGGATGGTTTCACAGAGGAAGTGACAAAACAGAGCTAGGTCTTCATAACAAATGTGAGTTTGTCAGTTGGAGAAAAGAAAGAAGAGCGTTTGACCCCAAGATGTGGTGAAGCAATGGAAGATTTGGAATGCGGGTACTAAGGATGTATTCTGGTAACCACACGACTGGGTTCTAACAGAATTAAGCAGACTGATGTGCACAGCTCCAAGCCTGGGATTTGGGCTTCAGCCTCCCGTACAGGTCTCCCCTGCCCTAGTTCCCTTCCGGATGGTTGAACGGGGACACTGCCCACATGGTTATGAGAGGCATGCTTGACGATGGCAGGGACTGTCACCCTGGTGACCATAACAAATCCGTAAGAGGACTGCCCCACCAGTATATCACCTCTGATATTTAAAGTGAGCAAGAAATAGCTCCTATTGTCATTGATTCATTATGTATCAAACACAGTAGTTTACTATGTGTTTGCTAAATACACATCAGCCAACTTACTGTAACCAACAAACCACAGGCAGAGAGGGCAAAATGGTGAAGGGCTTGGAACGCCACACCAAGAAGCTTGGGCCTGTTACTGCAGAAACAGGATGCTTTTTAAAGAGAGCATGACATGCTGAGTGCCCGTGTGGAAAGAAAGGGACAGGCCTTCCAGTCCGTGGACAGCATCCTGGTCTCTGAGATCGTCGCTCAGTTTGGTTTTCTTTGTCAGCCTCCACTAGACTGAACCAGCTTTTGGATGTGCCAGATACAAATTCTACTGGCCACTTGAGCATCTGCAGATATCTCAGAAATAAATTAGAAGAGACATTTGAGGTAGGTTGTTGAACAATCACAAATTCTTCCTCTTCCTCTGTGTGTGCCCTGTGTGATGTGGTTTTTTCTGCTCCTTCCTTCAAGAGACAGAGTATGTCTGGGACTCCTTTGGTGGTCCAGTGGCTAAGACTTGGCACTCCCAGTGCAGGGAGCCCAGATTCATTTGATCCCTGGTCAGGGTACTAGATCCCACATGCTGGAGCTAAGAATGCACATACCGCAACTAAAGATCCTGCATGCTGCAACTAAGACCCAGTGCAGCCAAATATCTACTAATAAAGAAAATACAGACCTTAAAAAAAAGGAGAGAGAGTATGTTTGCTCCTGAAATAGAGATGTAGCCATATGACTTGCTTAAGCTCATGGGACATTAGCACACGGGACATAGGTTGGCTCAAGAAGCACTTGTGCATCGGAGTTCAGTCTTTCCTGCTCCCCTAGACCTCCATGTAAAGAAATCCAGACTGGTCTCGTTAAGAATGAATAGTACATGGAGAACAGCAGATAGACATGTGAAGCTGCCATGGAGGAATCATGCCAAGCAATCCATCAGATGATTGGGGCCTCATGAGTGACTCTAGGTGAGACCAGCAGAAGACCTAGCTGAGCCCAAGCCAAGTTGCCAACCAGAGAATCATGAATAACCCACCAAGTTCTGATATTTTGTTACACAGCAATAGAACTGATACAATAGTGGGAATCTCACTGTTAAGAAGATCACAGTTGATGCCAGTACAGAAGAAATCATCAATAAAACATAACAACCCTGCCTCCATTCACTCAGAACTCCCAGTGATGCCACAGAACAGCTGCTAATATTCTGTCTGAATATATGGATTTATTTTTTGACAAAGCTGAATGGAAATAATTTCCTTTAGTCACTCCAGTTTTGTTTCTGTTATTTTTTGTCCTTCTACTTTTGTCCCTTCTCTTCTTTTTAGTTTCTCTTGTGAGAATAATCTTGTTAGATATTTAACTCCGCATAAATTCTTCTCTCTACTTGGGGTAATGCCAGAATGTTGAAATTTCCTTTGCTTTGTGGATGCTCATGGTTCTTCCACATGTAGCTTCAATTACTTCTTCTTTTCAATTTCTTGAAGTTTGCACTTAATTAAGAAAGAAGAATCTTCTTTAAATTTCTTAAAGTTTTTCTCGATTTCTCCCCCAAATTAAATATGTAATCTTTGCATTATAATTATCTAAAATTATTAATATTATTCATATAAATCTCTGTATAGAATGCTTTCTCCTATATCACAGCAATTGGTAATATGAAAAAAATTCAGAATCACATGATAGGGAAAGTTGTTAGCTATAAAACACTTGCTCACCAATGGTTCTTTAAATTTCACGAATAGAATGCATTTCTTATTAAAGATTCATCTTTGCTATCTGAAAAGTCATATCTTTCAGTCAAAACTTTAACATCATTGTGGTTTCTTCTGTGACATTCATGCATTTAGTCACTAAATATTCAATAAGTTTTCTGTATACTTGGCCGGGGCTTGAGATATAAAGATGAATACAGAACTCTGCCTTCAAGATAGAAAGCATGTTGATAGAAAATAATACTACTTCAACAAGCTAAGTGTCATAATAGACACACACAGGGCATTCCAGGAGTTCAGAGGTCTGTGTGTGTGTTTGGGGCCAGTTGTGAATAAGAAAAGGTCTGCAGAAGGAGATGCTGGATTAGGTTGTAGGTTACAAATAGGAGTAAGCCATGAGATGCGCAAGCGATGTGAATGGGTTGCTAAAGTCGGGGCTCACACGCTGAGATGCAGTTATGGGAGGAACACACAGTGTGAAGCAGGGCATGATGAGAAGGCAAGTGGACAGAGCCTGGCCCCTGGTCAGAGACTCTAGAGAACCAGGTTGAGGAAGGGACTTCATTGTGCAAAGCAGAGAGGGCTGCTGGAGGAGTTCAAGTAAGATATGATGGTGGGTTTGGAAGGACAAGGAGACCGTCAGAGCCCATTACCCTTGCATATCTGATAGAGAACAAAGAACTGAAGTAGGATCGTGCCAGCTTTGCTGTTGTTATGAGGCAAAGACTTTACTAACTTTGTTGCAAACTTTATTCCTAGGCTTCTTCAGCCTAGTTGGCTGTTCAGAATAAATTTTATAAATGAAAGGTGACAAGAAGCGCAATGTCCAAGGGGCAAATGAAAAGAAGAGATAAGTGAAGAAATGGTTAGAAAGTTGAGCTGGGAGAACTTGCAGTCGCCTGGCTGTGAGGTAAGAGAGAAGGAGTGAAGGGTGACTTTGGGCTCTCGTTTGGTGAGGGAGTGGGTGGCAGAGCCCTGACATGGGGACACAGGAAGGGATGCAGGTCACCACCACCAGCTTTGGAGGAGACTGCTCCAGCCTCAGCAGAACCCTCTTAGCGTGACACCAGCGTCATTAGTCGTTGGCTTGGTTTGCTGGACAGATGACCAGTCAAGTTCATCTTGTTGGAATTGGTCTTTCCCTTCTTGATTTTTGTGCAGGGTGAGGATTTTGGCTGAAGGATGAGGAAGAGAATCAAGCTTGCTCAGAAACATGACACCATCAACTGCAAAGTTGTCGGTTTACAGCAAGTGATAGATACACAGCCCAGAGGAGATTTCCCAGAAGTTGTTATTGCTGTGTGCGGAGACTAAGCCTCACTTCACGATCAGACTGGCCTGGAGGGCTTCTCTCCCTACTTCAGAGGAAGGGAACCCGTCTACTTCTCTTTGAGGGTGGTCATTGACACAATGGAATACGTAGTTGGTGTAACATTTTTGCTTAATGGGCTGTACACTTTTAAACACAGGCAGCTCTTCGTGTAAATACTAGTCAGGAAAGAGGTTTTTTTCTAATGTTCAAGAGAAGCTGTTTTAGTTAAACAAAGGGCAGGGAGTTCCTTCCTGAATGGTTAAAGTCCTCCTGATTGTATTAGCAATGTGCTGGATACAAACTGCTCCTTGGCTACTTTCACGACATTTATCAGAATTCTTGTTAAATAGCATTTTCCCAAAAATGATGTGAGGAAAATCAAACAATGGAGCATACAGGTGATTAATCAGGAAAAACACAATGAATAGAAAAATTTTCATGCTTCTTCACTTTGACATAAAGGGAAAAAAATACACTTTTCTCTTTAAAGATATAATTTGTAGGTTAAAACTCAGTTTCATTGTCACTATTATGTATGCTAACTTTTCATGCTGAATGCAATATTTTTAAAAAGTAATATAATTTAATTAGATGCTTATATTATAGAACATTCAGACAATACAGGTAAGCACAAAGAAGAAAATACTCATCTCTCACAATTTCTCCATTAGTTTTCTTTCCTTATATGAAGAGAACAGCATTCATCAGTTTGTTGCGGGGAGAACATGGTCTATGACTGGAAGGAACATACGGATGGTTTGATCACTGGAGGCCATGAAGGATAAACTCAAATACAGATAACCAGTCTGCTGGGGGCCCCTAAGCAGAGATGTGCTGGAGGATAGAGGTGTGTCATTTTGGGCTTCAAGTTGCGATGAATGGAATCTGTACTTCTGGATTCACGGGATCAAAGCTGAACTCTTCTGTGTAAGAGAGGGGAGAGGATTCTGAGGTCTCTTTTGGGAAGGAGCAAGATGCCAAGCTAGGAGGAGGAAAATAGGATCAAGAGAGGTGGCCATGGCAGGAGGGACAGGGAGATGAGAAAAGTTCTCAAAATTGTAGTGTCTGGAAAGGACTTCTGGTTTAGTGTGAGATACATGGTGCATCCCGTGTCTTCTGAGATTCTTCCCCAAAAGTCAGGAAATTCTTCATCAGTCACTAATGCTTTTAAGGGAGTAGGTCTTTTCTTCTTTAAACATAGGATCCTTGCTACCTGGCTACTTATTATCTGAGTCCCCCAGTTACCAGTTCTTTTCTTTTCCATTATGGTTTATTACAGGATATTGAATATAGTTCCCTGTGCTGTACAGTAGGACCTTGCTGTTTATCCATCTTATATATATATAGTTTGCATCTGCTAACCCCAAACTCTTAATCCATCCCCCTCTTCCCTCCCTCTTGGTGACCATAAGTCTGTTCTCTGTGTTTGTGAGTCTGTTTCATAGACAAGTTCATTTGTGTCAAGTTCATTTGTATTTTAGATTCTGCATGTAAGTGATATATAAAATCACATCTTCTTTATCCATTCATCTGTTGTTGGGTATTTAGGCTGTTTCCATGTCTTGGTTATTGTGAATAATACTGCTATGACTTTAGGGCTGTGTGTATCTTTTTGAATCATAGTTTTGTCTGAATATATGCCCAGAAATGGGATTGAAGGAGTAGATGGCACCCAGTTGCCTCAAGAGAGGTGGGTTGAAGGAAGTTCAAGCTAACTAGCATTAACGTTCCCTAATGCAGTGGCCAGAGAGAATCAGTCAATGCTAAATCACCTCCCCCCCATTTTTCATTCCAGAATTATGTTTTGTATTTTGTCTTAAGTAGGCATTTTCTTTCTACCTAAAATGAAGAAGTAGACTTGATCCCCACCCATTTCTCTCTCTTTCTACGTGATTGATGTGGTCAGCTTCCGGATAGCGTGACCTCAACAGAAGCACATCACTGCAAAGTGGATTTCAACTCTTGCAAAAGAGGTTGAGATTTCATGAAAGTGTGAAAGTGGTATTGGAAGAACTAGTCAAAACATCTGCCAAGTCACTGATACGTGAGGACCTGGCTGCATTAGAGCAGTTGGTAATAGAAACCAACAAAGAAGACCTCAGATGCTGCTTCAGTGAGTGTGACTTTACTATCAAAGAATTAGGGAAGGCTCCTGGGGAAAGGGATGAAACATTTGTACTGGGCAAAAGCACCCAACTAGCTTTCTGGATTCACTGTGAAACTCCAGAGTGCAGCAAAGCACATCATAGATCGACTGAGGATTAACTCTGTTCTTTCTGAAAATTGGTGCATGGATAGTTTTAACCTACATCACGTAGGGCTTCCCTGGTGGCTCAGGTAGTAAAGAATCCACCTGCAATGCAGGAGATCTGGGTTTGATCCCTGGGTCAGGAAGATCCCCTGGAGAAGGGAATGGCAACCGACTCCAGTATTCTTGCCTGGAGGATTCCATAGACAGAGGAGCCTGGCCGGCTACAGTCCATGGGGGTTGCAGAGTTGGACAGGACTGAGCAACTAGCACTTTTGCTTTTGTTAAGTGTCAAATAAATTGTTTTTTCCTTTGTTAGTTTAGTTTTCCCAGATAAAGGTTGAGTCAAACCTCATTTTCAGATTCTTGACTATAAAAATTTTAGCTCATAATAGAAAATCTGAAACCTGAACCAATATAGAGGTAATTGTGTAATAAACTCCCTTGTATCCATTATCCAGCTTGAACAGTTAAGTCCCCTACATACAAACCTTCAAGTTGCAGACGTTCAAATGTGTGTTCGATCAGTGTCAGGCGTGAGTGAAATTGCATCTCACCCTCCATCTCCTATTGCTGATGACCCTTAAGCTCTACCATCTCCCAACTCCTCTCCCTCCTCCAGTCAGTAACTCTTCTTGCCTGTTCACTTGACGCCAGCCCGTGTGACAGCTGTTGTAATCTACTACTGTACTTCAAGTTACTGTACTGCAGATTAAAAATGTTTTCCTGGTTTGCGTTTTATGTATTATTTGTGTGAAAAGTATTGTAAACCTATTACAGTCCAGTACTGTATAGCCGAACATGTTAGTTGGGTACCTAGGTTAACTTTGTTGGATTTATGAACAGATTAGACTTATGAACATGCTCTTGGAATGGAACTGGTTCACTTGTAGAGGGCTTAACTATATACATATAATACACCCACTCTACTCTCCTCGTCCCCAATTCTGTATCCTCTTGCTAACAAAAAATTAATCAGTTGATCTAGGAAAGAAACAGGAAATTTTACTTGAGCCAAATACCTGTATATATTTGTACGTGCATATATATGTGTGTGTATATGCGCTTGTGTGCTCAGTCGTGTCCGACTCTTTGTGACCCCCTGGACTGTAGCCCGCCAGGCTCCTCTGTCCTGACCCCCTGGACTGTAGCCCGCCAGGCTCCTCTGTCCAAGGGATTTTCCAGGCAGGAGTACTGGAATGGGTTACCACTTCCTTCTCCAGGAGATCTTCTTGACCCAGATATCAGGTCCGCCTCTCTTGTGTCTCCTGTATTGGCAGGCAGATTTTTTACCACTGTACCACCAGGGAGTCTAGAACATGTAAATCGTATCTGTACAGCTTGTATATTTCCACCAATTAAAAAATCTATTTATTAATCATACAAACCAAGAGATGCAATATCACCAGCACCCCAGAGGCATGCTTAGGCTCACTTCCAATCATTTTCCTCCCAAAGGAATGACCATCCTGACTTTTAATACTGTACACGAGGGCTGCACAGCCAATCTTGTCCCCTCCCAGCCCACTCCACCCTCCTCTGCCCAACTCTGTATCTTCTTGCCAACAAAAAATTAATCAGTTGGCCTACGAAAGAAATGGAAATTTTTACCTGAGCCAAATTGAGGATTCTAACCCAGGAAGAGCCTCTCAGAAAGCTTTGAGAACTGTTCCACTCAGAGGTCAAAGCACAGTTGTATGAGTTTTTGGAGACAGAGGGCTGCACATTGATGACGTATGATTGACATTTTACAGAGTCCAGATCTGTAAGTACAAAGTGATAGGTCATTGTAGCCCCTACAATATGGAGGAGGAATGTTTTCTTTAAGGAGTTGTCTTGGTGCTGGGAGACGTGCTGGGGGCCAGCGTGAGGAACTCCACCCATGGCAAAGGTCATGAGGAAGGAGGCTTGGCATATGCAAAGGCGTGATCAAGCCTCAGGAAACCCCCTGTTCCCGAGCATCTACCCCCCAAACCAGAGTCTGTTTTATGCTCTCACCTACACCTCTGACTTTGCGGGGAGCTCTCCCCCATAACCATTTCTCTCGGAGAAGGAGTTAACTTGCAGCTCCAGTTGATAAAATTCCTGGGCGTGACAAGAGTGTTTCAGCTTACGAACTCCTCTGAAGGTTATCTAGCCTGCCTGTATAGGTTCCTCCGGCCACATGTGATTGTTTACAGCCTCCCAACAGAGAGAGGCACGAGATGTTTTAGACTTACTAAAGGCAGATTATTTCGGGAAGTTAGAATTTATTAGTATAGTGTGTTGATTAGGAATTATATTGGTAAAGGGTTTTTCATTTGTTGTGCCAATAATTGCTACTAATTCCCTGCCCTTGGGCGTGACAAGGGTGTCTCAGGTCAAACCTCTCTGCTGACAAACTAGCTTGTGTGATAGGATTATCCATACTCCTGCACATGATTGTTTACTACTTCTCAACCATAAACAGCACAGAGAGTTTGGGGTATTTTGAAGGTCTTAATTAGCATTGGGCTTTTCTCATTGTCGAGTCAATGATTGCCGCCAGGCCTCCACGTCCTTAGGCACCCGGAAATATATTTATGTATTTGGAATATAGAAAAAGAAATAAGTAGTTTTTGATGTTAGCAATACTAGACTTTTTGAGTTTATGAATTTTCTTTTTTGTTATAGATCACTGTATTTTGTTATAAATCACTGTGTCCTTGCTATGTTAAAATGGAACTTTATCACTATCTTAAGACTAAATAGATCTTAAGGGGAACATTGGTGAAGGATTTCATTTGTTGGGCTGATGTTTTCCTGTTAAATGTCCATATTCCCTGCCCTTATAATGAATATAAACTAGCATATAAGAAAAATAAGTTTAAGATTAACCTTTAAGATTAATCATGTTAACCTTGGGTTAAATAAATTCCTTTCTTGGAGAAGGAAATGGCAATCCACTCCAGTATTCTTGCTTAGAGAATCCCATGGACGGAGAAGCCTAGTAGGTTACAGTCCACGGGGTCGCAGAGTCGGACACGACTGAGCGACTTCACCTACACCCTCACCCTATAGGAATGTAACTTTACTTGGAGGGTGGTGCCTGGTTTAAGAAAAAACGCCCTTGGAAAAAATAAGTTTTTTGGTTATCAGAAAGAAAGGGTCATAAAGTGTCAGCAGGCCTCATGGCCAGAAGATGATGTAAAACCCCTAAGACCTTTTTTTATGTAAAGCACCCGATTTTGATAAAGGTCAGGACTGCTGACCCCCACGTGACTCTGTATTCATCCCTATGTGTAAAAAAGGTATATAAGCAAACCTGAAAATAAAGAAAATGGGATCAGTTTCTGGAAAGGCTGATTCCCCCCGTGTCGTTCTTTCTTTCTCCTTCTGGCTGAATTTCCATCTGGGGAGTGAGTACTCACCAAGCCTACTAATTATGCCTGGGCTTCTAAGATTGGACCGGGGAGGCCTCAGTGCCTCCTCTCCTTCGGGAGAACGGAAAGACGCCTATGGCCTACGTAGGTGGTGATTGGTATTCCACATAAATCAAATTATTCAGCCTTCTTTTCTCCATCTAAATTTTCCTACTATACTATTATTTCCTAATCTAATCTTATATTTCTAAAAGTGTTTTTCTCGCCGACTCCGTCTCCACCTTCGAATCACCCTGGATCCACCGGGGCTGGACCCTGGCAGAGAAGGTTGCTCTTTGCGGTTAAACAGGTATTTCTGCTGATAGGGGAGTCTGGCCTGATCCATAATGCAGATACAAAATGCACAATGTGGGGAGAGAGTGGGCCAAAGGGAGAGAAAATTCTTTCATGTTCAAATTTTTCTCGTCTTGCCATAAAATGAATTTTATTTCACACTACCATTTCATCTGAAAATATTTCAGTATGTAAGTCTAAAACACAGAGACCTAAAATATAACCATGATGCCATAATAACATTTTAAAGCTTAACCATAATAACCGAATGTCAGCAAATATCCTGAACATGTGCATTTCCTTGTTTGTCTCATATGCGTGTGTACTCAGTTGTGTCCGACTCTTTGCAGCCCCATGGACTGTAACCCGCCAGGCTCCTCTGTCCATAGAATTTTCAGGCAAGAATACTGGAGTGGATTGCCATTACCTCCTCCAGGGGATCTTCCCGACCCAGGGATCAAACCCAAGTCTCCGGTGTCTCCTGCTTTCGCAGGAGAATTCTTTACCACTGCCCAACCAGGGAAGTCCTGGTTTGTCTCAAAGATTTAAGATATTGGAAGTTGCTTGAATTATGATCTAAATGAGATCCATAGGGGTTCTGAAATGTTTTTTAATCTGTAGGTTCCCCTTCTCCCTTTCCCAGTTCCTACCACTTTCCCCTCCTCTTTTCTCTCTTCCTCACTGAAATATTATTTTAATTTTTTGGTTGTTGAACTGGATATTTATTCTACAGAACTGCCCATAGTCTGATCTTCATCACTGCTTGCTGTGGGGGTGTTTATTACATCTTTCTGTCTCATTTTTATTCTATAACGTGGTAGTTACTGGGTTTGATCTGATTCAATTTTGCTATTTTGGCAAGAATCCTTCATAGGTGGAGTAGAGTTCTTCTAGACACATAAGGCTGGCTGTCTCTTGGTTGTGATGTTTGTAGCCATAGATCATGATTTTTAGACCTGCTGTCATGGATTTGTAAAATGGCAATATTCTATTATTTCTTTTTCATTTATTAGACATAATACTTCCAAAAAGAGAAAATTACCCTCATCAATAATTTGATTATCTTGAGGGTCAGTTTACAAAGGAAATGAATAAATGCTCAATTTTTACCTTTTTATTTAAGCAAAATAAAAATGAGTTGGTGGCCTAGTATCTTTGACAGTTGACTTTCGATTCCTGGGTCAGGAAGATCTCCTGGAGAAGGGAGCGGCTACCCCTCAGTATTACTGCCTAGAGGATTCCATAGACAGAGGAGCCTGGTGGGCTGCAGTCCAGGGATCTCAAAGCCTTGGATACAACTGAGTGAGTAATATTTGCACTTTCCCTTTTCATGAACTCTTGTCATGCTTTGAATCATTAAAAAAAATGTAAACCTACTTAAAAATTAAAAAAAAATTTTTTTTTGATGTTGGGGGTCAAAAAGGAGGGGGCGCCAACCTACAGTACGTCTTGCCAAGCTCTTAGAGACCCTGGCACTGGAATCCGTCCTGGCTAAAAGATGGGCACATGCGTCAGGAAGGACTTTGAGTCAGATCAGAAGAGGGCAACGAGCAAGATGACTGGCTAGAGGAAACCTAGAGAGCTGCCCCTGTAGGCAACACAAGCCATCCAAAAGCGCGACGCCCTCTGAGCCCACTCACTGCGTGTACTTTCTGCTAATAAACAACCTGTTACACTACTCAGTCTTTTAGCTGGATTTTTAAAACCTTTTAATTTTAGATTGGAGTAGAGGTGATTAACCACGTTTTAGGTGTATAGCAAAGTGATTCAGTTATACACATACATGCACCTATTCTTTTTCAAATTAGTTTTCCATTTGGGTTCTTACATAATATTGAGCAGAGTTCCCGGTGCTACACAGTCAGTCTTTATTTTAAATATAGCAGTGTGTACGTGTCCATCCCCAAATCCTGATCTATCTCTCCTCCCTGACCCTTCCCTCAGAGGGTAATCATAAGTTTGTTCTCTAAGTCTGTGAGTCTATTTTGGCTTGTAAATAAGCCAAGGGATCTTGGCTGAATTCTTTTTTTCTCCAAAGAAGACAAGGACCAGGGAGGGACTTACATCACACCCAGAGGCCCTCATCGTCTAGTGGCTAGGATTTGGCCCTCTAAGTGCCACAGTCCGGGCTTGATTCCAGGATGGGAACGGAGATCCGGATTTGAGCTGCTGTACCCCAAGCCCCACCCATCAATCAGAACTAGCTTGCAAGCCAGAGCAGCTGGAAGGCTTTGAATGGATGTTTCCGATTCTCTGTCAATCTGAAGATTTGAATCTCAAAGGTGGGCTTCATGTGCCTTCCCTGGAAGGAGACCACCCCCTGCCAGAGAAAGTGATGGGGAAATGTTCGTAGAAGAGAGACTTCATTGAGATTTCATTTTTAAAAAGACTATGATTTACTGAGCTTGGGCAATGTGCTTTTATCTCATTATCCACTTATCTCTGGATATCACCTGAGTTTGATCCCTGGTCAAGAAGATCCTCTAGAGAACGGAATGGCAATCCATTCCCAATATTCTTGACTGGAGAATCCCATGAATAGAGGAGCCTTCGAGGGCTACAGTCCAGGGGGTCACAAAGAGTCGGAGACGACTGAGTAACTAACACACACCCACTTATCTCAGAAACGTTGTGATGATATGAACTCAGATCCCTTTTTATAGAAGAAGAAAATGAGGTTAGCAAAGCCAGAAGCTCGTCGGGACCACTTGGCTTGTCAGAAGTTTAAAGGGCCTCTCATCTGTCTGTGTGGCTTCTAGGCAAAGTGGTTTCATGTCCCCCTGTTTACAGCCCTTCGTGCTGGGCTTTCTGGGGCACAGAGCCCTGCCTGCTCCACAAGACACCGGCGACACCCTTGGAGGCCTGACCCCCACATTTCAGGCTTCCTCTTGACATGATACCCCTTCTCAACTCCCTCCCCCCAAGAAAGGAGGCCTTCTCGGACCCTGTACGTAAAATGGCAGCCCCCACCTCCTTGTCCTGCCCCCTTTCCTGGTTTTGCATTAGTGCTTTCTTCTATATAAATAATTTGCATATTTATTGTGTTTGTTGCTTGCCTGTCTCCCCACTAAAATTTATGCTCCACGGGAGCAGGGATTTCGGTCTGTTTTGTCCACTGCTGTGTCTCTGTGTAGAATAGTCTCTCAGAGTGCACGCAGAGCTGTGACTCAGGGCTCCGGCTGTTTGCTACCTGTGTGGGTTGGAGATGCGTCTGACCTTCAGGCGGACTCCCCATCAGCATCTTATCAAGGTGATGCCTTCGGGGCCCGAATGATCTGCATTTCCCCGTTCCTACCAGGAGGTGGCAGTGTGCTCACTCGGCCGGAACCGGCTCTGCTGAGGTTTCCCCGACGTAGCAGCTGCTTTGGTGCCTCCGGCCCAGGACTGCCCCTCTGCTGCAGCTGCTGCTAAGTCGCTTCAGTCGTGTCTGACTCTATGCGACGCCATAGACGGCAGCCCACCAGGCTCCCCCGTCCCTGGGAGTCTCCAGGCAAGAACACTGGAGTGAGTTGCCATTTCCCTCTCCAATGCATGAAAGTGAAAAGTGAAAGTGAAGTCACTCAGTCATGTCCGACCCTCAGAGACCCCATGGACTGCAGCCTTCCAGGCTCCTCCTTCCATGGGATTTTCCAGCCAAGAGTACTGGAGAGAGAATTCTCTGTCGATCTAGGCCTGAAAGACCTGTCATAAAACCAGATGAAAAGCCTTTCTCTATTTTTCCTGCTGAAGCCAGAACAAATCGTTAATAACACAAACGTAGATCACGGGGCCTGGTCAAGTATACACTGAAATTATCTGCAGGAAATTCTTGGGGGGCACTTTCATTTATCTTTGGATTTTTTCTTCGTTGTGATTGTTTAAATATCTCCCGTTCCCCACGTTCCCAAACACCCCTATGCCAGTTGTTTACTGAGCTAAATTGAACAACTATTTCTTATGTGCCAGACAATTTAGGGGAAAATAGAAATTTTCTTTTGGGAAAATGTTCTTTGTTAAAAATTAAAAAGCAGAAAAAATAAGAGCTCAGTTCATGTAGCTTTCAACATGAGTAAATATTCTGATGCTCAGTTCAGTTTAGTCGATCAGTCGTGTCTGACTCTCTTCGACCCCATGAATCGCAGCACGCCAGGCCTCCCTGTCCATCACCAACTCAGACTCAGGCATGTTTAATAATCATGCAAGAAGTATACAGATTAAAGAGCAAGACAATTTAATAAACATTTCTTGGGCACCTCCTGTGTGTCTGGCACTAAGTTCAGTTCAGGGAAATAAAATATGAATCAAAAAAGGACATTGCTTCCAAGGAACCTAATCCCTAGTGAGAGTCAAAGATATTTGTACAATAAATTATGACACAAACAGAATAAAATATAAAAAAATAAACTGAAAGTGTTCATAGAATATTCACCAAGATTTTTTCTTTTTTTTCCATGCAGTCATGTCTGACTCTTTGTGACCTCATGGACAGTCCATGGAATTCTCCAGGCCAGAATACTGGCCTGGGTAGGGAATCTTCCCAACCCAGGGATCAAACCCAGGTCTCCCACATTGCAGGCAGATTCTTTACCAGCTGAGCCACATGGGAAGCCCAAGAATTCTGGAGTGGGTAGCCTGTCCGTTCTCTAGGGGATCTTCCAGACCAAGGAATTGAAAGTCATCTCTCAAAGATACTACGGGACCAACCCATTTTTATTTTGCTGTAAATAACAAGGTAAAAATTGAGCATTTATTCTGTATTTTCTGTATAAAGCAGAGTCTCCTGCATTACAGGTCGATTCTTTACCAGCTGAGCAATGAGGGAAGCTTGTTCACCAGGATAGACTATACATATTCTGAGTCATACAAACACTTCACTTCAGGTGAAAGAATAAACTTGGATCTGTTACAACAGCTGATTGCTATAAGAAAAACTAGTTCCTCATTGACATCAAAAGGTGTTATGTCATTAAAAACTTTGGTATGAACACAGTGATAAAATTAAAAACAGAAAAATTAGGATCTAAAAGAAAGTACTTAAGGATTCCAAGGCTAAAGTGTATGTGTGTTTTGTGAGTCAATCAACTTCCAAAGAAGTCTATCAATAATAGATGATGTTTATGCTGATGTTTTGATGATGATATTTATGTAAATCTACAGTTATATATGTGGAGTTAACAAATTTTTATTAACAAATACTGATTAAAAATAAAGTTGATACCAGCAATGTTGCCAGGAATGTAGAAGCTGGAAGAAATAATTTTGGTCAGGGAAATCAGAGAAGACTTCCTGGAAGAGGTGGCTTTTACACCATCCCTTGAAAGATGAGCAGGACTTTGGTAGACTGAGAATGGGAAAGAAGTATATTCCAAGCTAAGACACAGGCAAAACTAGAAGCTCAGACTGTGATCATTTTATGATCTTGTGTATTTAGAGTGTGGGGCTGGGGTTGAATGTGGATGGTGTGGATCTAGGAATGTCAAATTCCATTTTGCAGAAAAAGTGCCTAGTGGCAAGGGCTCAATAATTGCTTATTGAGGGAAAACAGGCAGGAAGGCCGAAAGGAAGAAAGAATAAAGGGGAAAAAAGGGTCAAGGTCTGGCACATAGATGTTTACTGTGGGTTATGAGAACCAAGAAGTAAATCAGAACATGCGACAGCAGTGGCCCTCTTCCCACCTCCCCAGTTCTTCCCATTTAAACAAAAATTCTTCCTTTCTTTATTTTCGGCTGTGCTGGGTCTTTGTTGCCACACAGGCTTTTCTCTAGTTGCAGCAAGTGGGGGTTTCTCTCTAGCTGCTGTGTTGGGCTCCTCACTGAGGTGGTCTCTCTTATTTTGGAGCACGGGCTCTAGGGCATGTGGGCCTCAGTAGCTGTGGCGCATGAGATTAGTTGCCCTGCAGCACGTGAAATCTCCCTGGGAGAGGAATCAAACCTGTGTCCCTTGCATTGGCAGGCAGAGTCTTAACCACTGGACCGCCAGGGAAATCCTCCCTTCTTATTCCAGTTTTACTGGAGGAATAAAATGGAAATAGCAAAATATTATCCCTTCTTCTTCCACCCCTTGACTGTCTGGAAAGAGTATTTAATAACTAAAACTACAGTAAATGTTCTGTTGTTTGGATGTACAGTTTATCTCTCCATTCACCTACTAGAGGGCATCTTGATTTTTTTCAAGTTTTGAAAATTATGAATAAAAGTAGTATAAACATTCCTGTCCAGGTTTTTGTGTGGACATAAAAGTTCAGCCCCTCTGGTAAATACCGAGGAGTTTGATTGCTGGATTATATTGTAAGAGTATGTTGAGCTTTGTAAGAAACTGCCAACTGACTTCTGAAGTGTCTGTACTACTTTGCATTTTCACCAGCAATGAATGATCGCTCCTATTGCTCTGCATTCTCACCAACATGTCAGCGTTTTGAATTTTGGCCATTCTAATAGGTGTGTAGTGGCATTTCACTATTGTCGTAATTTGCGATTCCCTGATGACGTAGGGTGTTGAACAATTTTTCATATTTTTATTTGCCATTTATCTGTCTTTGGTAAGCTAATGTTCAAGTCTTTTATCCTTTTTAAAGTTGAGGTTTTTTTTAATTGTCGACTTTTAAGAATTCTGTATATATTTTGGATAATAGTCATTTATCAGAGATGTCTTTTACAAATACATTATCCCAGTCTATAGATAGTCTTCTTTTTCTTTTGACAGTGTTTTTCTCAGAGCAGTTTTTAATTTTAACGAGGTCCTGCTAACCAATTATTTATTTCATGGATTGGGCTTTTGGTGTTATATCTAAAAAATCATCAGCTTATCCAGAGTTATTCAGATTTTCTCCTACTTTTATAATTTTGCATTTTAAGTATAGATCTGTGCATAGAGAACAGACTTATGGTTGCCAAGGGAGAGAGGGGTGATGGATTGGAAGTTTGGGGGTAACATGCAAATTACTATATGTAGAAATGGATAAGCAACAAGTTTCTACTGTATAGCATAGGGAACTATATTCAATACCGCATGATAAACCATACTAGAGAATACTATGAAAATGAACGTATATTTATGAATAATTGAGTCACTTTGCTATACAATAGAAATTAACAAATTTGTAAATCAATTGTACTTCAATGAAAAACAAACAGAGGTGTATGATCCATTTGAATTAATTTTTGTGAAGAGTGTGGGGGTGTGACAGAGATCTAGATTCACATTTTTGCACTTGAATGTCCAATTTTTCTAGCAACATTTGTTGAAAAGATTATGTTTGTTTGTACTGCTCAATAATGAGTGTGGGTCTATTTCTGGGCCCTCAGTTCTGCCCACTGATCTATTTGTCTGTTCTTTCACCAAACTATTCTGCCTTGATTATTGCAGCTTTATGCTATGTCTTGAATTCAAGTAGCTACCATCCTTCAACTTGCTCTCCTCCAGTATTTGGTTGGCTATTCTGAATCCTTTGCTTCTCTAAACAAAGTTTAGAATCAAGTTGTCAATATCCATAAGATAACTCTCTGAGATTTTTCTTGGGATTGAATTCAATCTTTAGACCAAGTTGGGAAGAACAGACATCTTGACAGCAATGAGTCTTTTTGTTCATGAACATGGAATATTTCTCCAGTTATTTAGTTATTCTTTGGCCTGTTTAATCAGAGTTCTGTAGTGTTTTCAAATAGATTTTGTATGTATTGCTATATTTATACCTAAGTATTTCATTTTTAGATGCTAATATAAATGGTATTGTGTTTTTAAATTCAAATTTGATTTGTTCATTACTGGTACCTAGAAACTGACTTTTATATACCAATCTTTCACCTTTCGGCTTTGCTGTAACTATTTGTTAGTCTCAGGAATTTGTTGTTGTTGCTGACTCCTTTGGAATCTATCGACAATCCTGTCATCTACAAAGACTGTTGTTTTCCTTTCCTGTCCAGTCCGTACACCTTTTGTTTCTCTTTCTTGTCTTATTGCACTGGCCAGAATTCTAGTATGATGTTGAAAAGGAGTGATGAGAGGGGATACCCTTTTCTTATCTCTGGTGGAGCCATTTTTAAGATTTCATTTTTATACTGTTCATTGCAAGTGTATAGAAATACACTTGATTTTTCTATACTGGTCTTGTATCCTGACCACTCCATATGCAGTCTTCACATTTATCATTTTAATGGATGCACACAATTTCATCAGGTAATACCCTATAATTTCCTTAATCTTCTCAACTGGTTAGATTTATATGCTGTTTATAAAGTCTTCATGTTTATAAACACTCCTGCTGGAAATAAATTTGCACATTCAACTATTTTCTTTGAATTATTTCTTTAAACTAAAGGGTTAAAGGGAATGGATATTTTGTATGGTTCAATATTTTTATTGCCAAATTGGCCTTCAGTGGAGTGTTGAAGCCTGAAGCTGATGCGTCCATGTACTTATTACCTACAGCTCATCTAGCATCTCATGACAGCTTATCCAGTCTACCACAGTACAGTCGTTTTGTGAGGTCACCAAAATATGAATAAGTTAGAAGGAGCAGATGGCCATTTGGCATGATGGTGTCCTGCTTTGTGCTGGGTCACTTTGACTTCCTTTAACTGTTGCCATTAATTCTCTTGTAGACATGTACAAGGCTACTGACTTGGTGAGAACGGTGGGTATAAGTCTTTGGGAATCACCATCACTCCTATCAGAGCTAGAAACACGTCTTGGAGCACCTGCCCCATTGATGGTAAATTGGTATCCTCCTCTGCGTTGCACAAAGCAAATGACTGTCATGAAAATCATCAACATGGATGGTGCTTATCCCTGCTTGCTATGTACAGGGAACTGTGTTAAGCTCTTAACATCTCCTTTAATCTTCACACACTGTGAGGTACGTAATGTTAATATTCCCATTTCATAGATGAGTTAACTAAGTCTTTAAGAGAGTAAATAACCATTCGAGCTCTCTCTAGTAATAGGTATTGAACCAAGGGTTGAAGGTAGGTTTGTGTGGTCAGTGTCCATGCGCTAAGGCATCATGACGTATCTGGGGAACTGAAAGACTGTGCTTTGCAGAGATAACAGCAATAGTTTTACAAAGATACTAACGTGGCAAATCATTTGCTCCACCTCAAAACTAGCCATGAGACAGCACAGCACTGCAATGAAATGTTTAACCACCAAGTAAACAGCTGCAGACCAGCAGGCGAAATAATTTGATTGTCCAATTAACTTTCAGGAAAACCGGCCAGCTCTGCCTGTGGGCCACTCTGGCCAAACGAGCTAGCCTTTCTGTTCACAAGTCCTGCACCTGTTTGGTATAATTCTACTTTCAAACCCTTCCTTTCCTTGTGCAGCTCCCTCACAAATGTGGAAATAATAGCTTTCTAGTAGGCTCCAAAACCTCCTGCTTTTCATATAAGACGTGGAAATGATAAGACCATGCAGAAAAGTTCGTGAAACTAGCGCTGAAATTTAGTAATGTTTCTAAAAATAGGGCTCCGAAAGATTTAATATTATAAGTCACTGTGATCCCCAGAGAAAAAGCAATGGTGGTGGAGGTGTCTTCCAGGAAGTGTGGAAGTGTTTTTTTCTTACCCCCTCAAGAGCATTTTCCTTTGTAATGTGCGGTTGCCTGGCATTTTTTCAAAGGACACAGATAATGCTAGTGAATTCAGTGAAGCTGTGGTGCGGTGGGGACCCTGGGGCAGTGTTGGCAGGAACTTAGTTAGGATCAGGTCCTGACTCTGTTGGGTGACCTTGGACAGATCATGAGCCTCTGGGTTTAGTTTGCTTGTATGTGAAATAGGAGGTCACAATACCTTGCATCACAGAACTGCTGTGAAAAACAGCTCTAAGTGAGATACTATTTGGAAAAGAACCCTGGAAATAACAGAATTACCCAAATGCCAAGTAGCGGTTGCACCACCCACTTTCAGCTTGTTTGAGTTGAGAGAGATTCAATCAGCTGAAGTGCCAGGGGCAAAAATTCTGTGTTTAATTTGATTTTCTGATATTTTCCAAGATTCAGTTAAAAGTCTTCACTGACACAAACCTTCTTAGAGATTTTTCCAAGCTTCACGTGGCCTCTTGCTTGTTTTATCCCTCTCCACCATGCTGAACGAACTTCCTCTCCAGTTAACGTGGTGTCTACCAGGCTTCTCTTTCATAAAGTTTCAAATTTCTGCTTTCTGATTAAAAAGTAATTTGTGGGGAGACACTTTGAGACTGCATAAGCATCCTGTTCCTATCAAGCCTTAACCATTTGTTTTAATGGATTCTGATTGTCTTGTTCTTTCTACATCCCTTGGTGACTCTACTGTAAGAAGGGCTTTCTCTTTCCCCCATTTATTATTATTATTTTTTTAATTGTGTGTTGTACTCAGTTGTGTCTAACTCTTTGCGGCCCCATAGACTGCAGCCTGCCAGGCTCCTCTGCCTGCCAGGCTCTTCTGTCCTTGGAACTTCCCAGGCAAGAATACTGGAGTGGGTTGCCATTTCCTACTCCAGGGGATCTTCCCAACCCAGAGATGGAACCCATGTCTCTGGCATCTCCCGCATTGTCAGGTGGATTCTTTACCAGGAGTGCTACTTGGGAAGCCCTATTTTGTTTATGAACTCATGGATTCTCATTCAGTGCAATGGGGCATCATCTATTATTATCATTACTTTGATGGTCAGCTGTCCCCACTTTGACCAGAGGCAGGGGGTTAAGGGTGGGCAGGATTGTTTTAATCAAGTATGGTTAATCAGGTATGATGTACAGATATGACAATGACTATCATGAAAGGAGACCTGTGTCTTCCTCATGGATCCCTAGACATAGGAGGATGCTCACGAGTCCATGTGGGGAAGCACCATACAGGGCCAGTCAGGAGACAGAGGAAGTGGGGGGAGAGTGCGGGAGCCTTTATTATCATTTCCACAGGAAGGAATGGGTGAGGTGCGGTGGGGAGGGTCAAGATGGGCTGGTTTCACCCTTTCAGCAGGCTCTGAGCCCCAGGAACTGCCCCTCCTTGTCGAGAGCCTGGCCTCGGGGTGATTCAGGCAGGAGAATAGGGACCCTGACTCTGAGAGCCCAATAGAGGATGTGGTTGGGGTAAGGGCTCCAGAATGGTTGATTTGCATGTGAAAAACAGGCTCTGGAGGAGTTAATGACTATATCTAGGAATTAGCTAACCCTGGGAGGGGCAGTCCCTCCGGAGTCAGCAGGGCCACAGATATCAGAGCACCAACTACAAAAACAGGGAAACAGGACTCTTACAGGGAATCCCAAGCTAGCGTCTATATCCTTTCGACATATCCCTGCCATTCTCTTGAGTTGTCCTTATTTTCTGGCGCAAGAAGTCTGCCCTTCTTGTTTTGATATGAAGATCCATTTTGTCTGGTTGTGAGCTTAAATTGTTTTAACTTTCAAAAATCCAAAAGGAGAAAAAACAACAACCCTTAATTTCAGGTTCCTTGTTGTTGTGTCACTCAGTCGTGTCCAACTCTTCGCAACACCATGGACTGCAGCTCACCAGGCTTCCCTGTCCTCCACTATCTCCTGGAGTTTGCTCAGACTCATTGAGTTGGCGATGCCATCCAACCTTCTCAAGCTCCTTAAGGATTTCTAAATCCTGGCAACTGTGGGTTGGAGGCAGGCAGTCTTGTCTCCTCTGAGGATGTGAGTCTCAGACACCAGAGAAAGGATCTGGGAAAAACTATGGGAGCATTAATTCTCAATGATCTTGTGTTTTCCTCATGGGTCGCCTCATCATTTCATCTGTAGGGCATCTTAGGGAGCAAAGTGGTTCTACTCCACTGGGTCTGGACCTAGTCTTTTCTTGGGAGTTTGGGCAAAAGTCATATTTTGGTCTGGAGATGTTGATCTACTGGATAGGACACTGGTTCATTAGACTGTGTTTGTGGGGAGCCCTCAAAGCGGGGAAGCAAATATAGTATATTAACACATGTATATGGAATCTAAAAAGATGGTACTGATGAACCTGGCTGCAAGGGCAGCCATGGAGACACAGACATAGAGACCAGACTTGTGGAACCATGGCAGGGGTAGTGGGGAGGCAGGAGTGGGCAGGATGTGTGGAGAGAGTAACGTGGAAACATTCATGACCATATGTAAAATAGAGAGCCAGTGGGAATTTGCTGTGTGACTCAGGGAACTCAAACCTGGGCTCTGTAACAATCTAGAGGGGTGGGATGGGGAGGGAGGTGGGAGGGAGGTTCAGGAGGGAGGGGACATATGTATACCTATGGTTGATTCATGCTAATACTTGGCAGAAACCAACACAATATTGTAGGACAATTATCCTTCAATTAAAAATAAATAAATTAAATTATATATTAAAAAAAAGAGGGAGGGGAGAACCAGTACTGAGATCTAATGTGAAAACGACAGCCATAGAGCTAGGCCCGAGATCAGTCAAATATGGGTGGACAGCCTGACTTCTTGTTTCTCCGAGTGTGGAGCACAGACCAGCAAGCCTGACACCATCCGGAAACTTGGTAGAAATGCAGACTCTTGGGCTCTGCCCCAGACTTGCTGAATCAGAATCCTTGTTTGAACATGATCCTGGATGTTCCTGGGTGACTCACAGTTTGAGGAACACTGTGCCAACAGCCCAACCTACTGATCTGGAGCTTTGGGAGTGACAGGAGAGTGAGTCTGTTCTGACAACCAGGTGAAGAAACCCAGCAGAACCTTTGAATCTTTCCACCTGGCTTCAGAAGGGTCACCAGCACCAAGAGCAGAGGAAGAATGGAGGGGAAATGAAAGAATTATCATTCTATGTTGTGTGAAGTCTGTTCAAGGTGCTGGGCACTTTGTTTTCTTAAAATAGATTCCTATAAAACCAGATACAATCCTGTTAATAAAAGCATGTGGAGATAGGATTAGTGCTCCTAGAGAATAGACCCCAGAGAGTTCCCTGCCCTTGCCACCACTTGAAGACATAGCAGGAGATGCCATCTAGGAACCAGGAAGCTGGTCCTTTCTAGACCCCCAATCTGCTGATGCATTGACCTCGGACTTCCCAACCCTGAGGACAGTGAGAAACAGATGCTTGTTTAAGTCTCCAGTTTGCCGTTCTTTTGTTATAACAGCCCAAGGTAGATTGCACATCTCACCCACAACACAGTCATGTTTCTGGAGGCCAGTGGTGGTGGCCATAGAGGCAGGAACTCCTCCTTGGGCCTCACCCATGTACAGTGGGGAAGATGTCTGTAAAATCAAACCACCTCTCTCTTCTTCCAGATGAAAGTTTCTCAGTCGTGTCTGACTCTTTGCCACCCCATGGACTGTAGCCCACCAGGCTCCTCTGTCCATAGAATTCTCCAGCGAGAATACTAGAGTGGGTTTCCATGCCCTTCTCCAGGGGATCTTCCCAACCCATGGATCAAACCCATATCTCCCACATTGCAGGCAGATTCTTTACTGTTTGAGCACCAGGGAAGCCCTTCTTCCAGAGCCTTAGGACAAATCATGCCTTTGGGGCCAGACGATGGACATCCTCACCAGGCGATCTGGCCCTGAGGAAGCTTGGTGTGGGATTAACTTTTGGAATCTTCTTCTCATGTGTCTAGGCTGAGATCCCTTTTAACAATTGGCTTACCCAACCCAAGTATAATTTGTACGAGTCAGAAAAACCCTCTGTGTCCCCCCAACTCATCAAGTACACCTGCTTTGCAAAAACAGCTTCGTCGTTCTTAGGTTGTGGAGATTCCATCTTTCCTGCTAAACCCATGTTTGTCTCACTCTCCCCACCAGGGCCTGCCTCCCAGTGCTGTGCCGTCTGCTTCCACCCGCCAGCCTCACAGGATGCTGCCCCCTTTGCAGCACGCATGGCCCAGTTCCGCGAGCCTGTGGTTTCCCACCACTACCCAAGAGAAAAAGGAACAGGGTCCGGCAGACGACACTTCACCCCACATCCACTTGGTCTGTTCTGTCCAGTGGACTTTCCACAAAACTTAGGCTTGTTTTTCTTTCAGTTTCCCTGTCTGCCACCCAGGGCTCCTTCATGACCTTGTAGCATGGATTCCTGCTGGCCTTAACGGGTCTTTGTGAAGCACAATACAGAACAAGAATTCTTTCATTTATCCTGCATTCTCTCTCTGCTCTTAGTGCTGGTCAACCTTCTGAAGCCAGGTGGAAAGATTCAAAAGTTTTACTGGATTTCTTCACCTGACTGTCAGAGATGGAAACTTCTAGGTGGACCCGGGTGCTCTTGTTAGTTTTTGAAACTTTAGTGAATTCCAGTGTGCCTCTGACTTCCTGGCTGTGACGGCAGCAAGGACTCTTATCTAGATTCCAGGGGCCCTGAAAGCCAGAGATGGATCTAGAAGGTAGAAGGATGGTCTAGAGAGTTATGAAAAGCAGACATCCTGGAGCAGTGATACAGGTGGGGCATGGAGCCCATGGAGCCCTGGTGTGGAGCTCTGGGTAGGGGGTGGAGGGGGAAACATCTGCCTGGCTGCCCCAGGGGTCTTTCTCAGCTGGGGAGGGAGCAGGTGGTTCCCTGGGGCCTGAGCTGGAGGGAAGGTAAGTTCAGGTTCATGGGGAGTGCTAGGGAACTCCCCTGGGGACTGCACTCAAAGCTGGCTGCTGCTTTGTTATTTTCACTCATTGATTTTGTTTTAGATTCCACCGAATAGAAACAGACCCACAGATGCAGAGAACAAACTAGTGGTTTTCCCAGGGGAGGCGGGGAAAGGGGCTGATCAGGGAGGGGGATTTAGAGGTACAAGTTGCTGTGCTGTGCTTCGCTTAGTCACTCAGTCGTGTCCAACTCTTTGTGACCCCATGGACTGTAGCCCACTGGCTCCTCTGTCTGTGGGAATTCTCCAGGCAAGAATACTGGAGTGGGTTGTCATGCCCTCCTACAAACTACTAGGTATAAAATAAATAAGTAACAAACATGTAATGTACAGCACAGGGAATATAGCCAATATTGTATAACTTTATTTGAGGTATATAATCCATAAAAATATCAAATCACTATGTTGTATACTTGAAACTATGTAACATTATAAATCAACTAGGCTTCAATTTAAAAATAGGAAAAACTGGTTGTTGCTGAGAATCAGGCCTGATGCCAGTGGTGCCTTGAGAGGGGTCCCTGCAGCCTGTGGGACCCTTGCAGAGAAGGGCTGCTCCTGGGAGTACATGTGGCAGGGGGCACAGTCCAGGAGACCCCTGAGGACTGAGAGTGGGGAATACCAGTTGTGACAGGGGCTAAGCAGACCCAGAGCCCCTGTTTGATAATAGGGCATTTGTTAAAAACTCTTTTTCCATCTCAACATGAATGGTTAATAGAACCTCTTTCACTTGAAGCTCATTTTTACGCCTATATGATGGATGATACCATGGATGGGTGATTCCAATGTCCCTCTGGCTCAAAGCCACCAGGGATTCACCTGCTCCAGCGTGGATGGACAGAGGTACGTAGTGTGGGTGACTCATTGTAGTATAGACTCAACATGATGAATGAGTTTTACAAAATTGTCAACAACTCTTAGCAAAGTAACAAATAGCACAGAAAACTATCTTCCTTTGATTAGTAACAAAATGTACTAGAACATTCAGTGTATTTGTAACCATGTGGAAAATGCTCGCATTTGTGTGTGAAATGGAATTATGTTCCGGGGTGGGCAATGCTGGGTTGTCAGCTTCATGAATGTTCAGTTATTTGACAGCCATACAGGGCCATGGGTTGATTTTCATGTCGAGGGGCTGAAGGGAGCAAAACAGTGTCTGGTACCCAAGACCATCGTACTTCATTACTGCTTCCCCTGTTGTTATGACAACCCCACCATCCCACCGCAGGGAGGAGGGGAGAGAGGGCCATATTTTGTTGATTAGCTCCAGGAACCAAGCTATAGGTGTAGTGGTTTACATACATCTTTTGATAGAGATCAATTTGATGAATAATATTATGTAAGTTATAGGTGTACACTATAACAATTCACAAATTTTAAAGGTTATACTCTTTCTGTTATTGTTGTTGTTTAGTTGCTAGTTATGTCTCTTTTGTGATCCCATGGACTGTGGCCGCCAGGCTCCTCTGTCCATGGAATTTTCCAGGCAAGAATGCTGGAGTGGATTGCCATTTCTTTCTTCAGGAGTTCTTCCCAACCCAGGGATTGAATCTGCATCTCCTGCATTTGCAGGCAGGTTCTTTACCACTGAGTCACCAGAGAAATTCCTTTTACATTTATGAAAAAATACTGACTATATTCCCTGTGCTGTACAATAGAGCCTCGTAACTTATCTGTTTTAAACTTTAGTAGTTGGTCCTTTGTAATCCTTTCCCTATTGTGCCCCTCCCACTTCCCCTCTTTCCAATTGTAATCTCTACTTTGTTCTCTGTATTTTTAAGTCTGTTTCTTTTTCATTATATTCACTAGTTTTTCTTTATTCAAGCCTTGAAACACCTTTAATTGGGGTGTAGTCTAACAGTGGTTTTACAAATGGAGAAAGCAAGGTTCAGAGAGGGCAGGTAACTTGCTTAAACCACACAGCCAGAGAGTAGAGGAGTCTGAATGTGAGTTAAGTCTGTTTCAATTCACAGTTGAACGTGAACAAAAAGGTGCAAACTGTGAAGACAAAGAGGCAGAAGACTTATCAGCTCAGATCTCCTCTGGAAGCTCAATGAAAAAGAAAGGGTGTTTGGTTTGTCCCTTTACAGTTTTGGGCGTGGCTTAGGAGTTGCTCTGCCTGGAGATGTGGAATTAACCCAGTGAGTTCTTGGGATTCATCCCAACTCTATGAAATCTTTTGTTATGAAAGCTCTTTCATTTTTTAAAAAAGAAATTTCAACAGTAAACACTTTGGATTGTCAAGTACACTTTTTTCCTCTGAATTGCATATTCAGTTCAGTTCAGTTCAGTCGCTCAGTCGTGTCCGACCCTTTCAACCCAATGAATCACAGCACTCCAGGCCTCCCTGTCCATCACCAACTTTCGGAGTTCACTCAGACTCATGTCCATCGAGTCAGTGATGCCATCCAGCCATCTCATCCCCTGTCATCCCCTCTTTCTCCTGCCCCCAATCCCTCCCAGCATCAGAGTCTTTTCCAATGAGTCAACTCTTCGCATGAGGTGGCCAAAGGACTGGAGTTTCAGCGTTAGCATCATCCCTTCCAAAGAAATCCCAGGGCTGATCTCCTTCAGAATGCACTAGTTGGACCTTCTTGCAGTCCAAGGGACTCTCAAGAGTCTTCTCCAACACCACAGTTCAAAAGCATCAATTCTTCAGTGCTCAGCTTTCTTCACAGTCCAACTCTCACATCCATACATGACCACTGGAAAAACCATAACCTTGACTAGACGGACCTTTGTTGGCAAAGTAATGTCTCTGCTTTTTAATATGCTGTCTAGGTTGGTCATAACTTTCCTTCCAAGGAGTAAGCATCTTTTAATTTCATGGCTGCAGTCACCATCTGCAGTGATTTTGGAGCCCCAAAAATAAAGTCTGACACTGTTTCCACTCTTTCCCCATCTATTTCCCATGAAGTGGTGGGACCAGATGCCATGACTTCGTTTTCTGAATGTTGAGCTTTAAGCCAACTTTTTCACTCTCCTCTTTCACTTTCATCAAGAGGCTTTTTAGTTCCTCTTCACTTAGTAAGGTTTTAAGTGGGCAAACCATCAGGAGGACATTCATCCCTGAAACTGGAAGTTTGTCCTTTGGATCCTTGGCCCTGGTTTTACCAGGTTCCATCATTGAGGCTGAGGAGCTGGGTGGCCTCAGGTGTGGCTGACCTTGGATGTGAGGACTGCTGCTTCCTTTGGGATATTGGTTCCAAGAGGCTTCTGGCTTCGGTGTCTTGTTCAGCACTCAGGTCTCTCTGGGGAAGTGGACCCAGGTGGTCCCAGCCTAAACTATTACACTACAGGCCTGCACTGGCACAGAAACCGTTGGGGTCCAGCAATCCACACCCATAGCAGCAGAGATGTGGCCTCATTTAAGGACCCATGATGCCCATGGTGGCTTCGTTGCAGTCAGCGCAATTCATCCAACACCTCCAACACCTGCTCTGTGTCAGGCCCCAGACCCTTACGGCACTGACAATGCCCAGAGCAGCCAGCCCAGGGGAGGAGACACCCATGCAAGGCTCTCCCACAAGTGTGCAGCTCCAGGAAGTATCACTGACTTACAAATAGTAGGTCCAAAGGGTTAGGAGCTGCTAGGCAATACAGAACAGTCAAAATGAACACTGCATTGAAATCTATCAGCAAACACCATTTAGGTTACAAAACTGAATTTGCCCTGCTTTCTGAAGTATATATATTCAGGGAATTTTAGAACTTAAGAGACAAGAATTCACCTATTGCATTGGCATGCATTGCTTAAAACAAGGCATCCATATCAGCGCTGTGATTGTGAAGTAGTAAACATGTATCCCAGGTAAGCTGTAGATCTGGTGTGGTTTCAGAATTCTAGGTAGAATTTGAATGGGATTTTTGTTAAGTGGTTGGTTATATATTATACGCAAGAATTCCTTGTCAGTTTTTTTCTTCACATTTTACCTGTATGCTCTTATGATGCTGTATTTTACACATTATTGACTAGAGACGTACCGATACATTTTTAGAGAGTGATACAGTTAACACCACTAAATTGACCTAAGGTTCATTATATAACATATTGATTGTCATTACCATTCACATTTTGCTCTGTTGGGTTTTTGTTCCAACCTTGTGCATATTATAAACACAAGCTTATTGCCGTAAAAGTTTCAAAAATTATACATCACAAAATTTTGAGTGAAGAAGAATTTTTTGGTGAATTTTAAGCAGATACTTTCTCTAATTGTCTGAGTGACCTATATGCTAGTGTCTCAAAAAATGATAGCTCTTCAGAATATAGTTCTGATTCACACAATGTGAATATTAGACCAACAAAAAGACAAAAACCTTAGTGACTGATTCTGATATGGAGAGTGAAATTGAAATAGTGATGGAGATGACTTTACAGATGTGGCAGTAAGTACTTAATATAATAACCTGCAAGTGTTAGTGAAATAACTAATTTTTGGCCAGCCAAATAAAAACCGCCTGCCACAGGTCTTATTTTCTGCAAAAACCCCTCTGTCAATAATGAGTTAAAAAGTGATGTTTGCTTTGAAATCTTGAATCTGGTCCTTTTGAGTTTCTAATGGGCTCAACTTACTAATCGTGCATTGGAGAAGGAAATGGCAACCCACTCCAGTGTTCTTGCCTGGAGAATCCCAGGGACAGGGGAGCCTGGTGGGCTGCCGGCTATGGGGTCGCACAGAGTCGGACACGATGGAAGAGAAGCAGCAGCAGCAGCAGCAGCAGCAGCAGCAACTTAGTAAATCTGATCATTTCATCTTTGCTTTCTTAGGCTGCCATCTACAGGCCAATCAGGGTTCAGTTCAGTTCAGTTCAGTCGCTCAGTCGTGTCCGACTCTTTGCGATCCCATGAATCGCACGTCAGGCTTCCCTGTCCATCACCAACTCCCAGAGTTCACTCAGACTCACGTCCATTGAGTCCGTGATGCCATCCATCCATCTCTTCCTCGGTTGTCCCCTACTCCTCCTGCCCCCAATCCCTCCAGCATCAGGGTCTTTTCCAATGAATCAACTCTTTGCATGAGGTGGCCAAAGTACTGGAGCTTCAGTTTTAGCATCATTCCTTCCAAAGAAATGCCAGGGCTGATCTCCTTCAGAATGGACTGGTTGGATCTCCTTGCAGTCCAAGAGACTCTCAAGAGTCTTCTCCAACACCACAGTTCAAAAGCATCAATTCTTCTGCGCTCAGCCTTCTTCACAGTCCAACTCTCACATCCATGCATGACCACAGGAAAAACCATAGCCTTGATTAGACAGACCTTAGTCGGCAAAGTAATGTCTCTGCTTTTGAATATACTATCAGGGTAATAACACACATACCTCAGCAGAGAAGCTGGAGAGGAGGAAGGGGTTGCAGGGAGAGCAAAAATAATTGATTCTTCTTTCTCTGCTTTACTTTCTAAGGGATACATACACATATCATGTTTGTGTCTCTACACATATTTTGATTCTGGTGTTGAAAGTCTAAATGGTCTTTCTACGCTCTTCTCTGGCTTCCTCACTTTAACATAACAGGAGGTCCCATTCGTCTCCAGTCCTGGAGCCTTATTTAATTCATTA
This sequence comes from Aepyceros melampus, assembly GCA_006408695.1. NCBI lineage: Eukaryota > Metazoa > Chordata > Mammalia > Artiodactyla > Bovidae > Aepyceros > Aepyceros melampus. Next base: position 334,529 of record SJXQ01000843.1, read on the forward strand.
ACTAAAATAATATAAAGACAATCAGCTTCTGGGGACACAGTCTGGCCTCAGGAGCCTAGACTGCAGTATTGCAGGCGGCTTCGTCTCTGGCCGCCTGCCCCCACGGCTCTCCGCTGAAGGGGAGAAGGGGTCCCTTTGCATAATCTCAAACACTTAAAGTTGGAGGGGGCTTTAATGATTGTCTAGCAGTGATTCTGGTCTTCCCAGATGACTCTGGTAAAGAAGCTGCCTGCCAAGGCAGAAGACATGGGTTCGATCCCTGGGTTGGGAAGAGCCCTTGAAGAAGGAAATGGCTACCCTCTCCAGTATTCTTGCTTGGAAAATTCCATGGACAGAGGATCCTGGCAAGCTACACACAGTCCATGGGGTCGCAGAGCTGGACACAACTTAGTGACTGAACAGTAAACCAGTGATTCTAGCCTAGAAAACTAGCTTACTGTGGCCAAATTGCTCCAGAACTGTAATTCTTGATGGTTGATCTTTTCCCCAAGTCCTGGGGGAAAAAAATTATGAGTAGAATGTTCTCAACTTACAGTCTTCTCCCATGCAGTCTTCTTAAATCTTTTTATCTTTTTAATGGGCAACAAGACCTGAGATGGAGACTCTGCGGGTGGATGAACAGGGGTCATCAGCTGCTCTCTTCCTTCTCCCCCCAAAACTCAAATAAAACACAGAGATTTCAACCAGTCTAATAAGACTATGGAGATAAGATCTACTTTTCCTATTTTTTTTGCTTGAATTTTAAAACAACTTCTTATGATAAATAGAAATCTATCAGAACTCCATGAGGAGCTCACATGGTTTCAGTTAAACAAAATTATACACACACATAAATGGGCTTCCCTGGTGGCTCAGATGGTAAAGAATCTGCCTGCAATGCGGGAGACCTGGGTTTGTCCCTGGGTTGGGAAGGTCCCCTGGAGGAAGGAGAGCATGGCAACCCACTCCAGTATTCTTGCTTGGAGAATCCCCATGGACAGAGGAGCCTGGTGGGCTACAGTCCTTGGGGCACAAAGAGTTGGACATGACTGGGGGACTAAGCACACCATAGCATATATTCAGATTCTTTTCCTTGCAGGTTATTATAAAATATTGAGTAGAGTTCCCTGTGGTCTATAGTAGGTCCTTGTTGGTGATCTATTTTATACATAGTAAGGTTTGTATGTTAATCTGATCCTCCTAATTTATCCCTCCCCTACTTTCCCTTTGGTAACTATAAATTTATTTTCTCTGTCTGTGGGTCCATTTGTACTCTGTAAATGAGTTCATTTGTGTTAACTTTTTTTCAGACTCCACATATAAGTGGTATCATATGCTTATTTGTCTTTTTCTGTCTGATTTATTCACTTAGTATGATAATCTCTAGGTCCATCCATCCATGTTGCTGCAAATGGCAATATTTCATTCTTTTTAATAGCTTAGTAGCATTCCATGGAACATATGCACCACATCTTCTTTATCTGTTGAGGACATGAAGGTTGCTTTCATGTCTTGGCTATTGTAAATAGTGCTGCTATGAACATAAGGGTGCATGTATCTTTTCCAGTTATAGTTTTCTCTGGATATATGCCCAGGAGTGAGGTCTTATGGTAATCTATTTTTAGTTTTTTTAAGGAACGTCCATGCTGTTCTCTGCAGTGTCTGCACCCATTTGCATTCTTATCAACAGTGTAGGAGGTTCCCCTTTCTCCTCACCCTCTCCAGCATTTATTATTTGTAGACTTTTTTGTGCAGACTTTTTGATGTGCTTAGTTTCTTGTCAGCTCCTCCCTTATCTCTGTATCCCCTCCCTTCCCTGATTAGCAACTGTGTGAACTTTGGACTGCAAGGAGATGCAACCAGTCCATTCTGAAGGAGATCAGCCCTGGGATTTCTTTGAAAGGAATGATGCTAAAGCTGAAACTCCAGTACTTTGGCCACCTCATGAGAAGAGTTGACTCATTGGAAAAGACTCTGATGCTGGGAGGGATAGAGGGCAGGAGGAGAAGGGGATGACCGAGGATGAAATGGCTGGATGGCATCACGGACTCGATGAACATGAGTCTGAGTGAACTCCAGGAGATGGTGATGGACAGGGAGGCCTGACGTGCTGCGATTCATGGGGTCGCAAAGAGTCGGACACGACTGAGTGACTGAACTGAACTGAACCTTCCCTTTGGAACTCAGGGAAGGTCAAGGGGTCTGAATGAAATCTTATTTCCTCCAAGCAAGAAGTGGTGGTGCGGGGGGTTGGGGAGACACGGAGAGGATTTGTGCTGGGACCCACAGAGTCCCACCTTGTTTCACCCCAGCCCCCACCAGCCTCAGGCTGCCTGGATCACCGCAGGGCTTCCGGCTGGCCTCATTTCCACTCTTATTTCTCTCAGGGGTTTGTCTCCTGAGATGCTGACACCAAGGTGGCACTGAATGAGGGAAGATTTTGTGAGGGGATCTGCCCATAAGGAAACATCGGGAAAGGGAAGAGGAGGCAGGGAAAGCCATGAAGCTGCAAGTGCGTCAGCCCCCAGGTGAGGAGGAGAGGCAGGTGGACCGATTCCAGGAGGACACTGGCTCTGAAGGTGCGCATATCTCTGGCAACCCTCTCCCTGCTCCTGTCCTGCAGAGGGGTTTGTGTTTCCCAGACCAGTATGTGCCTCGGAGCCCTTCTCTGCTTTGTCATTTGTCAGGAGCAGCCTTCAGAATCACAGCCTCAGCACAGACCTGGGTCTCACATTCTGGCAGTGATTCAGATATATAAAAGAATATATATGCCCACGCATGCACAATGGGTGTATATATATATTCTTTTATATAACTGAAAATGCCCTTGTAGGTTATTATAAAAGATTGAGTTCCTGCAGTTTCATCCTCATGGAATGGGAGTCTGGGAGGCCCCCGCTAAGCCACCACCCACATGATCTGGCCCCACCCCGGGACTTTTCTCTTTGACTTTCAGGCCCAAGTCGTCTTCCCATCACAGGTGAGAGGTGAGAGCAGTTCAGCAGGCATGCCCGGGTTCAGGACTTCCCACAGGGCAGGTGTGGGCTGGAGCCGCATCTTCTGAAGGCTGGACTTGCGCTGGGGCTCTGCTTCCCCACATGGTGGTCCCCCTTGGGGCCACGCACCCTTCAAGCCTCAGTTCCTTCCCTGTGTGCCTCTGCAGAGCCGTCTAGGTGTCTTCATGACATGGCAACTGGCATCCCCCAGGGTAGGTGACCTGAGGGACAGCCCAGAGAAGCCGCCACGTCTCGATGCTGAAACCTTGGAAATGGCCTCGGAAATCACTTCTGCTGTGACCTCTTGGCCACACAGAGCCCCCTGGAGAAGATAAGGGGTGGGGGGGCCACAAGCGCAGAAAGCCCAAGCGCCAGGGGTCACGGGGGCGTGGTAGAGCCCTGACCCAGGATGGGGCCTCGGAAACGAGCACTGCTCAGCCAGCGGCAGAGACAGGGCACGGGAGAGAAACACGTCAGAGAGGGGCACAGGAGAGGTGGCACTTCTGCAGCTGAAAGGTATGGTCTCCCATGTGCCTACCTTTAGAAAATGTGGGACATCATCCATGTCTGGGGTTCTAAGCTGCTAAGTTTTAGTAACTCGCTTGGGCATCAATAGATAACGAGTATGTGAAGAGTTGACTCATTGGAAAAGACCCTGATGCTGGGAGGGATTGGGGGCAGGAGGAAAAGGGGACGACCGAGGATGAGATGGCTGGATGGCATCACAGACTCGATGGACATGAATCTGAGTGAACTCTGGGAGTTGGTGATGGACAGGGAGGCCTGGCGTGCTGCAATTCATGGGATCGCAAAGAGTCGGACACGACTGCGCGACTGAACTGAACTGAACTGATGGTGGGGGCTTAGTCGCTAAGTTGTGTCCGATTCTTGCGACTCCATGGACTGTAGCCCACCAGGCTCCTCTGTCCATGGGATTTTCCAGGCAAGGATACTGGAGTGGATTGCCATTTCCTTCTCCAGGGGATCTTCCTGACCCAGGAAGATAACGAGTAATCTGCTGCTGCTGCTGCTAAGTCGCTTCAGTCATGTCAGACTCTGTGCGACCCCATAGATGGCAGCCCACCAGGCTCCCCCGCCCCTGGGATTCTCCAGGCAAGAACACTGGAGTGGGTTGCCATTTCCTTCTCCAGTGCATGAAAGTGAAAAGTGAAAGTGAAGTTGCTCAGTCGTGTCCGACTCTTAGCGACCCCATGGACTACAGCCCACCAGGCTCCTCTGTCCATGGGATTTTCCAGGCAAGAGTACTGGAGTGGGGTGCCATTGCCATAGTGGGTATTAATAGCATTCACTTGATTTCAGAGATAATGAACCTGAAACTCGTAGAAACTCACCTGCCTAAGTTCCTGCACCACAGATGGAGCAGGCAGGGCTTCACTCTCTGGAAGGGCCAGAGTCCACTTGTTCCCACAAATCACTTTCAGCTCTGCATTTGGTATGTTGGAGGTGAAAGGTATGTTGGAGGTGAAAGGTCATGGCAGAGGGAGACTAGCGTGGGCTTGTTAATTAAATCAGGAAGATGAGTTGTTGTTCAGTTGCTAGTCATGTCTACTCTTTGCAACTCCGTGGACTGCAGCACACCAGGCTTCCCTGTCCTTCACTATTTCCCAGAGTTTGCTTAAACTCATGTCCATTGAGTTGGTGATGCTATCTAACGATCTCATCCTTTGTCTCCCCCTTCTGCTCCTGCCCTCAGTCTTTCCCAGCATCAGGGCCTTTCTTCGCATCACGTTGCCAAAGTATTGGAGCTTCAGCTTCAACATCAGTCCTTCCAATGAATATTCAGACAAGGCTCAGCTACAAAAAACCAGAGAGTGGGTCACTAGGTAATGAGACCTCCAGAAGAGCTGAAAAACAGAACCACATGCCTGGTCGATCTGCATCCGTATCCTTTGGCTCAGAATGTCCAGCCCCACGTCTGTCTAAAAAACGACATCAGGCCAGAGGAATGCGAAAGCTGTCTGCCCCACGAGTTGTACCTCTTTACCCGTCTGTAATAAAGCCAACCTCGCATCCATTTCAACTTGGCCAGGCTTTCCGTCAGGTTTGCGGCTGTGTTTGCTTGCAGTAACCAAGGCTTTAAAATCTCGGTGATGCAATCTTGCCCGCTGCACCTCTCATTTTAAAAATGCGTGGATGTGGCAAAGCAATTAAGTCATTTTGTTTCAGCTCCTGATTTGACTTCTCTGCTCCCCAACTGTTTCACAACATTCATTCCACTGAGTTAAAAAGAAACCTGGTCAGAACCGCCTTTTTATTACAGCGGTCAGCAGCTCCCCTTTGTTGTGCTTTATCTGTACGATGGGGGCCAGGGTTTACCGGTTGATCAGTGAGAGCTGGCATGCATCACCCCCTCCTACCCCGGAGTCTGGGCTCAGCGGGAGGCCACTGGGCCGTGGCAACTCCCCAATGACATTATTTCTATTAAATGACAGCCGAGGGTTTATGGGGTGTTTCTGGCCCCAGCTCAGTGGAACCAGCAGGGGTGGGGGCGGGGCTGCTTCCTGTCTCCTCTACCTAGTGGTTCCTGCCTCACCAGGAAAGATCACAAGACTATTTGATTCGGTTCTTGGAACAGCAGTCAGTTAATTAAAACTGCTGAGTGTTTGAACACATGGAAGGTGAGGGGCACATCACTGCCAGAGCACGCTGGTGTCAGACAGACAGAGGCCCTCAGGGGAGCAGGGGGGTGGAGGAGACAGACACACGCAGCATCTTCTGGTCAAATGCCCCTGACTCTCCTGCCAGCGAGTCTCTCAACCTGAGAACTAATTGTGGGAACAAAGTGACCAGTTTGATTTCAGCTCATCTTTCCCGTCTGAAGGCAGCCCCATGGTGCGGGGGAGGGGAGGGGGGCAAACAGGACATCAGGGGTTCTGAGTGACCTCTGAACTTGGCCGTTGTCATGACTAATGCTGTCTCCAAACGCACGTGTGTTAAGGATGTTGGAAATGGAGACCCATGGTCACCGAATCGTGTCTTTTTTGAGAGACTCCTCTGTTTGGAGGCCTGCCTTCCTGTGCCAGATGGACCCCTGCATGTTGTCAGGCCTTGACGGAGCCAGAAGGGACCAGTATCCTGGTGCTTTCTTAGGTCTTGGGAGGTAATAGGGTTTGTTCTCTGCTTGCTTATGTCACTCAATTCAAAGCTGTCACTACTCTGGGACCTGCTATCAGCTAATCTAGGTGCAGGGCCCCAGGGCTCCTGAAAATGTAGATAAAGACATTAAGATGTCTCTGCATTGAGACAACAAAGATCCCACTTCCCTCCATGTCAGGGGCCGAACCCACCCCTGTCAAGGGCTTTGTGGCCTAAGGTTTATGATATTCACAAACTAGAAAACTAGGTTTCTGTTGAGTGCTATATGGTAAATTGTGAGGATGTAGTCAAAACTTCTTGTATTAAAATGGGCCTATTAAACATGGTCTGGGCCTTAATGAAAGTCATCTGAATATATTTTCTACAATAATCAAGATTGTAGAATCTTGTATATAGGGCTTCCTGGTGGCTCAGTTGGTAAAACGTCTACCTGCAATGCAGGAGACCTGAGTTTAATCACTGCGTTGGGAAAATCTCCTGGAGAGAAAATGGCAACTCACTCCAATATTCTTGCCTGGAGACTCCCATGGACAGAGGAGCCTGGCAGGCTATAGTTCATGAGGTTGCAAGACTCAGACATTACTTAGCAACTAAACCTACCTACCTACACAGACACACAGACACAGACACACAGACACACACACACACATATATATACATAGAGAGAGAGAAACTGTTTACTCTATGCCTGAATATCTTCACATGCATATAAATTCTCTGTTATAATTGGGCAGGAATTCAAATTAGAAATGATTTATAAATCTAAGCATTAATGTCATGTTTGGAACAGGGCTATACTAGAATCACACTACCCAGTGTTCAAGCATGGAAATATGAACAGTCTCCATCAGAAGACTCAACTGGGGAGTAATAGGTAGATGGTGAATCCTTGCCACTATTTCAGGTGCAGAAGGAAGACAGTCTTCACTTACTTGTCAGCCACACTAGTGAGTGACTCTTTTGAACCGGCCACATTTTATCAGGTGCATTCATCTGCTGATGTACGATTGCACGGCTGGTTACTATTTCAAAGAAAGTTACATAAACACACTTAACCTGTATAACTCCTTCCTTTGCAGTCTGGAGATCTGAGAGGCTCAAGCTGGGGAATGGAGAAACCTGTATAGTTCTCCCTTTTACTCAGTAGGCTTTATAGGTGAGAAGTGTGAGAATGAGCGAAGGCAGGAAGGGGCCCGGGGCACATGGCTTGTCTGGGATGGAGGGCATAAGGAAGTCAGTTTTTCCTCCTGGGCTTACAGCTAGCCTGTCTCTCCCTACTGGCTGTTTCCCTCCACCTATAAACACCATCAGATCATTTTCTCCCCCATGGAAACAAACAAACAAAAAACCAAACCCAAAATAAGAATCACCAGAAACAAAGCCTCCAGCCCTTCCCCAGGGACGCTCAGTGCCCTCCCGGGACCACCCACAGCACACCTCTTCTCTTCTCACACATGCGCCTTAAAGGATGCCTGTGTGGCACCATCTCTCTTACTGTCCACCCCAGCATCCCAGGGCAACTGTCAAGGGGCTTCTTCCGATTGCAAATCCAAGGGCCATCTTTCCATCTTCTTGGTGACTTTCTTGCTTTGTGCTTTCATGTTTCTGGACACTCCCCTGTCCTGCTTCTGACCACGGTCCCCTGAGCTGCCCTCCTGACTCTGAGACCCTCTGCTCTTGCTGGACACCCACATCCCAGAGCTCGTCTGCTGCTCACAGCGCTTCTCACTTTACACCCAGTCCTGGGCCGTGTGTTCCCCGCTCACAATCAACTACAGCCTGGGATGTCTCCCAGGTTACAATCTACAGTCTGAACGTCACTTCAAAGCTTCGATCTGAATATCCAGCTCCACCTGGAAGCACCATAGAAACTTCACATTAGCAAGTTCAAGGTGATTTCGTGATCAGGGTAGGGGCTGTATCCTGGTCATCTTTGTATCTCCAGCACCTGGCATACAGGAGGCACTCAATAGTGAAGTAAGTCAGACAGAGAAGGAGAAATATCGTATCAGTCAGTCAGTTCAGTCACTCAGTTGTGTCTGACTCTTTGTGACCCCATGAATTGCAGCACGCCAGGCCTCCCTGTCCATCACCAACTCCCGGAGTCTACTCAAACTCATATGCATCGAGTTGGTGATGCCATCCAGCCATCTCACCCTCTGTCATCCCCTTCTCCTCCTGCCCTCAATCCCTCCCAGCATCAGAGTCTTTTCCAGTGAGTCAACTCTTCACGTGAGGTGGCCAAAGGATTGGAGTTTCAGCTTTAGCATCAGTTCTTCCAGTGAACACCCAGGACCGATCTCCTTTAGAATGGACTGGTTAGATCTCCTTGCAGTCCAAGGGACTCTCAAGAGTCTTCTCCAACCCCACAATTCAAAAGCATCAATTCTTCAACGCTCAGCTTTCTTCACAGTCCAACTCTCAAATCCATACATGACCACTGGAAAAACCATAGCCTTGACTAGACGAACCTTAGTCGGCAAAGTAATGTCTCTGCTTTCTAATATGCTGTCTAGGTTGGTCATAACTTCTTTCCAAGGAGTAAGCGTTTTTTAATTTCATGGCTGCAATCATCATCTGCAGTGATTTTGGAGCCCAGAAAAATAAAGTCTGACATTGTTTCCCCATCTATTTCCCACAAAGTGATGGGACCAGATGCCATGATCTTCATTTTCTGAATGTTGAGCTTTAAGCCAACTTTTTCACTCTCCTCTTTCACTTTCATCAAGAGGCTCTTTAGTTCCTCTTCACTTTCTGCCATAAGGGTAGTGTCATCTGCATTTCTGAGGTTATTGATATTTCTCCCGGCAATCTTGATTTCAGCTTGTGCTTCTTCCAGTCCAGCATTTCTCATGATGTACTCTGCATATAAGTTAAATATACAAAATATTGTAGAACATCCCTTATATATGGAATCTAAAAAGAAATGATACAAATGAACTTCCTTGCAAAACAGAAAGAGACTCACAGATTTAGAGAATGAACTTATAGTTGCCAGGAGGAAGGATGGGGTAAAGGGATAGTTAGGGAGTTTGGGATGGACATGAACACAGTGCTGCTGCTACTGCTAAGTCGCTTCAGTCGTGTCCGACTCTGTGCAGTCCCATAGACGGCAGCCCACCAGGCTCCCACGTCCCTGGGATTCTCCAGGCAAGAACACTGGAGTGGGTTGCCATTTCCTTCTCCAATGCATGAAAGTGAAAAGTGAAAGGGAAGTTGCTCAGTCGTGTCCAACTCTTAGTGACCTCGTGGACTTTAGCCCACTAGGCTCCTCTGTCCATGGGATTTTCCAGGCAAGAGGACTGGCGTGGGGTGTCATTGCCTCCCTGATGAACACACTCTATAATTTAAATGAATAGCCAACAAGGTCCTACTGAATAGCACAGGGAACTCTGCTCAATGTTATGTGACAGCCTGGAGGGGAGGGAAGTTTGAGGGAGAATGGACACATGTATATGTATGGCTGAGTCCTTTTGCTGACACTATCACAACATTGTTAATTGGCTATACTCCAATAGAAAACTAAAAGTTAAAAAAAAAAAAGAGGCATTAGTACTCGGTTGTTGGCTAAGTGAGGATCTTACTCAGAAAGCAGGGTCAAGCAGAAATGTTTGAGAACCTAAGGAGCAGGTGACAGTTCCAAAGGGATGTGGAATGTGTCTAGCCCCTTAGGCAGTGCTTCTAGCACCAGCCAGTGGGTCAGCATCCCAGGTCAGCCAGCATCCTTGTCTTTTAATTCAGAATGATGACGCACTTGAAGATATGCACTGTCATAGCACTTGCCAAACATTTTGCATAAATTTCCTCATTTAATCACTACAACAAGGTAAGTATTAACTTCCCCATTTCACGGGTTCGCAAACTAAACCTTAGAAAGTTTAAGGAACTTGAATGTGGTCACACAGCTGTCCCCAACACTAACCTTCACCACTCAGCTTTGGACGTCTGTACCTTTGTTCTATTTGTTTCATGTAGTCATTGTTATTTTAGATCATCTGTTAAAGAATATGAGCCAGCAATGTATGGGTCTCTTAGACTATGTCAGAAGCACTCTAGTAGTAAAAGTAATGCCAACAGGACAAATAACCACAAACACAGGGCACATGCTGGATACACAGGCTGTTGTGTTTCCCGTGTATCAGGTTATTAATCGCTGCAGCCACTCTTCGAGCAAGCACTCTTATCAGGCCTATTTCACTTTCCCAAGGACAGCAGCTGGTATTGATGGAGCCTGAATTCAACCAAGTGGTCGCATTCCAGAGTTAGGCTCTTAATCCCATTAGAACAAACAACATTCGGAAGAAGCTCCAAGGTTCCAAAGCACGTGGGTGTAGGTTCTCTCGTTTAAGTTTTGTGATCCTAGAGCCATCCCATCCATCCCCTCAGTGCCCAGTGTGGACTTTCTAAAAATGGAATTTCAGACACTGCTTATTGAATGAATGACCCTGTGTGAAGGTGATATTGGTTGACGGCTTTATGCATCATGAAAGTACTTCACGCAAGTACTTTCTTTTCCCTTTATTAAGAACTTTCAGGAGACAAGCTGCCTTAATCCAAAGAAAGTATTCCCAGCGTCGGGGGCTGGGGGAAAGTGGTTTTCAGTACATGGCGCTGTCCTCACTCCAGCCCATGGTGACTCACTTTTGAAAATTTTATTTATTTGACTGCATCAGATCTTAGCTGTGGCATGCAGGATCTTTCATTGCAGCGTACAGACTTGTGGCCCACATGCTCCGAGGCGTGTGAGATCTTAATTCCTCCCACCCCCATCCCCCAACCAGGGCTACAACTCTCCATTCATACATGACTACTGGAAAAACCACAGCTTTGACTAGATGGGCCTTTGTTGGCAAAGTATCGTAAAGAAAGCTGAGTGCCGAAGAATTGATGCTTTTGAACTGTGGTGTTGGAGAAGACTCTTGAGAGTCCCTTGGACTGCAAGGAGATCCAACCAGTCAATCCTAAAGGAAATCAGGCCTGAATATTCATTGGAAGGACTAATGCTGAAGCTCCAATACTTTTGCCACCTGACACTTCAAAGAACTTACTCCTTGGAAAAGACCCTGATGCTGGGAAAGATTGAAGGCAGGAGGAGAAGGGGACGACAGAGGATGAGATGGTTGGATAGCATCACCGGCTCAATGGACACGAGTTTGAGTAAGCTCCAGAAGTTGGCAACGGACAGGGAAGCCTTGTGTGCTGCAGCCTGTGGGGTGGCAAAAAGTTGGACATGACTGAGTGACTGAACTGAACTGACTGCCAGGGATCAAACTCATGTCTCCTGCATTGCAAGGTGGATTCTTAACAACTGGACCACATTGAAGTCCTACCCACTTTTGAAATTTATGTTGAATGTGAGTACAGGGCTACATCCCCGCGTATTTTCTGTTTCAGCCTTTGCACTTAGTTCTGGGTGGTCCACGGGCCCAGTCCTTCTGTTGAATTATTTGGTACATGACTGAACAGCCCTGATTTGACAGTCATGCCATTTGTACCATAACGTTTGGGTTTTGTGCGGGCAGCTTGCTCCCCTCCTGCGAGCTCACAGCTACAAGCTGGGAGATGCTTTCCAAGCGAACTCTGTCATGCTTAGACTGCTTTTATGTTATACATAGCGAGCAAAGCAGTTTCAGATGGCGTGTCTACTTTTGAAGAATTTATAAAGAAGGAAAACCTAAAAAAGGAGTATATTTAGTGGAAATTGTCCTTCATAATAGGGTCAATTGTGAGAGATCTTAAGTGAAAAAGACTCCCCGAGATATTTGGCCAACGTGTGAGGTAATGAAACAAAACCATGGATGTAAATTTTAACTTTTGAACTGAAAAATTGAAAACAGCATGTGCTACTGAAGATCAATGCCTCCATTCACGTATTGGCTAGCTTAGCATTTTTCAAGATCTTTCCTCCTCACCCTCAACGAATCAAGGTTTATACTATACATCTTTTGTATTTTTTCCTATTAGTCATCCCTGGGCCCTCACCCTGAGATGTAATTTCCAGGGACCAAATATTTCTATGTAATTTAAATTTGTCTGCTCTGATTAATTTACATTTTATAAACGGAGTCATTTTACTTCCTTCCATCCATCTCACTTTCTGTCAGTGGCGGGATTCCTCAAGCTTCCAAAAGGCAACATTACCTGAGCTTCCCGTGAACTTCTGTTTCCCTGAGGTATAGCTCAGGGACATGCACTCCTGCTTGACTTTTTAACTGGGACGAGCACCTGGGGAAACACAGAAATGGTTTCAGATTTGACTTGCTTTACTAGGTGGAGATCTGGTTTGGAGGGGTAATTATCTTAAAAAGAGTTTCCTTACTGGCTCAGTAATAAAGAATCCCCTGCCGCTGCAGGAGATGCGGAAGATACAGGTTTGATCCCTGGGTCAGAAGGATTGCTTGGAGAAGGAAATGGCAACCCACTTCAGTATTCTTGCCTGAAGATTCCAGGAACAGAGGAGCCTGATGGGCTACAGTCCACAGGGTCGTAAAGAGACAAACACAGCTTAGCAGTAAGCACCTTAAAAGGCCAGGTCTGAATGGTGAGGACAGAAATACTGAGAGGGAGATGAGTTTAAAAGGGGTTTGATTTCTCAAATAGCTTTTATCATAAGGATTGATAAGAGAAGAATATTGCAGTGACCTAAACTGTCCACTCACCCAGTAAACTCGTATGCTGAAACCTTAAGCCCTGATGTGACTGTACTTAGAGATGGGCCCTTTGGCAGGTAATTAGAGGCTTTATGAGAAGATGAGGCTAAGACTGCTCTCTTCCTGCTGTGTGAGGACTAGCAGGGAAGTGACTCCCTGAAAGCCAGGAAGAGGGTCCTTACCAGGTACCACATTGTCCAGCACTTTAATCTTGGACTTCCGGCATCCAGACCTGTGAGAAACAAATGTCTGCTGTTGAAACTACCCAGTCGATTGTATTTTGGTACAGCAACCCAAGCAGACTAAGACAAATATGATTTAGAAAAGAGTTATTGATTGCTTTTTCCAGTGATTTTAAACACATGAGATGTGTTTGTGACCCCCATGGACTGTAGCCTACCAGGCTCCTCTGTCCATGGGATTCTCCAGGCAAGAGTACTGGAGTGGATAGCAATTTCCTCTTCCTCTTCCTGGGGATCTTCCCAACCTCAAGACTGAACCCACGTCTCTTACGTCTCCTGCATTGGCAGGGGGATTCTTTACCACTAGCACCACTTGGGAAGCCCAAACACATGAGATAAACATGACATTTTGGCTTTTTTACAAAAAGTCTATTTTTCCCCTTGTGGTCTCATGGTCAGGCACGAGATCTTGCATTTCTCTTGAGTCTTAGTTTGGTTCAGCAGAAACTCTTTATCACACCTGTGCAGATTGCACCTATCAGTAGGGCTGGGCATATTACAAGGAAGGAAACAAGTAAATATCACAAGGTCAAGAGAATTGTTTTGCTCACCCCTGAATCTCTAGACCCAGAATACTGCATGGAAATGTAGCTGACACTCAAAACTTCTGCTGAATGAGTAGGTGGAGTGAGGACACGAAGCCTGGGGCTGGAGATGGAAAGAACTGGCTTGGGATGCACTTGGGTCAGGATCTGTGTCTTCCAGGGAACAAAGAGATGCAAGGTGATGAGTTCCATTTAGCCTCATTTCCTCTTCAAAATGGGCATCCTAACACGAGGATTGCAAGGTGCCGGTAAAGATTCAGGATGAAAAACAGTGTGGGGCAAGGGCCCAGAGGTGGACAGGGCCCTCTGTGCTATTGCAGCTCATTTCAAAACAAAACAAAACAAAACAAAAAAACCCCAAGGGTTGGAGGTAGCAGAAAAGAGCTCATGGAAGAGCCAGAGTTTGATCAGCATTCTAAAGGAATAAGGATAAAGTGAGACAGAAAGATTTTTCATACCATTAAGGAAAATAAATGATAAATATGTACAAAACATGAAAATCCAATCCAATTCAATCTGCTCCAATTAAGAGAAGGCAAACCTAAGCCAGTTCAATCCAATCCAATCTAATCTAGTTCAGTCCAGGCTAGTCCAGTCCAGTTTAGGACAGTCCAATAAACTTCAAGCCATGCCAATGCAATCACGGCCAGGCCAATACAGGCCATTTGAATCCAATCCAATCCAGGTCAGGACAGGCCAGTCTAATCCAGGCTAGTGAAATGCATGCCAATCCAATCCAATCCAGCCTAGGCCAGTGCAATCCAGTCTAGTCCAATGGAATCCAATCCAGCACAATCCAAGGAAATCACAATCAAATCCAGGCCATGATAGACCAGTTCAAAATAGGCCAAGCCAGGCCAGTCCAGGCCAGGCGAGGCCAGTACAGTTCAGTTCAGTTCAGTCACTCAGTCATGTCCAACTGTTTGCAACCCCAGGCCTCCCTGCCCATCACCAACTCCCAGAGTTTACTCAAATTCATGTCCAATGAGTTGTTGATGCCATCCAACCATCTCATCCTCTGTCATCACCTTCTCCTCTCACCTTCAATATTTCCAAGCATTAGGGTCTTTTCCAATGAGTCAGTTCTTGCTTCAGGTCTCCAAAGTATTGGAGTTTCAGCTTTACCATCAGTCCCTCCAATGAATATTCAGGACTGATTTCCTTTAGGATGGACTGGTTGGATTTCCTTGCAGTCCAAGAGACTCTCAAGAGTCTTCTCCAACACACAGTTCAAAAGCATCAATTCTTTGGTGCTCAGCTTTCTTTATGGTCCAACTCTCACATCCATACATGACTACTGGAAAAACCATAGCCTTGACTAGATGGATGCCTGTTGGCAAAGTAATGTCTCTGCTTTTGAATATGCTGTCTAGGTTGATCATAACTTTCCTTCCAAGGAGCAAACATCTTCTAATATCATGGCTGCAATCACCATCTGCAGTGATTTTGGAGCCCCCCAAAAAAAGACTGTCACTGTTTCCACAGTTTCCCGATCTATTTGCCATGAAGTGATGGGACCAGATGCCATGATCTTAGTTTTCTGAATGTTGAGCTTTAAGCCAACTTTTTCACTCTTGTCTTTCACTTTCATCAAGAAGCTCTTTAGTTCTTCTTCACTTTCTGCCATAAGGGTGATGTCATCTGCATATCTGAGGTTATTGATATTTCTCCTGGCAATCTTGATTCCAGCTTGTGCTTCATCCAGCCCAATGTTTCTCATGATGTACTCTGCATATAAGTTAAATAAGCAGGGTGACAATATACAGCCTTGATGTACTCCTTTCCCAATTTGGAACTAGTCTTTTGTTCCATGTCTGGTTCTAACTGTTGCTTCCTGATCTGCATACAAATTTCTCAAGAGGCAGGTCAGGTAGTCTGGTATTCCCATCTCTTGAAGAATTTTCCAGAGTTTGTTGTGGTCTACACAAAAGCTTTGGCATAGTCAATAAAGCAGAAATAGATGTTTTTCTGGAACTCTTTTGCTGTTTTGATGATCCAATGGATGTTGGCAATTTGATCTCTGGTTCCTCTGCCTTTTCTAAATCCAGCTTGAACATTTGGAAGTTCATGATTCACGTACCGTTGAAGCCTGGCTTGGAGAATTTTGAGCATTACTTTACTAGTATGTGAGATTAGTGCAATTGTGCAGTAGTTTGAACATTCTTTGGCATTGCCTTTCTTTGGGACTGGAATGAAAACTAACCTTTTCCATTCCTGTGGCCACGGCTGAGTTTTCCACATTTTCTGCATATTGAATGCAGCCCTTTCACAGCATCATCTTTCAGGATTTGAAATAGGCCAACTGGAATTCTATCACCTCCACTAACTTTATTCATAGTGATGCTTCCTAAGGCCCACTTGACTTCGCATTCTAGGATGTCTGGCTGTAGGTGAGTGATCACACCATTGTGATTATTTGGGTCATGAAAATCTTTTTTGTATAGTCTTTCTGTGTATTCTTGCTACCTTTTCTTAATATCTTCTGCTTCTGTTAGGTCCATACCATTTCTATCCTTTATTGTGCCTTTGTTTGCATGAAATATTCCCTTGGTATCTCTAATTTTCTTGAAGAGATCTGTAGTCTTTCCCATTCTATTGTTTTCCTTTATTTCTTTGCATGGATCACTAGTAAGGCTTTCTTACCTCTCCTTGCTATTCTTTGGAACTCTGCATTCAAATGGCTATATCTTTCCTTTCCTTCTTTGTCTTTAACTTCTCTTCTTTTCCCAGCTATTTGTAAGGCCTCCTCAGACAACCATTTGGCCTTTTTGCATTTCTTTTCCTTGGGGATGGCCTTGATCCCTGCCTCCTGTACAATGTCACGAACCTCTGTCCATAGTTCTTTAGTTCAGTTCAGTCCAGTTCAATACAATGCAATCCAAAGCAGTCCAATACAGTCCAATACAATTCAATCCAAGCTAGGCCAGTCTAATTAAACCCGGTGCAATGCAATGCAATACAATCAAATCCAGTCCAATCCAGTCAATCTCGTCCAGTCCAATATAGGGCAGTCCAATCCATTCCTATTCATATAATTCAGTCCAGCCAAATACAATTGAATCCAACCCAAAACTGACAGCAAGATCTCAATAATAGTTTTTTTTGTTGTTGTTGTTGTTGTTGTTTTTTAAACTTGACCCTAAGGGCATGCACATTTCTGATTGTACAGATATGCTGTTGCAGTAAATTACCTTTGGCTAAAAGCGGGGTAAATTTGGAAGGGTGACCATAGGTCTTCAATTGTATTTTTTCTATCATATTGTTTATATTCTAAAAATAAAAGAATGCAAAAGAACAAGAGGTGGCATTCTACTAGATTGAAAGGGGAGGGGATTCCAAGGCAGAGGCATACATTACAGATTTATCGCCTAATTTTTCTTTTTTTTTTACATTAGCAAGAGTGCTTTTAAAAAACACATTAATCAGAAATGTTTTCCTGACTCCCCCTCCTCCACTTTCCTCCCAACATCAGTTAAAGGGTGTTTCCCAGAGCTCCCTTTTCTGAACCTGTGGTTTAAGTAGGTAGAAATCATATCCTGAGCTATCTCACTGGATTTTGACTCTCATATCCAATACTTGTGTACAAAACAGAAGAGGGTGAAGTTTCTGGAATATGTGATTACCTGCTTTCCTCGTCCCCTTACTCCCTCTTGGCTATTTAATCATGGAGGTGGGGGGAAGAAAAGAGCAGGCTGACCTTTGCGCTGAGTATCACAGGCAGGACACAGAACACAAGACATACTCCACCCTGTCAAAGACAGTTTTTGCAGTTTTTCAACATTGACAACCCTTCCTTCAGAAACCCGGAGATGGCCCTTTATTCCATGCCCTCACCTCCAAATATCACCATCATTGGCTCCTTGACCCTTAAAGCTTGCAGGGAACCTGGGGACAGAGAAAGATCCCTGGGCCACAGAATGAATTGGCATCAAAAATGGGTGGAACCCAGATCTCCTAACAGTAAGTAAAAACCTCCCCCATCCCTGACCTTGCCATCTGCTCCTGTTCTGAGAAAGGTCAATGTCATGATCTACTGTCTGAGCCTAAGGCTTTTCGCAGCATTGAATGAGTTTGTTTCCCTTTGTGTTTTCAAGGCTGCACATTCTCTGCAAACAGTGCCCTGGTAACCATCTGTCACCATTAGTAATAATAACAGGCAGCATCACGTGGAGCAGGAGAGCTTGACATCAGTCAGAGCTGCCCTCTGGCCGTGATGGGAGAGCAGAGCTGGGGTAGTTCTGAACCAAGAATATGATGTGACTGCAATGCTATTTCTGGTATACATGCCTCCCAGGGACCCAAGAGTGTACAGAGGGTAGGAGAGCTGATTTTATTGGAATGTCAATCTGTTTCACTTTTTATCACACATGGCGTTTCTCTGAGCTCATTTCCTCTACCAAGTGTGGAGCTGTTGTGATTTATGTGGACAGAAGGCTCCCAATCATGGGATCACACAACCCACGCGGCCAGGCTGGAGCCTGACCTGTTGCCTGCGCGAGCGTGTTGGGTTTGGCAGCAAACCCGCCAACCTTTGGATGATGTGCGAGGCAAATGTGTTCAGGCTTTCAGAAGAGGTGTAAATCCTCACTCCGACCTGGCTTCCCCGGGAAATGTTCATTTGGATGCGTTTTCTGGTAGCTCCTTCTCCCTAACCCAGCTGTGAGGCTCATGGAGAGTGGTTTTGCTCACGTCTTAAAAGACAATTTCTGAAAAACTGAATCATGGGTTTCAGAGATTGCTCAGGGAAACTGAAATTGATGGGACTTCCCAGGGTCCTCTCCAGGCCTCCATCTGCAAACCCTTTTCCCTTTCAGACAGCCTCCTCCAGGGCCTCGTCCATGTCAAACATCCACCCCTATCTTAAAATTAAAAAGAACTGTCCCATTTGCCCCCAAAGCATCCCTCTCTGTGTCACTGTCTTCGCCAGGATGTGTCTGTACTGAGTGCCACTGGCTGCTCTGTGACAGTGCTTGGCACCTACAGTCTTAGTGAATTCTTGCCCCCAGCCCAAAAGGTGTGCCACCTTTTTCTTCATGAAAGATGGGGAAACCAAGCCTTGTGGAGGCGAAACACCCTGCCCAAGGCCATAGGCTAAGAGCCCGCATCCTGGCTCCAAAGAGAATTCTCTCAGTGGTGAGCTCAGATCCCCCCAGAGCTGGCGTGGATGTGCCTCATTTGCTGAGTCACTAGGGAGAGAAAAGGCCATGATTTGGAACAACTTTGCAGGACATTGGGTCCTGGGCACATCATAGGATTGGCTGAGGTCTTCATTGTGTTGCTGGCAAGCCCACTTCCCCCTCTGCTCAGTTCTGTCTCTACATCCTCTCAGGTGTTGACCTGAGAGTCCTTCTCTGTGAACTGCCGATATGCCGGCCTGCACTCCAGAGCTGACTTGGGGTTCAGTTCAGTGGGGATTGTTTGCCACAGTGCATCTGCACAAGGAGACCCAGACCCACAGAAAGGCCAAGCTAATTTCCTCAGCTTCAAGGTAAAACCCTCCTCCCAAACTGCAATTCCTGTGCCAGGATTGGCTGTTAGGCTGATGGACAGTGGGATCATCTTCTCTCTGGCCTCTGAAGGCAATTTCTCAAAAAATGCAGAGCCCCATCAGGAGTTTTTTCTGGGATGTTAGGTCTTAAATACAAATTAACAAGGGCATCAGCAGCCCCACCCTCACCCCATTTAGGACATATTATAGCCTATCTTCCAAGGAAGGGGCCGTAGTGAAGATGGTTCCTGTAAGCCTTACTCTGAATTCAACTACTTTGTGTGTCTCTTGAGAACAATTAATTGAAATTTGACAAAACAATCAATACCTTAATTTTAGGCACAACTAATAGTTTCTTCCTTCCCAAATCAAGAAATTCTTAAGAGGTCACAAAACTAAGGGCAACCCCCAGAACATCAGAACAAAGACATTTCATCGGGTCCAGAATGTGAGCTCAGGTCATCTCTTGCTAATTTGAAAAACACACACGTGGCTTTTAATTTATGAATATTTTGAGATTCAACTTATCGAGCTTTAGAAAAGAAAGATTTGGGGTCCAGTCTCAAAAAGGTCATCTAGTTACACTGCAGAGACATTGATGAATGACCTCATTACAGAAGGATGTGGAAGGACCTCATTGGAAACTTCCTGCTTACATCTTATTACTGTGAATAGCTCTGAGTTCTTGGAACAGCTGCTCTGTTTTTATCTAGTGGACTTATCAAATTGCAGAGTTTGAGGAGATGGCATCAGAGCACAGGTCCAGGGGTAAGACTGGTTTTGGAAAGAAGACATAGGACCATGGATGTGCTAAGTCACTTCAGTCATGTCCAACTCTTTGTGACCCATGAACTGTAGCCCACCAGGCTTCTCTGTCCATGGGATTCTCCAGGCAAGAACACTGGAGTGGGTTACCATTTCCTTCTCCAAGGACCAAGGATCCTGAAGGTTAATGTGGATTCCAAGCAATTTGGATGTTTGGGGCAGTCCCACCTGTGTGGTCCCAAGCATGTGTGGGAGGAAGGTTGTGTTGACTTAAAAAACAGTCACAACCTAAAAGTTGAGGGTTATGACAGAACTTTGTTCCCAGGAAGAGTCAGGTTATACAGAAGTTTGCAACAAAAGGGCAAGTAGTCTGAACATGAACAGTGTTTTTGTTAATTAAAGAAAAACAGATATCCCAAGATAACGAATTTAGCCCTTTCCTGTGTCAGGGAAGATGGAAGAGTCTGGGCTCACTGAAATCATTCCTTTCCTATGCATCTTAGCTATGTGGGGCTAGCATCCTGTGTTTTTCACATCCTTAGTTGCTCAGGGCTCCCCACAGGGAGTGGCTCCAGCCTGATGTCTGCTGATCTCAGGGATCCTTCTCCTTCTTGAGTGTTATGGAGGGCTGGAATCGCTGATGACTGTGACATCCTTGTATATTGCTTGGCAAGAAACATTCTATGTCACAGCTGGCAGCTGGATTCCCTCCACTGGACAGGAAAGGCCCTGAGGGAGAGAGAGCCTTGTCCTTCCAGGAGGGAAGGTCCCCTGGGGAAGATGAGGATTCTAGTCTTGAGGATGTTCTGGACCAGATCAGTGTGGATGAAGGTGAAGGCAGCACACAGAACCCAGTGGCCTTGGAGGGAATTGTTCAGGACAGTGGGTCTTACAACTCTCAGTTTAGTTCAGTACAGTCGCTCAGTCATGTCTGACTCTGCGACCCCATGAACCTCAGCATGCCAGGCCTCTCTGTCCATCACCAACTCCCAGAGTTCACCCAAACTCATGTCTATTGAGTCAGTGATGCCATCCAACCATCTCATCCTCTGTCGTCCCCTTCTCCTCCTGCCCTCAGTCTTTCCCAAGATCAGGGTCTTTTCAATGAGTCAGTTATTTGCACCAGGTGGCCAAAGTATTGGAGTTTCAGCTTCAACATCAGTCCCTTCAACAAACTTCCAGGGCTGATCTCCTTTAGGATGGACTGGTTGGATCTTCTTGTAGTCCAAGGGACTCTCAAGAGTCTTCTCCAACACCGCAGTTCATAAGCATCAATTCTTTGGTCCTCAGCTTTCTTTATAGTCCAACTCTCACATCCATACATGACTACTGGGAAAACCATAGCCTTGACTAAATGGATCTTTGTTGACAAAGTAATGTCTCTGCTTTTTAATATGCTATCTACGTTGGTCATTAACTTTCCTTCCAAGGAGTAAGCGTTTTTTAATTTCATGGCTGCAATCACCATCTGCAGTGATTTTGGAGCCCCCTAAAATAAAGTCTGTCCCTGTTTCCATGGTTTTCCCATCTATTTGCCACGAAGTGATGTGACCAAATGCCGTGATCTTAGTTTTCTGAATGTTGACCTTTAAGCCAACTTTTTCCCTCTCCACTTTCACTTTCATCAAGAGGCTTTTTAGCTCCTCTTCACTTTCTGTCATAAAGGTGGTGTCATCTGCATATCTGAGGTTATTGATATTTCTCCCGGCAATCTTGATTCCAGCTTGTGCTTCTTCCAGCCCAGCGTTTCTAGTGATGTACTCTGTATAGAAGTTTAATAAGCAGAGTGACAACATACAGCCTTTACATACTCCTTTTCCTATTTGGAACCAGTCTGTTGTTCCATGTCCAGTTCTAACTGTGGCTTCCTGACCTGTATACAGTTTCTCAAGAGGCAACCCTCACATTCTGCTTTTTTTTTTCATCTTCTAAGAATGAAATCATTACCTTCTCCTGTCTGCCTTGCTCTGTTCCTGCTGACCCTTGCTTATAGCCTCCCATCTTGGTACCCTGGCCTCTCTTGAGAGGTGGGTGCTGATAGGGGACATATGACTTTTATGGCACCTGTGACCTTCTCAGGTAACTCCTACTCATCTTTTTTTTCTTTTTTAAGAAAGCTTGAGGATTTTAAAATTGACAGTTCTTCATACATACAGATGTCCTTGTAGTTTCTCCTCTCAAGTGTAAAGGAAGCACCAGCACTTAATTCTCATATCTCAGCAGGACACAGGACCGCAAGGAAGGGGGTCTACCACGTCCAGCCTGATTCTCCAGGGACTTGCCCCGCTGGGCCTGGAGCAGGCCCCTGGCTCCTAGACGGGTTGGCCTGGAGAAACCTGGGATGACCCAGGATGACCTAGGATGACCCCTAGGATGGACCTAGGATGACCCTGTCTCCCAACCTGCCTTCTTGGGTCCCTGCTTAGAGTACAGATGCATTTTCACCTCCTAGAGTTCTGAGTCCCAGGCAGCCCATGAGTCCAGGGAATTGTCCTAGGACAGGAGAAGCCTCCCATACTCCTTATCCTGTTCCCTGTGTCCCAGGTTTTCAGGAACCATGCAATAAATAAACATATACTTCAAGAAAGCAGGGAAGCTCCTGGGCAAGAAAGGGGTGACTGAGCCTGCTCATGGCTTAGAGACAGACACTGTGCCCCTAAGAAACTGTGGACATGGAACTGTCAGAGACGGGATGGGGACCCCAGGTGGCCTTATGCCGTAGCTGAGACTGTCCTGCTGAAGAGCAGGCCTGGAATATGAGATCCAGCCCAGCAAGATCCCACACTTCCCAGGCCCCCAAAGGTCACTCCCACTCATCTTAAACTCACAAGGTGCTGGACTTTGAGAGTATAACCCCTCACTCTCCCCACTTGCTCTTGGAGAGGAAATTTATGTCTACTACGTGTTACGTATTTATGTCTGCTAACCAATGGCACCCCACACCAGTACTCTTGCCTGGAAAATCCCATGGATGGAGAAGCCTGGTGGGCTGCAGTCCATGGGGTCGCTGAGAGTTGGACACGACTCAGTGACTTCACTTTCACTTTTCCCTTTCATGCATTGGAGAAGGAAATGGCAACCCACTCCAGTGTTCTTGCCTGGAGAATCCCAGGGACAGCGGAGTCTGGCGGAGCCTGGTGGGCTGCCTCTATGGGGTTGCACAGAGTTGGACACAACTGAAGCGACTTAGCAGCAACCCCCACCTCCCACTCCATCCCTCTGCCTCCCCCTCCCCATCTGCAACCACAAGTCTGTTCTCTCTGTGAGTGTGTTTCTGTTTCACAGGTAAGTTCATTTGTGTCATATTTTAGATTTCACACATTAGTGATATCACATAGCTATAATTACATTTTTGAAGTGAATCTGTCTGCTGAATGAATTTTAGCCTGAAGATCAGTTATTTTTTTCTTAATCCAAATTAGGGAAGAAGAAAATGAAGTTGTAGTCATAACTTTTTTCTAATCAGTGGCTTTCAATACACTTGTGAAACTGTCTATTGTGAAAGCAGTATTTTCTTTTCCAGACAGGGGCAATTAACTGGAAGTATTGAAGTCTAGGCTATGAATATTCTCACCATCCTGAGATTTTTATCTTAGCTCTTAAGAGGAAGGTCATAAACATGAGAGCTGAGATCAAGCTTCCATAATTGAAAGAACCTCTGCATAAATTTTTATGTGTGTGAATAACCACCCCATTTGTTGGTTTCTAACCCTGGATTTTACTGCGGGGTTTTAAATCCACTTTCTGTTTTTTGTCCTAAATGGAAGGGAATGTGTTACAGTCAAGAAACTCAGCTACACATGGACCGTTACTTCTGAGTGATCATCGATGTCACTTATCTTGATGTGCTTTTCTCCTCAGTTTCAAGTCATAGTAACCTGCCCTTGGTTCATTCCTGCTTCTTCATTAAGAGCATCTCACTCTTGCAACCTTGTCCCCTCCTGCTGCTGTTTGGGGCCTCCAGTGAGCCACTCAGCTCAGCATCGGATATGACCTGCTTTTGTCTCTTCTCTCCCTCTGCCCTGGCCGCTCACCTTCTTGAACAGTAGTCCTCTGGCATTGTGTTCAATTCCCCATAAAATGATTTAGAAAAGTTATATATCTGCTGGCCCACATTTAGGTTGACACCTAGAATTTAAGTGATTTCACAAAAGATGTAAATCTCTAAAACTGACACTGAAAAATAAACCTGTTATAGTTCTCTTTAAATATATCTAGCAGAATCTGAATAGTACAGTTATTTGATGACCTGTTTATTAAAAAAATGCATGGGCAAGCATGAGTGGGGCATTTTATTTGAAATCATATTTTTATCCCATTTTCTTCCCTAAGTATCACCTTACAGGCATGCTAAGTTACTTCAGTTATTTCCAACTCTTTGTGACCTTATGGACTGCAGCCTGCCAGGCTCCTCTGTCCAGGGATTCTCCATGTAAGAATACTGGGTTTCTATGCCCTCCTTCCACCAAGGGATCTTCCCAACCCAGGGATCAAATTTGAGTCTCCTGTGGCTCCTGCATTGCAGGTGGATTCTTTACTTCTGAGCCAATAGAGAAGCCCAAATACCACCTTAGAATACTTTCATTAGAAAATTTCATATTGGTAACCCTCCTGCTTCTCTGAAGCAAAAATATGATTACAAAATCAAAGCTTAAAAATGCTTTCATTTCTTTTCTTCCAAGCAACTGTCATTAGTGAGATGTCTATGAAATTATCATAACTATCTTACCTACTTTTATAAGCAATTATTAAACTTAATAATAAAAATGTATTGGAACCCTGCTTCTTAATGGGGTGGCTGCAAAGGGAGTGGATTTGGGGTCTTGATTAACAAGAAGCCTCACCTACCCAGAAGATTTTAATTTTTTAAATTGAAGCATAGTTGATTTACAACGTTGTGTTAACTTCTGCTGTACAGCAAAGTGACTCAGTTATACACATATATACATTCTCTTTTATATCCTTTACCCTTATATTTTAAGTGGTCCTGTGTTTGATATACATTGTTATAGCTTAGGACAATGCATACCTACAAAGATGTGAAATGAGAAAAGAGTGACTCTGAAAGAGGAGACAGAAAGGGAGAATCAGAAAATGCAAAATGCTCATGAATGGTTTTAGGGAAGAATACATCGTGGAAGCTGAGAATCTGAGAATGGATCCCCTTTAACTCTCCTCTCTGCCCCCAGAAAAACCCAGTTCTGAGATGATCGCCCTAAAGTACTATCATACCACGACCGGTAGGTGGCGTTTCTTCTGCCTTTCTTCTTTCAAGGATATCTCTTCTTAAAGAATTAGTTACAAATATTTTGAATGTATTGAGCATCAAGGTTTGATGGGCAGGTAGACTTTATTTCCTGAAAATATTAATGTATTTACAAATACATTTTCAACTGAACTATCGTATTTCCACCATGATTCTCTGTGACTTTGTCAAATGAATGTATATTTTGTGTCTATTACCCCAACTGAGCTCTGCATTCAGACCCAGGGCAGGTGCTGGCTTGGGCCAGGACCCAGTGATGAAGGCAGGTCCCTGGGGATTTCATTCCTTCATTCTGGTCTCAGCGCCGCAAAAGCATTGCCTGGATAAGTTGACATGGGCTTGTTAGCTGAACCTGCTGCTGCTGCTAAGTTGCTTCAGTCGTGTCCGACTCTGTGTGACCCCATAGACAGCAGCCCACCAGGCTCCCCCATCCCTGGGATTCTCCAGGCAAGAACACTGGAGTGGGTTGCCATTTCCTTCTCCAATGCATGAAAATGAAAAGTGAAAGTGAAGTCACTGAGTCGTGTCCAACTCTCAGCGACCCTGGCATATTTCAAATACATGTTAATTAGTGCCAATTTACCACCATTTCATTTCAGGGGAAAAGAAAAAGACAGGCAAAATAAGAAATGTAAAATTATTAATAAAATATCACCATGAGATTTTATCTAAGGCTACTGGCTCATAGATAAATATATCATTTTGGATATAACTTATGATGAATCATGAAAATATTATATAGATGCTGTATAGCTTGGATATATTAACAGCTTTTAAAAGCTATCTTAGTTCTCTTCCAATCTATTATGCTTTTTGAAACTGCCCTTATTTCCTTAGTTAATTAGGGCAGTTTTTTTTTTTTTCTGAGAATTCCATTGGTCTTTAGATTGTTGTTAACTGTGTGTCTACCAAATAATAAGTAATGAACCATTTGAATTTGCCATCACGTGCTAAAATGTTAAGGTCTGTTATCCAAAAATGCATTTTTTTTCTAGATTAAGAGTAATATGAAGGTTGAGTAGACTGAAAAAATAAACCTTACTCTCATTCCTACTTTTCTGCCCTTTAGTATGAAAAGCTTTTTTTCCAGCAGCTATCTGTACTATTCAGGTTCACAGAGTCACAGTCATGAATTAACTGAAGTTGATTTCAAGGTCAATTGATCCATCATCGAGGTTTTTGGCATGAAAGTCTCCTTTCTTCTTCTGGTGGAATCAAAGAGCTGGAGGGGATTGTGAGAGAGTTGGGAAGAGGTGGGGAGATGCACAGATGATACTGGCATAAGACCTAGGTTAGGAATGTGGGTGTTTTCAGCTCAGGAACACCCTTTGGCTGCTGCTTTATTACATTTTCTCCCACTGGGGAAAATTATCTTGAGGTGGAGTTATGTGGTTTGGCACATCTGATTTGTTCTAAGTCTGAAATTAAATGTGCCCTATGTGTTTAATTCCATATGGGAATACCAGAACATGCTGAAATAGGAATGCCAAGTACTCTGTAGGACTGAGCAAAGACATAATTCGATTTCGGCCTCGTCTATGTTTCTCTGGACTGTGTTGTAATGGGAATATGGAAGCATTTTGTTCCTTTTGTTTTTTAATCTTGACACTGAGAAGTAAGAGTTTCTTTAGGGCCTTGAGTGGGATTCTTGCCACTTTGCTCAAGCTACACCTCACAGAAGGAGCGTACATTTCTGCTGTCTGTCTGCATAAACTTTCCACAGATCGGAGTACAATTAGTGGGACGATCTTAAATTAGGAATTGGAAGTCAGGACCCTAAGTCTGCTTCCAAAAAGTCAGCTGACCTTGGGCAGGTTGCTTCCCACCTCTGGTCTTCAACATCATCTTTAAAATGAGTGTTTTTTTTTTTTTTTTTTTTAACTGGAATATACACTAGGCTGGAAGAAGCACAAGCTGGAATCAAGATTGCCAGGAGAAATATCAATAACCTCAGATATGCAGATGACACCACCTTTATGGCAGAAAGTGAAAGTGAAAGTGAAGTCGCTCAGTCGTGTCCGACTCTTCATGACCCATGGACTGCAGCACACCAGGCTCCTCCATCCATGGGATTTTCCAGGCAAGAGTAATGGAGTGGGGTGCCTTCGCCGAACTAAAAAGCCTCTTGATGAAAGTGAAAGAAGAGAGTGAAAAAGTTGGCTTAAAGCTCAACATTCAGAAAACGAAGATCATGGCATCTCATCCCATCACTTCATGGGAAATAGATGGGGAAACAGTGGAAACAGTGTCAGACTTTATCTTTTTGGGCTCCAAAATCACTGCAGATGGTGACTCCAGCCATGAAATTAAAAGATGCTTACTCCTTGGAAGAAAAGTTATGACCAACATAGATAGCATATTGAAAAGAAGAGACATTACTTTGCCGACTAAGGTCTATCTAGTCAAGGCTGTGGTTTTTCCAGTGGTCATGTATGGATGTGAGAGTTGGACTGTAAAGAAAGCTGAGCACTGAAGAATTGATGCTTTTGAACTGTGGTGTTGGAGAAGATTCTTGAGAGTCCCTTGGACTGCAAGGAGATCCAACCAGTCCATTCTGAAGGAGATCAGCCCTGGGATTTCTTTGGAAGGAATGATGCTGAAGCTGAAACTCCAGTACTTTGGCCACCCCATGCGAAGAGTTGACTCATTGGAAAAGACTCTGATGCTGGGAGGGATTGGGGGCAGGAGGAGAAGGGGACGACCGAGGATGAGATGGCTGGATGGCATCACTGACTCGATGAACGTGAGTACTGAGTGAACTCTGGGAGTTGGTGATGGACAGGGAGGCCTGGCGTGCTGCAATTCACGGGGTCGCAAAGAGTCGGATATGACTGAGCAACTGAACTGAACTGATAATTAGTTTACAGTGTGTTAGTTTCTGCTGTACAATGAAGTGAATCAGTTATATGTATACATATGTCCCCTCCCTCCCCTCTTGAGTCTCCTGCACCACCCAATGCCTAATCCCACCCCTCTAGGTAGAGAATCACTGAGCACCAGGCTAAGCTCCCTGTTCAGTTCAGTTGAGTTCAGTCGCTCACTCGTGTCCAACTCTTTGCCACCCCATGGACTGCAGCATGCCAGGCTTACCTGTCCATTGCCAACTCCCGGAGCCTGCTCGAACTCACGTCCATCAAATTGGTGATGCCATCCAACTATCTCATCCTCTGTCGACCCCTTCTCCTTCCTCCTTCAATATTTCCCAGCATCAGGGTCTTTTCCAATGAGTCAGTTCTTCACACGAGGTGGTTTGAGTCTCCTGCACCACCCAATGCCTAATCCCACCCCTCTAGGTAGAGAATCACTGAGCACCAGGCTAAGCTCCCTGTTCAGTTCAGTTGAGTTCAGTCGCTCACTCGTGTCCAACTCTTTGCCACCCC
This sequence comes from Aepyceros melampus, assembly GCA_006408695.1. Lineage (NCBI taxonomy): Eukaryota > Metazoa > Chordata > Mammalia > Artiodactyla > Bovidae > Aepyceros > Aepyceros melampus. Next base: position 362,957 of record SJXQ01000843.1, read on the forward strand.
ATGGACTGCAGCATGCCAGGCTTACCTGTCCATTGCCAACTCCCGGAGCCTGCTCGAACTCACGTCCATCAAATTGGTGATGCCATCCAACTATCTCATCCTCTGTCGACCCCTTCTCCTTCCTCCTTCAATATTTCCCAGCATCAGGGTCTTTTCCAATGAGTCAGTTCTTCACACGAGGTGGCCAAAGTATAGGAGTTTCAGCTTCAGCATCAGTCCTTCCAATGAATATTCAGGACTGATTTTCTTTACGATGGACTGGTTGGATCTCCTTGCAGTCCAAGGGACTCTCAAGAGTCTTCTCCAGCACCACAGTTCAAAAGCATCAGTTCTTCAGTGCTCAGCCTTCTTTATGGTCCAACTCTCACATCCATACATAACTACTGGAAAAACGTAGCCTTGACTAGATGGACGTTTGTTGGCAAAGTAATGTCTCTGCTTTTGAATATGCTATCTAGGTTGGTCATAACGTTCTTCCAAGGAGTAAGCGTCTTTTAATTTCATGGCTGCAGTCACCATCTGCAGTGATTTTGGAGCCCCCTAAAATAAAGTCTGTCACTGTTTCAACTCATTCCCCATCTATTTGCCATGAAGTGATGGGACTAGATGCCATGATCTTAGTTTTCTGAATGTTGAGTTTTAAGCCAGCTTTTTCACTCTCCTCTTTCACTTTCATCAAGAGGCTCTTTAGTTCCTTTTTGCTTTCTGCCATAAGGGTGGTGGCATCTGTGTATCTGAGGTTATTGGTATTTCTCCTGGCAATCTTGATTCCAGCTTGTGCTTCATCCAGTCTGGCATTTTACATGATGTACTCTGCATATAAGTTAAAAAAGCAGGGCGACAATATATAGCCTTGATGTACTCCTTTACCAATTTGGGAAAGGAGTCTGTTGTTCCATGTCCTGTTCTAACTGTTGCTTCCTGACCTGCATACAGATTTCTCAAGAGACAGGTCAGGTGGTCTGTTATTCCCATCTCTTGAAGAATTTTCCACAGTTTGTCGTGATCTACACAGTCAAAGGCTTTGGTATAGTCAATAAAGCAGATGTTTTTCTGAAACTCTCTTGCTTTTTTGATGATCCAATGGATGTTGGCAATTTGATTTCTGGTTCCTCTGCCTTTTCTAAATCTAGCTTGAACATCTGGAAGTTCTTGGTTTACATACTATTGAACCCTCACTTGGAGAATTTTGAGCATTACTTTACTAGCATGTGAGATGAGTGCAATTGTGCAGTAGTTTGAACATTCTTTGGCATTGCCTTTCTTTGGGACTGGAATGAAAGCTAACCTTTTCCATTCCTGTGGCCGCGGCTGAGTTTTCCACATTTTCTGGCATATTGAATGCAGCACTTTCACAGCATCATCTTTCAGGATTTGAAATAGCTCAACTGGAATTCCATCACCTCTACTAGTTTGTTTGTAGTGATGCTTCCTAAGGCCCACTTGACTTTGCATTCCAGGATGTCTGGCTCTAGGTAAGTGATTACACCATCGTGGTTATCTGGATCATGGAAATCTTTTTTGTATAGTTTTTCTGTGTATTCTTGCTACCTCTTCTTAATATCTTCTGCTTCTGTTAGGTCCATATCATTTCTGTCCTTTATTGTGCCCATCTCTGTATGAAATGTTCCCTTGGTATCTCTAATTTTCTTGAAGAGATCTCCAGTCTTTCCCATTCTATTGTTTTCCTCTATTTCTTTGCATGGATCACTAGGAAGGGTTTCTTATATTTCCTTGCTATTTTTCGGACTCTGCATTTGATAGGTATATCTTTCCTTTTCTCCTTTGCCTTTCACTTTTCTTCTTTTCCCAGCTATTTGTAAGGCCTCCTTGGCCTTTTTTCATTTCCTTTTCTTAGGGATGGTCTTGATCACCACCTCCTATACAATGTCACGAACCTCCATCCATAGTTCTTCAGGCACTCTATCAGATCTAATCCCTTGAATCTATTTGTCACTTCCACTATCAAATCATAGGGGATTTGATATAGGTCATATCTGAATGGTCTAGTGGTTTTCCCTACTTTCTTTAAGTCTGAATTTTGCAATAAGGAATTCATGATCTGAGCCTCAAGAGGGAGGGGATACATGTATTATACATACACTTTCCATGGGTTGGAGTGCAATTAGTGGGAAGATCTCAAATTGGGAATTGGCAATCAGGACCCTCAGATCTGTTTCCAACAAGCCTGGTGACCTTGGGCAGGTCGCTTTCCACCTCTGGTCTTCAACAACCATCCTTAAAATGAGTTTTTTTTTTTTTAATTAAATTGTAGTATAATTACCTTACAATGTTGTCTTAGTTTCTGCTGTACAATGAAGTGAATCAACTCTATGTATACATGTATCTCCTCCCTCTTGGGTTTCCTGCCCACCCCTCCCCCAGCCCCACCCCTCTAGGTCATCACAGAGCACCAGGCTGAGTTCCCTGCGCTTATAGCAGCTTCCTGCTGGCATCTGTTTTACACATAGTAGTGTATGTATGTCAGTGTGTGTGCGTGCATGCTCAGTTGTTCAGTCTTATCCGACTCTGTGACCCATGGACGGAAGCCCACCAGGCTCCTCTGTCCATGGGGTTTTCCCAGTAAGAATACTAGAATGGGTTGTCATTTCATCCTCCAGGAGATCTTCTTGACCAGAGATCGAACCCATGTCTCAAACCCAAGTCTTCTGCATTTCAGATGGATTCTTTTCTGCTGAGCCACCAGGGAAGCCCCATATTTTCCCCTGAGGTCAATTAAATTGCTTTCTCTTCACGCTGTAGTATACCTCCAAAATTTCCTTTTAACTAGTTTTTGTTTTATTGTTTGGCTGCTGACGGCATGTAAGTTCCATGACACCAAGGATCCTGTGTCACAATTACTACGTCACTATTTCATAATGACTGTTATGGAATGGATGAATGAACTATGTTAGGACTAATGAGCAGATAAGGAGAAGCATTGCTGTGCAATGCAACACAGAATTGTTGCATGCAACAAGGAATGAAAAAGGACATTGAAGCTATTATGGAAATTTTTCTGTAACTAAAGAATTCAAAGAGCTGGTCTCAGCTGAGAAAAGCCTATAAGGAAGTGACACATGTGAGCAAAAGTTCTGTGAAAACAGGGCTCAGGGAGTCAATTCCTTTAGCTGTCTCAATATTCTCATACTTCAGGGACTCTTGGGAGGCTGGGAGCACGGAGAAGACATTTGGAGAAGCTGGATAGCGTATCTTTTTTTCCTTTGTTTTAATCTGTCTGTCTACCTCAGTTATCCTCCTAGAACCCTCCCAGAGTCCTTCTAGATGGTAGCATTCCTGATGGGAAATGCAAAAGTCTTTTGAAAAGTAAAGTGAATATATTAGTTGCTCAGCTGTGTCTGACTTTTGCATCCCCATGGACTGTAGCTCACCAAGCTGCTCCTCTGTCCAGGGGATTCCCCAAGCAAGAATACTGGAGTGGGCTGCCATTTCCTTTCCAGGGGATGTTCTGGACCTGGAGATCGAACCCAGGTTTCTGCCTTTCAGGCAGATTCCTTACAGTCTGAACCACCAGGGAAGTTCTAAGAAGCAGAACATTAAATGAGGGACAAAACTTTATATCCTGAGATGACTGAAATTCAGGGAAAATGTTTATTTTTAGTTCTTCTCCCAAAAATGGACCAAAAAAAAAAATCTCTCTTAGTATGTTAGCGACTAGATAAAAAGTCAATTATTAAAATGAAGATTTTTTGTTTTATGGCTCAGCTTCCCATTTGGAAAGAAAACATCTTTGAAATTCAATTTCCTGTGGAAAATTCTTCTAAAAAAAAAGAAAATGGCTTTTCGCAGGCCAAATCTTGAAGTTAAAAATGTATTTGATACATACACAAAGAGATGTATAAGTGTACATGTGAATGGATATACATATTTAGTATATACATTTACATTATAAATCATTTTAAGGGGAACTGAACAAAAAGCTAACACAGCAGATTAGTTTAGGAGAGTTGCCCTGGCCAATATTCCAGTCCCAACAATAAAGATTTCTGGCGGGGGGAGGAGGTCCCCAGCCCACAACCTTAGTCATCTTATTGAATTCCCTTTTAACTGGGTGAAAGAGGTTGCCAGCAAATATAATCCCAAGCTCTACCTCTGAGAAAGTGGATCTTTGCCCATCCTAAGTGAAGACTGAGTTTGTATTTGAGGAGATCATAGGAACAATCTAGGGTCCTACCTCCTCTGTCTGCCAAGCCTTTCCCCCAGAAATCTTGCCTTCACATTGATCTTAATTTGAATCACTTTCTGCGGACTTACAGGGGTGGGTATGGTGCACACCTTCCTTTTAACCATCTTCTGAGTTAAATCCAGGGCTTCCCTGGTGCTCTGATGGTAATGAGTCTGCCTGCAATGCAGATTCCTGGGTTGGGAAGATCCTCTGGAGGAAGACATGGCAATCCACTCCAGTGTCCTTGCCTGGAGAAGTCCATGGACAGAGAAAGCTAGTAAGCTATATAGTCATGGGGTTGCATAGAGTTGGATACAATTGAGCGACTAACACTTTCAACTTTAAAGTAAAATCCATTCCAACTTCTTTCCTATAATACCTGCTCATTCAGGAGCACTTGCCACATTTCAACTATGTCCCAGGCAGGAGTAAGACATGGGGAACCCAAATGCTGAGGACATGGCCTGAGTCTCCAGCAGCCTCACCCTGCTCAGGAATGGCCGTGTTAACACCCACCATTGTGGCTCCTGGGGACATAGCCTGTCATCTGGAGGCCTGGAGAAGGGATCCTGCCCTTATCTTCTCCATATTTTGCAAACAAAGTTGTTTTCACTCCCGTCTCCCCACATTCCTCGGTTTCATTTTTTTCTGTTTGATTTCACTGTTAGGAGCATTTACCAAGGGGCAATTTACCAACCAACTGCAGTAAAGGAAGCAGAGGCCTGAGCATCTCTCCCGCACAGGCTGTCAGACGAGCAGAGGAGACAACCTGCAGGAGGCGTTTCCTTCCCAGAAGCACCTGCAGACTCTTGTGTTCAGAGTCAGCCCCAGGTTGACCCCTGAAACTTCATCTCAGTGAGTGCGTCTCCTCCTGGCAGGAGGCTTTGGAAAATCCCACCAAAGTCATGGGCATCTGCCTTCTGAGAACGTAGGCGTGTGGGCCTGGGGAGGCTGAAGGCCTTGGGGAGATGTCCTCCCAGACTCATTTCCCTATTTTTTTTTTAAGTATATAACAAGGGTCCCCAAACTCCGGGATCTAAGGCCTGATGATCTGAGGTGGAGCTGATGTAATAATAACAGAAATAAAGAGTACAATGTGCTTGAGTCATCCGGAAACCACCCCCTGCCCAGGTCCACGGGAAAACTGTCTTCCATGAAATGGGTCCCTGGTGCCAGAAAGGTTGGGGACTGCTGATAAATAGGTTCACAGGATTATATTTGTTTGTTTATTTGCTTATTTATTTTTGGCTGCATTGTGAGCCATGTGGGATCTTAGTTCCCTGACCAGTGATTGAGTCCTCACCCCCTGCAGTGGAGGGTAGAGCTCAACCACTGGACCACCAGGGAAGTCTCGCGTTTCCTTCTTTTGTTTTGGAAATTTCTTTTTAAATTTAAGAGACTCTCTGCAGTGGCCCGGGGGCGGGGACACCTCTGGCATCTCAGTGTGTGGCTACTTTTTGTAATGTCCAGCCCTGAATCCCTCTTGTTCAGTTCCATGACCCTCTGTGTCACTCTTGCTACGAAATCCTGTTGCTCTCTGCTCTCGCTCCCAGTGTTATTTCTAAGATGTGAGCTGGCATTATGGAATGCCACCAAATAACCAGGGTGTCCTAGTCAGCCCAGCCTGGCCAGATGGAGTCCCCAAATGGGAACCTGATGGCTGATGAATCAAAATGTCACCCCAGTTGAATTTTGCCTTCATTTCTTTCTCTAAAAATGATGATGAAGTGCAATGATTCCTATACAACCTGCCCAAGGCTTAGCGCACATCTTTTTCCGATCAGATGTTAAGCATTTAAAATATTCATGGAGTTTTCATACAAACTAGTCTCAGTGGTGTTAAACTTTCTGGGCACTTCGTTTTGCCCAAGTAGTATCTCCTTTTGCACACTGGTAACAGTTGCTATGCAGCAGGTCACTAGAATTCCTCCACAGTGCTCGTTTAGGGCTTAGCATTGGTTTTTCTCAGAAAGAGTTCAAACCCTGACTCTCAGATCCTGGGATCTTCTGAAAATTGAAGTTAATCCACAGCTTGATATGACAGGAGGTCATTTCAGTCTTTTATAGCCATACTTAGAAAGCACTGTGCAATTAACATTATTAATTCCCAAGAACATTTCTATACCTGACAGATTAAAGTTTATTTCCCAGTATTGAAAGCAAAATCTTGTCCCCCCCGGTGATTCCTGAAACTCTGCCTGGTGGGCGTGTAAGTCCCTTCATCCTAAAATTAAGCTTATTTTCACATTCTTTAGGTGGGAAGGAACATGGGATAAATCACTTGTGCCCATAGCTTGAGGTTTGCATTTCTGGAACTTGCCTGAATTTTTTTTTTTTAAAACCAATTAAGTGATATATTTCTGCTTGGGAACCCTGGGCTTGGTGGAGGACCTGATTCAGCTATTCAAGTTTTAAGGGAAGAATGGATATCTGATTTCTCATGGTGACTTTTGACCAGAGATGCCAATGTTTTTTGAGCGTATGGTCCCTTTTAAAAGTAAAATATAAATGTGCACACATGCCATATTATAAAGCTGTATTCTTAGCAGCCTTTGATGGGAAAATTTACAAGTTACTACGGATTCTAGGACCCTGGTCATAAATCTCTTGTGCTCTTGGTCTCAGTCTTCGGATAGGGAATCAGGGCTGGAAGAGAAGGAAACCAAGTTCCTACTGGTTTAACTCACTCCCCGTGGGTCATTAGGAAGGATTTCAAAGGAGGTCTGACCTGATTCCTCCATGGTGTGAAGGATACACACCCCTCAGTGAGCAGAGAGAACTTGGACCTGAATCCTGCTCCTTTCCCTGCTTGAAACTTCCCTTGAAAGCCCCTGGGTCCCCCAACCTGTGGGTGGCATTGTTGGAAGATGAACGTGATGCACAAGCCAGTGATTCATGTCCGTGTGGTGGCCCCTGAAGGCCGTTTGCAGAGGACGTGAGATTGTTTTAAAGCTTCATAAATGAGCAGCACAGGGCTCTCTGGGGGCCTCTCCGGGGTTTACTCTTTCAAAGTGGTGCAAGCCAAGCCCAGCTACCCAAGGTGAAGCCAAGGTTAGGTTGCTCTGGCCGCTTCTCTGAGGCGGGGAAATGATGGGTTTCTCAAATGTGGACCTCCCAGTGGCCTTCTGGAAGGTTCTTTGTAGTCGTGGGAGCCACGGGTACAAAGGGAAGCCCTAGCCTCTTCTGGGGAGGGTGGCCGCGGAGGCGCAGGAAGATGCTGAGCACCAGTCTTTCTCTATGCTTCCTGATGCTTCACATCTGGACCCTTTGGATGCTCCCCTTTCCTTTGGTGGTTTCGGAGGTCAGTGGGGCTCCCCCTCTGTGGTTGGGCCCACCTACACGGGGTCCGGAGGCAAACTCACCCCAGAGGCCTGGCGGAGAGTGGATCAGTGGGGAGGGTGTTTGGCAACTCCCCTGCAGGGCTGTGGACTCTCACAGATACAAGCGGACCCTGTGCCAGACGTGGGGGCCGCCCCTCTCCAGGGCAAGGAGCCTGGCCATCCGGGTCCGAGGGGGCAGCTGCCCAAGCTGAACAGAGATGCCGGGGTGGGAAGAAGCAGACCTCCAAAGGGCCTCGTTTTCCCAAACTCCAGCCTGGACCCCGCAGGGTGGTGAGGGCTGCCCCCAGCCTCCCTCATTATGTAAAACCAGTCCTCCACCATCACTCACCCCAGCTTCCTGTTTTGAAGCGGCAACATACTGGAGCCTCTGTAGTTCGTTTGTTTGACTAAGGAATCTAATTCTGCCTTCTGCCCTGTGGCTGGCTCCCAGAGTGGAAAGATAAAATTCAAACCGTCAGGAACTGTCAGTTGTTTTTTTTTTTTTCAGGCCACAGGAAGTGGGAATGAGAAAAACACATCTCTTTCAAGTTAAGTTTGAGCATAATTCTAAGTCTATGATCAGAAAGGTTTTATAAGCCCACCTGGACCAGGAAGGAAGGATTACCATCCTGCTCTATCAGGTCAGGGGCGTCCTCACAGGAAATGTGCTTGGCTAACTCTGTACTTAAGAGCGGATTTCTGGGAGGCATCAACTTTTGCAAGTCAGCTTGCAGCCAGCTTGTGCTAAGTGGGAAATGGAGCATTTGGAGAGAAAAAATAAATTAGCCTTGGCACCACACCTTGACTTTTTCTTCCCCGGGCTGTAGAAAAAAGTCCCAGCGAATGGGCCAAAGATTATAGAGGAGAATGGAATTGAGGGAAATAAAAGCTTTGGAAATACAAAGATGAGAGTTTGGCCTGAGACACTCAACAAACACAGTCACAACATCCCTATCAATATGATAACAAAGTCATTATGCCACTTATTCTGGGGTCTTGCTCTTCATATGATTTGGGCACGAACTGGCTGAAAAGGAGACTTGGGAAGGCTTAGGGACACCTGTGGTTGATATTAGAAGCTGAGACGCCTCAGCCTTGGGCTAGTTCCCCTGAAGACAGAGGCAAGGGAAAGGTGACAACAAAATCTTTATCAACCTGCAGTTCTTTATGTTCAGAGACGCAGAGCATTTTGGCATGAGAGATGCCAAAAGTCTTTACAATCCCGAGTCTCTGGGGAATGGCATGAGCTGAACCACGAGGCACTGTAGAAGGTCTCATCCATGTGCCTTGTCCTCAGCGGGTTTTCCAGAAGCCTTGTTTGTGGAGCATGTGTGGGTGAAATGGTCGGATCACTTTTGCTCCTCTCCCTCCCTCCACTTCTCTCCTGGTTTTTGCTATCAGGATTTAGAGTTTAAAACTACAGAGAAGTTACATCCAGTCTTCTCATTCCTATTTCCTCAGTTCCCTTAATTCACCTGGAGATGTCAAAGAATGACATCTCCCTTTGTTAAGGGTTAACCCTCCTCCCAGCATCTCAAGAGATCCAGAACTTTTGGAAGATGATGACCTATACTTCATCTATAATTCTTCAGCCTCCAAGATCTCAGCGATACCTTATATATTTCTTCCAAGTTGGAGAAGCAGCAAGGAACCCAATGGCTCCTCATTTTCCTGCCTTAAACACTATAAACTCCCACGAAAAGGTGTGCACATCTGTCAGTGATGTGAGCCCTAAGAGCCCACCCCTCACTGAGCCACATTGGCACATGGCAAAGCCAGGAGACCTGCCCTCTACCCTTGTAGCCCCACCTTGACATGATGGGCAGCAGGATGCTGTGGGAAATGACCAAGTCTGGAATTCCCAAGCTCAAGTTTGGACCATGGCCTTGACACTGACTACTTGTGTGATTTGGGGCAGGTCACTGAACACTTACAAACTCTCTGAGTCTCAGATTGCTCCTCTGTGACAGGGTCATATCTACCTCACTGGGTTTCCTGAGGATGGAATGCTCTTTGAAGACCTGTTCAGATGTAAGTTGTTTCCATGCTCGTAAGCTGAATGATGAAGATCCTTATTGCCTTGATCTTCTAGTAAATATCATCTTCATCAATAGTTACAGAATGTTCACAACACACTGGTCTCTGTACTGGGTTGTAGGAAAACAAGATTTAATATGTCTAACATTACAACATTATCATTCTTTCCATCTTTCCCTTCTCGAACCTGTTCCCCTCTGCTGGACCTTGATTAATTGCATCCCCATCCACCTGTTAGTTCAACCAGAAACTTTAATGGCACACGACTCATTTCCCTCCCTCATCACATTCAATGGGTTCCAAAGCTGATGAAGCAATTTTCTTTTTTTCCCAAAAGACAGATTCCTATATAGAAGCCTAGATGGCTTTTTGTTTTGACAAACTTAAGTCTGAACTCACTTGCGCTGATGCTTGGTCCATCACTATCTGATTCTAATGTAAATTTACTGCATCCTCTCCCAGACTTCACTCAGCAACTCTTTGCTGGTAATGCATGACCAGCTGCTTTCCACAAAGCATAGGCTCTTTGCAGCCTCCACATCCCTCCAGCTGTAGCCTTACCCAGGAGTCTCACAAGTTAGCCTCCCTTCTTTGACACTCTCATCATTTATCTTTAGTGTCACAGGTTAAATGTGTCATCTGAGAAGCCTATCCTTCCATTAGAAGTCATCACTCTGCCTCTGTTCTCCTGCTTTTTTTTTTTTTTTTTTAGTATTACTATAGGGCAAGAAGTGGGACAGCATTACAGCAACAGTGTACACACCAGCCCCTTCCAACTTGGAAGCACTTGAAAGCCCAGATGCTCCAGGTCTAGTAGTTGAATTCCACTTAAGTCCTTTTATTCAAAAAGCTTACAGACTATGTGGGAGTCTGGCATTAACCATAGAGAGATCAATGACAATACCACAGACATCAGCTCCACTGGCTCCCAAATGAGTGCTCTCCTGCTGGATTGTGGTGTCTGAGAGCAGGGGTGCAAACCCAGGACTCCCTAGACACACATGTGTAACAAATGCTGCTGAGCAGCGTGGCTTTCTCATCCTGAGAGTGCAGACCCACCAAGGGCAGCTTTTAAAACGCAGTGCTAGCTTTACACTCAGCCTTTCACTTGTTCACAGGACTTGACTAAGTGTCTGCTACATGCCGAACTCTAGAGAGTGAAACAAACCCAGTCCCTACCTTCAAGGAGCTTCCATCCTCCAAGCAAGTTTGGTGATGTCATTGCCAAGGGAACTAGTGATTGGAAAGACCTGAGAATGATAGTGAAACTGACCACTCAGAGCTGATGGTCCCAGATTGAAGGGGTACCTTCTACCTCTGCCTTGATGATCAGAACTCCCAGCACCACCAAGAGACAGAAAGAGGCAGAATCACATTAAGCAACACCATGGAAATGTCACTTCTGATGACATTTTAAACCGTGTCTGACAGATGTAGGGCTGATCTGTAGCTGGGGAACTCTTGGGAACCATTAAAGAGATTCTGGGGACAGCCCAGCCCATGTGGGCTGCAGTGCTAATGACAGCGACCCCTCACGACACAGATGACAGCACATTGGTGTGGCCAGATGCACAGTCAGGAACAACAGGGGAGAATACTTCAATAGAAGGCCATTTGAAAAACAAACAAAAAAAATTTTGATAAAATCTCAGAGGACAACAAATGAAAATTTAATTTTTTTGAAGTAAAGAGCTGACTTTGCTTTTTGATTTTCTTGTAAAGACCTGAGGATCATCTCAATTTAGAAGATTTGGTACAAATAAAAAATTTTTTTTTCAAGCACAAAATTATAAAACCATAGAGATGGTTGAGTCAAATTCTTTAGCTTTATAGAAATTTGGGTTACGAGAAATTTTGCCTTGTCCAAAGTCATGTGACGAATTAGTGGCTAAACCAGGATGCATTGCTTGGTTTTCCCACATCGGAGGCTTCTCTTGTTGCAGAGCATGGGCTCGAGAGCACCAGGCTCGACTGTTGTGGCACACGGGCTTAGTTTCTCTGCTGCATGTGGGCTCTTCCCGGATCAAGGATCAAACCTGTGTCCCCTGCATTGGCAGGTGGATTCTTTACCACTGAGCCACCAGGGAAGCCCGAAGTGTGTTGTTTTAAAATACGTGCTCTGTGCAGGACCCTGGGGTGAGCATTGCAGGGGCTATAGTGATAAACACGATGCTGCTTTTAAGGAATTTACCTGTGGGAAATCTGACTCATTTAGGGAAAAAAAGACTTCTCCAAAGCAGATTGTGTTTTGTGTCATCACAGAGGTAGAAACTAAATGAAACTATGAGAGGTTCAAAGAGATCACAGTTACAGTTGTGAAGATGGGGCTGGAGATGGAATCAAAAGAGGCTTCACAAAGGAGCTGCATTTGACCTGACCTTGAAGGATGGATAGGATTTCAGTAGTTGGCGATGAAGGGAGGGGGTTGTTATGTGAGGGGACCTGAGCCAGATGACCCCTGTCATTACAGACGTTCAAGGCTGAGGTCTGTCACAGACACTCCTCACACAGCAGGGAGTCAATAGCATATGTTGATTGATGGCTGCTCTGTGCTAGGGTTCCTGTCACTCATCTCTGCCTTTGGCAGGAGAGGTTCACAAGCACTGTGAAGTCTCTAAAGACCTTCATCATGTTCATGAAGCTCTTTGCTTCTCTGCTTGCCTCTGCAATGTACCTAAGTGCCTGACTCAAATATTTGTCCCTTTCTGGCTCTCAGAACACACCTGACTTCCAGTCCACAGTTGTCAGTTTAAATGCTGATGGTTTCTCATTTATCTGGGCAAAATCTAAACCTGGGTTCTGGGGTGTTAGCTCCATCCTCTCCACGACTGGAGCTTCCTACTGCCTGGCTCCTAGACATGGCTGCAGACTCTGTGGGTGTAATGAAAGCACTCATGGGAGTGGGCTGAGGTTCTGCCTGCCTTCCTTGCAATGGAACAGCCAGGTCAGCTTTGTTAACCTGGATGTATTGTGCCTGCTGGATTTTCCTCTCCTGGCCTTTCCCCAGGAATCTGCCCCGGGAACCCATTAATTAAGCCAGAGTCTCCACAGTGGATGTGTCCAACCCTTTCTAGAATTGGCAGCTGATGTTCTTTTGCTGAAATGGTCAGACGCCCCGATCTCAGAAGCTGAGAGCAAAGCCATTGTCTAGAACAGTGTGGAAATTCATTGGGGAGTTCTGTCAGTGGGACTGTGTTGCAAAAATAAAAAATAAATGAAAGTTAATTTAAAAAATAGCTACAAGCAAGAGAAACTTTAAGCTCAAAAATCACTTAGCCAGAAAAATTAGAAAGGATCCAATATTTTCCCCATGATGATGTCACACTCATTTCATGGCCTGGGGTAGGAGAGAGTGGACTTACAGGGCAGCAGGCTGGGGTAATCACAACACCTCCACCCTGGCCCATGTGGTCCTGACGGGTCAGGTGCAGGGTGGGGCCCATCTGTGTGGCTATTCCATGACTCAACTGGTGACCTTCCAGCAGATGACTCTTCCAACATGACCAACTGTGAGCTGGCATGCCAGGTTTAGACAAGGTGGCTTTACTCACTCAACCATTATATTGTAAACTCTGTGCCACAGTCGCTCAGTTGTGTCCAACTTTGCAACCCCATGGACTATATCCCTCCAGGCTCCTCTGTCCTTGGGGATTCTTCAGGCAAGAATACTGGACTGGGTTGCATGACCCCCAGGAATCGAACCCAAGTCTCCTGCATTGTAGGTAGACTCTTTACTGTCTGAGCCACCAGGGAAGCCCAAGAATGCTGGAGTGGGTAGCCAATCTCTTCTCCAGGGGATATTCCTGGCCCAGGAATTGAACCAGAGTCTCCTGCTTTGCAGGGGGATTATTTACCAGCTGAGCTATGAGGGAAGCCCTGCCTTTTGGAGCTCACAGTGGATTAAGGTCCCTGTGCTATAATCAGTAGCCATTACCTTGGGCTACATGGGAATACAGGCATGGGAGGGGGCACGCCAATTCAGAGATGACTTACAACCCACCCGGACATGATATGAGCAGATCCTTGAAGACTTTGCTCGCTGGGTTTTGTCCTTGATTGTGTCTTTGCCACAGTAACTCTGTGGCCTTAAACACTTTCAGGTTCTCTCTCTATGTAGGCTGTGCCCTCTCCTGGGCTGGGATCAGGAGATACACCTGGTCACTGACTTACCAACCAACCAGAGGTTCCATCTACTCTGTCACTTTTGTTGAGTCCTGCCCCAAGGCCACAGGTGTGAGCCCTTGCACTAAGGACACAAAAGTGGAGTCCAGAACCCAGGTCACCTCCTAAGCTGACTGAGCCCCTTTGTAACTGTGGCCAAAAGCCCCCCTGATCATCACTAACAAACTTTTTGACCCCAGATTAGGCAAAAGTGCCCACCCTTGTACTTACCCTGTAGCACCCTAACTAATCATCTAATGCCAACCTTCCAGCAGGACTTTTCTATCTCAAGGCTATAAAAATTGGCTACTAACCCACAAAACCTGTCAACTCTCCATGGTCTGTCAGGAGCTCATCCTGCTGCACATGCAACACCTTCATTATCTCTGCTCCTTGTTCTTTATAAACTCACTCCTTTCTGAATGCTCTGTGTCTGGAAATTCTTCTCCAACCTGTGCTTTGACTGCCTCCAGAACTTTATCTGTAAGGAGAGATCATGACATTTTGTCCCTTGGGTCAGCATGGAGGCTCTATGATAAGTGGTTAATACAGGATTTCTCAGGAAGGCAAGTCATACAGTTTCTCGGGGCTGCTGTAACAAATGACCAAGAACTTGGCAGCTGAAAACAACCGCAATTCATTCTTTTCACAGTCCTGGGAGGCAAGAGTCAGAAATCAAGATGTTGGCAAGATTGACTTCCCCTGGAGTTTCTGAGAGACAATTCACTCCAGGACACTGTCTAGCCTCTGGTGGCTGCTGGCAGCCTCTGGCCTCTGCCTCTGTCTCCATACAGGCTTCTTCTCTGGTCTCTGTGCCTGCTTCTCTTCTGTCTTTATAAAGACAGCTGCCCTCAGATTTAGGGGTTGTTCTAATCCAATATGATGACCTCATCTCCACATCCTTACCTTAATTACATCTGCAAAGACCTTTATTCAAAATAAAGTCAAATTCTGCCATCCTAGGCAGACATATCTTTCAGGACCAGAATTCAACTCAGTACAGTAATTTATAGTTTTGGGTGAACTTCAAGCATTTACATGGCAGGTAATCCTATCTGGAGCACTCATACTATCTATTTTGAAAATGCAAAAATAAGTACTATGATCTGAGGTCGAGTCTTAGCTCAGAAGAGTCAGGACCTGCCCTTCCCTTCCCTATTTTGTTAGCACCTTGAGGAGTTGGCTAATGGTGACGCTCTTTTTTTCCTTTCCTCCCTCTTAAAATCTCCTGCCCGGCAACGTAAAAGAGGAATATATTTGGTTCACATCCATCTTGGCACTGATCTTCTCTCCCTGCAGAAGAGATTGGTGGCTCTTAGCCAGCAGCTTTACATTCCTTCTTGGGTCTCCCTGCATATACAGGTAATGACAACATTTCTAAGGTTCACAGGCATACAGGAAGGAGGCTGCCCACAGCCAGAGCTGCCGAGGCCAGGAGCAGGATCTCAGCACACGTTGGGTGCACTTGCCACGGCCCTTGGTGGATGCCCTGTCATGGGCAGCCATACAGATTGGACCAGAGTGATTGTCCAATCTGCCACCAGCTTATCTGGACCACATTTGCATGTTTTCCCTAGTGGTGTAACCTCAATAAACAGAAATCGCCCCACCATTTACTTATAAAACTGCACCCCCAAGATGTACGTCCTTTCAAGATTTTTCTAGTTCTCAAATGCTGGAGAGGGTGTGGAGAAAGGGGAACTGTCCTACACACTTGGTGGGAATGTCAAATGGTGCAGTCATTACAGAGAACAGTGTAGAGGTGCCTCAAAACGTGAAATGATCCAGCAATCCCTCTCCTGGGCATATATTCAGGCAATACTATAATTCAAAAAGATGCATGCACCTTATGTTCATAGCAGCACTATTCACAATAGGCAAGACATGGAAACAACCTAAATGTCCTTTGAAAGATGGATGGAGAAAGGTGTGAGATATATGTATGTGTATATATATATGAATAGTACTCAGCCATGAAGAAGAATGAAATAATGCCATTCACGGTTATAGGGATGGATCTAGAGATTATTATACTAAGTGAAGTAAGTCTGAAAAAGAAAAATACCATAAGATAACACTTATACATGGAATCTAAAAAATATGATGCAAGTGAACTTAATCTATGAAACAGGAAGTAGACTCAGAGACAGAGAGAACAGATTTGTGGTTGCTAAGGTGAAGGGGGAGGTTGGAGGAGGAAAGGGCTGGGAGTTTGGGATCAGCAGATGCAAACCAGTATATATAGAGAGTACATAAACAGGTCCTACTGTATAGCACAGGACGTATACTCGATATCCTGTGATAAACCATAATGGAAAAGAATATGAAAGAAATATATCTATATCATACTTCACTTAGTATGATAATCTCTAGATTCATCCCTATAGCTTGAATGGCATTATTTCATATGTGTGTGTGTGTGTGTGTATGTATAACTGAATTACTTTGCTATACAGTAGAAACTTACACAACATTGTAAATCAACCATACTTCAATAAAAAATTTTTTTCTAGCTCTTAATCTTATATAATAGATCAGAATTCAGTCAAATAGGTTGGACTAGTCCAGATAAGCACAAATCACTCACTGGTCAGTTAAGAAGGAGAGGTGCTGCCACTAGCTGAAGGGTAGGAAGAGTTGGATTTTGAGTTTAGGTCAGGTCTGAACTTTTTTGAATAATTTACACTCCCTGAGACTCAGTTTTTCTGGTTATCAGATCAGAACCTTAATATCCGCCCTGATTGTCTAACATGGTTTCTTTCTTGAGAATTAAAAAATGTGGAAGTTAACTGCATAAAAGCTATAATTATATTGTTGTTAGTGCACAAAGTTTAAGGAGATATTCTCAGGGCCATGCCCGAGACGTTCTCAGGCCTCTCTTGTGTCATCCTAGTTACTAGAAATAATTTGATTCAATAAATAGTTAATAATTAATGATGGCAGGCTCTTGACGCTTCATCAGTGTTCTGGGCATCATACGAAATGATGATTCTGCTTAGTGTGGAGATGGGCAGATGGAAGGTCAAACTCATGATTCTAGAGCCATAAAGAGTCTTTCCTTTCCAGTGTTCTATACAAGTTTTGCATTTCTTTCTTTATCTGAATTCTAGACTTTACTGATGGACATGCTGGGGTTTGGGGATGTTATCTTTTCTGTCAAAAGGACATCAGAAAGGTAGGAAATATACATTGAGTACTTACTGAGTGTCAAGTACTACGTGCTAGATACTTTACATATATTTGCTCATTTAATCCTAAGAATATCACCATAAGACAGGTCTTATTATCTTCATTTACAGATGAATCAACTGAAGAGATTAAATACATTTCCAACACACAACCAGTAAATGAAGGTATCTGTCTCTGATGTTCAGTTCAGTGTCCATTCTGTTAACCCATGTAGTTAATGAGGAGGAAGTGGAGGACTTCTTGTAAGTGTTGTTGGATGATTTTATACAAATGTGTAGGTACCTAACATCGGAGTGACTGTTGGCCGACAAAACCTAGATGGTATATTAATAGGTGAGAAGGAAAGAGTGAGAATGAGACAGAGGAACAAAGTAGAAAAATCCAGAGAGACACAGACACGCATACATGGTCCACGTTTCCTGACCTCAGCCAGTCAATGGGAGGATTGGACAGCAGCAGGTCCCTTGAAAGATATTGACTTTAGAAAGGTTGTCAGCGAATTCTTCTAACAGCTGTTTGCTGATGATTGCATCCAGAGGCAAAAAATGTGAGTGTAAATTATGTCTGAATGTCATAAAGAGAAAGGAAAGAAGGATGAATGAATGAATGAAGGAAAGAGACAATTTGGAATGCCCAGGGCCATTCTCCATTCCCTTGTGACCGTATTTTCCCTTGGTCATGAAGAGTAAAGAACACTGATTATAGAAATGATCTAATTCTTTGTGCTCCTCCTCTTGCTGCTTGCCATCAGTGCTGAATCCTTTTTCTTTTCACACAAACACACACATAAGCACACAGCCCAGCTCATCAACAGACCACGTTAACTACTTAATGCCAAGTGCTGTGAAAGGCACAGTGTGAGGGACTCAGTCCATGTTACTGAAGGTTCAAATATGAGCTTATGGACTCAAACTAAGAGGAGACACTATGGCTTTTAGGGGAGCAATTGTGTAAGCACTTTGTTCTGTTTGAGAATTTATAAAGTAGCGTGCCCTTAACACTTATTTCAGTTAGATGTGAATGCATTGAGTATAAAATTAAACTTCTCTCCAGTGGTGGTTGCGCAGCTAAGCAAGATTGGCTCAGAATAAGGGTGACCCACGGGACTTGGTGAAAATCAGAGAGGTACGGAGACCAAAATGTGGGTCGCGTTTGCTCTAGTGGGTAGAAGGTGCTCGAGGGCTTTCGCAGAGCCAGTCTCAGGATAATTGGTAGATCATCCACATGGCAGTGGACTTGGGAATGTTGAAGCCCTTCCCAGGCGTTTCCTCTGCTCCTGGCATCAGCCCTCGTATTTGGAAAGCATACCCAGTGGAAAGCATACCCAGTGGAAAGCATACCCAGTGGAATGGTGATTTCCTAAGTTTTAGGTCCTGACTGCTTTCCTGAGAAACTTTAGAATAATCTTTGTTCCAAACTGTCCTTCCATTCTGCCACTAAAATCCAACTAACTAACCACCTCACCAAGGATGTCATATAGGTTCCATATCTGCTAAGCTACTTTAAAGAAAAATTTCAGGGATGGTCTCTCTTGATATCACATCAGATCTATGAGATAAAATAATAAAGAAAAGGAAAACTATGGGAGGGAAGGTGAGGATAGGTGATGGACATCTTATCCCAAGTCGGCCAGGTGCAGAAGAGCTTTGTCTGAAGAGGCAGAAAACTGCACAGGGATGGAACAGGCTTTGGAGTCAAATGGATACTTGGTGCTCAACTTCTGGTTCTGCCCTGACTACTTGCGAGAATTTCCCAGCCCTGCCCCAGTGTCTGCATTTGGAGTGTCCCTTGTTCCTCATGTAATTAACAACTATGTCATTATTATTGGGCTTCCCTGGTGGCTCAATGGTAAAGAATTCATCTGCCAATGCAGAAGATGTGGGTTCCATTGCTAGGTTGGGAAGGTCCTTGGAGAAGGAAATGGCAACCCACTCCAGTATTCTTGCCTGGGAAATCCCATGGATGGAGGAACCTGGCAGGCTACAGCCCATAGGGTAGCAAAAGAGTTAGACATGACTTAGTGACTAAAACAACAACATTATTGCTATTATTTTATATATTTCCCCAATAATGATTTGTTCGTTGCTGCAGAAATCTCTCACTGCCCTAGGACCCTCAGAAATTCTTGCAGCTTAGACATTCTGACCTCCAGCTACAGAAATGGGGCTGTGGAGCTTGCCAATGGGTAGACACCTTGATTTCCCCAGTTGCTTTTCTGCAAGGTCTGAGTCTATTTATGGTCAATAAACTACGTAATCTACTACTAACCCAAAGAAGAAAACCGTTTACATGGCAGCAGTGGTTTGAGGTTACGAAACTGGAATTTGAGAAAGTGAAAGGAAATTTCCAATGCCCTCGGATTTAGCCTGGAGCATCTCAGCCACTGTTCCATGGATGGCCTTGCCAACATCGCAGGGCAGAATGACAAGATGCCTTCATCTTCAAGGCATCTCAGGGATGACTGGCAAAATCAACAGTTGGAGAAATATTGATGTGTAAATCAGAGAGAAACCACTTATCTGTGAGCCTCGTGTTTGGTTTAGGGTTCTTTGGAGTTTGAAACAAGAAAGCTGACACTGTCTGGGGCACTCCCTGGAAGCGTGGGAAACCACAGGCTTTGGAGAACCCAGGACCTACAACCATGTGGGTTTATTTTTTCCACACACTGATAAGTTCTAGCTTTAATTCCTTCACGTACTTACTTTTTATTACTGCCCCTGCTCTGGGTGCCCATTAAACATAATACACCCAACATCAGCAATAGCAACACAAACCATGGCTTGTACAGTTAATGGAAACCAAATGTCCCAGTAGCTTGCAAGTAACTCTGCATATCATGTTTTTCTTTTCCCCACTGATTTAGGAATCTCTCTCCCTGAGCTAATTTTCTTCCCTGTTCACTCCATTCCCAGCCCCATACATCCAGAGTCTAAAGGTCTTTTGTCAGCTGCACTTAGAGAGATGTCCATCTCCTCCAGGGTGAACTGGCCTGCCTTGTTTCATTACTTAACATGCCTTCCTCACAGATGGGGATATTGACCTTCTGAAATTCCTGCTGGAGATGAAATACCAACCCCAGCAGTCCACAGGAGAGTTAACAGACAGCTTCAGCACAGATAGCCAGACCTCTCAGAGGGGTCAGATTATGAGCTTGGGAAATTTTTGAGGGGATGGCTAAATGCAGAATATAACCCACATTATGATTGGCTCTTGGCACTGGGGGTTGGGGGAAGAGTCTAAGGTAGGGAATATCTCTGCCCTTGGTGAACAGGAATTAGAAACTTCGAGCTTTTTCTGCAAAGCACATTAATGCTGTTGATTCCTCCTTGATGGAACTTTTTAGATGCTTTGTTCCCACTTTAACCAGCTTTACACCTGGCCCTCATTTCAGTGGTCTTGGCAGTGAATGAGTTGGAACCACCATCTTTTTTTTAACCTCTTGTTCTCTTTTGCCCAGTTTCAGGCTTTTCTAGTAGTTTAAAGTATACATGGATGATCAGTAAGACAGAAATTAGTAAGAAGTTTCCTGAGACATGAGGTATATGCCTCATTGTTATCAAAGGTGGGGTCCGGCTGCTCACCACTCAACAGCCTATAAAGAGGCAAGGATGGTGGAAAGGAAAGTGTGATTTCAGAGTCTGGCAATGGCAGGCAGGAGGGCAGGCTCCTGTCCAAACGCTGACTCCCTTCCCTGCCATTGATAATCAGTGGGCAAGAGCTTTAATAGGTCGGGGGAGGGGGCTACATGTAAAAACAGCACAGTCAGCTCTGACAGTCATTTTGGAATTGGGCGTTGGTGTTATGACCAGCCTTATCTTGATTGTTTTAAGTATAGTTAGTCTTTAGTTTCAGGGCACTTTATTCTCACTTCTTTGAGGCCAGTTCTCAGAATTATGGCAGCTTATGTCACTGCTTCTTGGCCTTTTGGCTAAGATCAGATGTAGTATGGGGGCTTCCCAGTTGGCACAGTGATAAAGAATCTGCCTGCCAATGCAGGAGACCCAAGAGACAGGTTCAATCCCTGGAACAGGAAGATCTCCTGGAGTAGGAAATGGCAATCCACTGCAGTATTCTTGCCTGGAAAATTCCATGGATAGAGGAGCCTAGTGGGCTACAGTCAATGAGATCACAAAGAGTCGGACATGCCTGAGCAACTAAGCACGTGTCATGGCTACAATTTTGTCCTTACGTAGCTAACTTCTTCCACCTGGTGGGAGCTTCAGTATCTGTAAGACAGTTCACATGACATGGCTTAGAATGTTATCTATAGCCCTTGAGAAGGAACTAAAGATCCTTGATTATAAAGAATAAACTATTATTTAGTCTTGTTGGACTGCTTGCCTTTGTTTCTGCATTTTCTCCCTTCTCTGATTAAACTTATTCTTAAGCTAAAACTTTTCTGTATGAAAGGGCAGGCTGAAGACCTTGGGGGAGGACCCTGCTCTACTTCACCATGACTTTACTGGGTCTTGAAGTTATCAAGTCAAGTCACTGGTCGGGGAGCCAGAATATAGTTGAGAAATGTAGGTCCTGCATTCAACGAGAAAATATGCTCACATATTTATTGTTTTGTAACTAAACAAAGATTTTTAAGTTTCTAAACATTCTGAAAAATCTGTAAATTTAATTGAAGATGTTGGTCCAGTGGTCTCTTGATCAATTCAGCTTTTTCCCTTGGTCCTGTCTTTCGGTTGCCTGGCCTTTGGTTATCTTTGTTACTTATTCCCTGATACAAAGTAGGGAAGGGTCCCAGAGAGAAGGAGAGATAAAAATATGACTCTATATTCTTTCAATTTTGGAATCTGTTAACATTTCTAGTATATAGGAGACTGAAATTCTGGATAAAATGTGTTTGGGGATGTGTATTCAGGTAGTACAGTGTAATGGTTAAGAGTAGTCTAGAAAAATCTAGACTTGAATTACTTTAATTATAATTATTAATTACTTTAAGTATGACTAGACTGTTTAAACTTTCTCATTTGTAAAATGGGAGTAATATTAATTTCATAGGATTATCAAGGGAATTTAGTTATGAAAAATCCTTAACTCTGTTACCAACATATAGGAATGTCTATTGAATATTATTATTACTATTATTTTTTTTATTATTGTAATAGAGAAGAACAAATTGACTCTGTATTGAATCTGTTTCTTTCCCTTTAACCTTGGTATTATATTGCTTTTACTACAAGTTAAGAATGGCTTCCCTGGTAACTCAGTTGGTAAAGAATCCACCCGCAATGCAGGAGACCCCAGTTTGATTCCTGCATCGGGAAGATCCATTGGAGAAGGAGTAGACTACCTACTCCAGTGTTCTTGAGCTTCCTTTGTGGCTCAGCTGGTAAAGAATCTGCCCAAAATACAGGAGACCTGGGTTTGATCCCTGGGTTTGGAAGATCCCCTGAAGAAGAGAATAGCTACCCTCTCCAGTATTCTGACTTGGAGAATTCCATGGACTGTATAATCCATGGGGTCGCAAAGAGTCGGACATGACTGAGAGACTTAAAAAAAAAAGAATGTTGCCCTATACCTGAAATATACTGGAAAGCCCATTCTTAAGGCTCTGAACTTTAAAAGTATAATGTTTTCCATTCCTTATAGGTACAGAAAGTTGAAGAGAGAATAATATTTGTCTTGTTGGAGATTTATAGGAACAGTATGGCCTGACCTATATGGACAGCTGCAAGAAAAAAGGATTCAAGCACCAAGAAGTTTGCAACCATCAGCCATATCTACTCCCCTTTTAGTATAAAAGAAGCCTGAATTCTAACTTGGGTAAAAATGGTTCTTTGGGACACGAGTCCCTCATCTTCTCAGTCTGCTGGCTTTCCAAAGAAAGTTGCTGATCCTTGCCCCAACAACTTGTTTCTTGATTTATTGGCCTGTGGAGTGGTGAGCAGTATAAGCTTGGACTTGGTAACATTATTATTACTATTCTCTGCAATACCCCATTAATCTGTCACGTATGGAACACTGATGGGTCAGCTAGCAAATCATGACTCCACATGCCAAACATATTATCTGCAGTGTGGCAGGATATTTTGAAAATTTAATTGATGGTTTTCTTCCCTCCTCCTTCCCTTTTTTTGTTCTAGCAGGTAGCAGTTATCCAAGTTGGCGGGTGCAAACCCTGTGCTGTACCATTAGACACAGCAAAAGTTCTCTAAGCAGATAAAAGGAATGTCAGATCAAAGGACAGATGCCTTAATAAATAATTCTGGTGCTGCACACATGCTCAGCCGCTTAAGTCGTGTCCAACTCTTTGCTACCCTATGGACTGTAGCCTGCCAGTCTCCTCTATCCAAGGGATTCTCCAGGCAAGAATACTAGAGTGGGTTGCCATGCCCTCCACCAGGGCATCTTCCCAACCCAGGGATTGAACCCAAGTCTCCTGCATTGCAGGCGGGTTCTTTACCCACTGAGCTGCCTGCGAAGCCCATCCTGGTACTGCATGCTCTCGATTATTCTATTTACCCAATTCCAGGAAGTTAGGAAACTCAGTCGCTTTGGGGGGGTATATTTGGCAGCACTCAGTAAAAACACAAAAGAGAAGTTCAGAAAATTTCTGCAGTTTCTGAGCTATGCTGCATAAGCATTTCAGATGCCTAAACTTCGCTAGGATCTACTGTAGGAGCATTTACAATATCCATTGTAAATCAACTATGCTTCAATAAAAAAAATAACTTAAAATGTTCAGAATTCAGTAGTGCTCACCTGATTTTTTTTTTCCCTGAATTTGGCCAACTTGGTCCAATCCTTGTGATTGCTTTGTCTGCAGGCTTCTTCCAGGCCCCAGGAGCTTGGTTTTCACTCAGCTTCACATGAGAAAGTAACTATAAGCCATTACAAGACTGCTTGGTCAACCTGACTGTGGGTCCCCAGTTGATTAGGATGGGGCTGTTCAGAACCCACTAAATTTTAGAGTCAAAAGCCCTTTTGGAAGTATTGAGGAGTGTGAGTAAGAAACCCTTGTGTTCAGCTCCCAGAAACCTTGGAATTGGCCCAGTTTGTGTCCTGGCTTCAGCCTAATTAAAGCTAGGAGGTCAGTGATGGTAATACTCCCTGATGATACTTTGCAGTTCACTGAAGATGAAAAGTATGCAGGCCTTTCTGCTCTGGGAGGTCTGCTGGGCTAAGCCATAATAAAAATAATAATTAAAAAGTATGGAGCACTTACTGTGAGCTAGAGTTCTTGTGAGGCACTTGAGTGCCTATCACAGTCCCATGGATAACACTATTATCAGATTTGAAGATGAGACAGATAGGCTAGGAGGGTCCGAGTCACTCACTAGGCTGCAGAGAAGGGGCTGGAGCTGAGGTCTGCCCACCACCTCCAAGCAGGAAGCAACCTCTGGGGAGTGGGAGAGCTGACACAACCAGGATCAAAACCTGGATCCCTCCTTCCCCAGCTGGTCCTCTTCCTGTTACATGGTGCTAAAGGCACTCTATATTTTGGATTATTAAACTTTAAGCAGCTTATAAACCCACTCACCCTGCAGCTGGGAGTGATTAGCTTAGTACATGCCCTCCAGTCGGCACACAGAGTACAGGGGGCCCAGCTTTGCTCTCTCCACTCCGTCTCCTCCTGCAGCATCTCAACCTGGGTGCCCATCAGAGGTACAGGTTTACAAGTAAACGCTGATGCCCTCTGCGGATGAGGTAAATAAGAGTCTGGGGTAGGGTGGGGGCAGACACGGATGTTTCCTGAAAGCTCCAGGTGAGCCCCATGGAAGTTAGGGTTGGGAACCATGGACTGAGGTGTCAAGGTGTAAGTCCTGAAGGTGGCTGTGGAAATGGCACATCATCTCTGTCCTGTATGTGTCTCAGTCAGCACTGCAGAGGGAGAGATGGGTCCACATCAGTTGTTTTATGTAACACTTAGCACAGGGCCACGCACTGGGAATCTATCTGTTTTGGATGCTAATCAGCTCAATTGCTCAGTTATGTCTGACTCATTGTGAACCCGTGGACTGTAGTCTGCCAGGCTCCTCCATCCAGGGGATTTTCCAGGCAAGAATACTGGATGGGGTTGCTATTTCCTCCTCCAGGGGAACTTCCTGACCCAGGGATTGAACCTGCATCTCCTGAATCTCAAATTTCCTTTCATTTCTAAAGTACCCATGTGGTGCAAAAATTCCACCTGCTAATGCAGGAGATACAGGAGATTCGGGTTTGATTCCTGGGTCAGGAAGACCCCCTCAGTCATGACTCCTCCGACAAGTCCCCCCAGACTCTGCGACTCCATGGACTGCAGCACGCCAGGCTTCACGGTCCATCAGCAACTCCTGGAGCTTGCTCAAGCTCATGTTCATCAAGTTGGTGATGCCAGCTAACCACCTCATCCTCTGTCATCTCCTCCTCCTGCCTAATCAAACTAATCAAACTGATCACATGGGCCACAGCCTTGTCTAACTCAATGAAACTATGAGCCACGCCTTGTAGGGCCCCCCAAGCAGCTGGATCATAGTGGAGAGATATGACAAAACATGGTCCACTGGAGAAGGGAGTGGCAAACCACTTCAGTACTGCTGCCTTGAGAACCCCATGAACAGTATGAAAAGAGCTACAGTCTACAGAGTCACAAAGAGTCTGACAGACTGAGCAC
Organism: Aepyceros melampus; assembly: GCA_006408695.1. Lineage (NCBI taxonomy): Eukaryota > Metazoa > Chordata > Mammalia > Artiodactyla > Bovidae > Aepyceros > Aepyceros melampus. The sequence goes on from SJXQ01000843.1 coordinate 388,455, forward strand.
ATACATAGTTGATGTTAGTTTCAGGTGTATAACAAACGGATTCAGTTATACATACATATATGTATGTACATATATATTCTTTTTTAGATTCTCTTCCATTATAGATTATTTGGGAAATCCCATGGACGGAGGAGCCTGGTGGGCTGCAGTCCATGGGGTCGCTAAGAGTCAGACATGACTGAGCGACTTCACTTTCACTTTTCACTTTCATGCCTTGGAGAAGGAAATGGCAACCTACTCCAGTGTTCTTGCTTGGAGAATCCCAGGGACGGGGGAGCCTGGTGGGCTGCCGTCTATGCGGTCACACAGAGTTGGACACGACTGAAGCGACTTAGCAGTAGCAGCACAAGATACTGAGTATAGTTCCCTGTGCTATATAGCATATTGTTATTATTTATCTATTTCATATATATTAAAAATAATGCACATATCTTAGTCCCAAGCTCCTAATTTATCCCTCATCCTCTTTCCCCTTTGGTAATCATAAATTGTGATTGTATGATTTCTACCCCTTTTCTCCCTGTTTTTTTTTTTAACTATTATTTTTTTATTTAACTATTTTTCAAACTATTTTTCCAAAGCAGTAATCTTGGTTTATAACATTATATAACTTTCATGGGTATAGCATTATATTTCTACTGTATACACTATGGTGTGCTCAACACCAAAAGTTTAGTTTCCATCTCCCCTGTCTGCTTGGATGACTGGGTTCAGCTCCTCAGGTCCAGGGATTAGTGCTAAGCCTTCGGAGGGAAATGGCTTCTTGAGGACCCAGGATGAGGCCAGGAAAACGGGGTTACTTGATGTTCTCCCAATGAGCAGAATTAGGACCCAAGAGGCAGAGGAAGGCCTGTTCCCGGCAGGGTCCCTTTGAGTCTCTCTCTGGAAATTTAAGGCCTTGACCTCACATTAGAATTAATGGGGAGTTAAAAAAAAAAAAAATAAACCTTCAGGGAGCCTAATTAACACAAACGAGCCAAGCCTGGGCATCAGCATTAAAAAAAAAAAAAACTCCCAGGGATGCTCCTGTTCCATGAGGGTTGAGGACCACTGCTCTGGTGCAGACCCTAAGCCCGCCCACAGGACCCCAGGCTGTTCTTACCCTGGAGGCTCCTCCTCCTCCCCCTCCTGTGGGTCAATGGAGCTGGGTTCAAAGGGCTCCTCAGGACTGCTTTTTCAGCTTAGCATCCTGTGTTAGTCCTCCTGGTAGGGCCTCAAGAAGTTCCAAAGTCTACAGAAAAATCCCAGCTCCTGAAAGATTCTCCTCATATCTGTCAGCTCCCTGCTGCCTGCAAAGAACATTACTGTGGGAGGCTTTTCTTTCTTTCTTCTTCTTTTTTTAATTCCAAGTTCCTGGAAGCCACTAAAAGTTCTCAAAGGCAGAAGCTGACTTTGATAGACTGTCAGTGGAGTTGAAAATTGCAACTCTTAACAATTGTCTGTCTTTTGCTTTGGATATGAGTGTTAGTTGCTCAGTCGTGTCTGACTGTTTGCGACCCCATGGACTGTAGCCCAGATCTCTTCAAGAAAATTAGAGATACCAAGGGAATATTTCATGCAAAGATGGACTTGATAAAGGACAGAAATGGTATGGACTTAACAGAAGCAGGAGATGTTAAGAAAAGGTGGCAAGAATATACAGAAGAACGGTACCAAAAAGATCTTCATGACCCAGATAATCACAATGGTGTGATCACTCACCTAGAGCCAGACATCCTGGAATGTGAAGTCAAGTGGGCCTTAGAAAGCATCACTACAAACAAAGCTAGTGGAGGTGATGGAATTCCAGTGGAGCTATTTCAAATCCTGAAAGATGATGCTGTGAAAGTGCTGCACTCAATATGCCAGCAAATTTGGAAAACTCAGCAGTGACCACAGGACTGGAAAAGGTCAATTTTCATTCCCATCCCAAAGAAAGGCAGTGACAAAGAATGCTCAAACTACTCACCATTGTACTCATCTCACACGCTAGTAAAGTAATGCTCAAAATTCTCCAAGCCAGGCTTCAGCAATACGTGAACTGTGAACTTCCAGTGTTCAAGCTGGTTTTAGAAAAGGCAGAGGAACCAGAGATCAAATTGCCAACATCCGCTGGATCATTGAAAAAGCAAGAGAGTTCCAGAAAAACATCTATTTCTGCTTTATTGACTATGCCAAAGCCTTTGACTGTGTGGATCACAACTGGAAAATTCTGAAAGAGATGGGAATACCAGACCACCCGACCTGCCTCTTGAGAAACCTATATGCAGGTCAGGAAGCCACAGTTAGAACTGGACATGGAACAACAAACTGGTTCCAAATAGGAAAAGGAGTACGTCAAGGCTGTATATTGTCACCCTGCTTATCTAACTTATATGCAGAGTACATCATGAGAAACGTTGGGCTGGAGAAGCACAAGCTGGAATCAAGATTGCCGGGAAAATATCAATAACCTCAGATATGCAGATGACACGATCCTTATGGCAGAAAGTGAAGAGGAACTAAAAAGCCTCTTAAAGAAAGTGGAAGAGGAGAGTGAAAAAGTTGGCTTAAAGCTCAACATTCAGAAAACTAAAATCATGGCATCTGGTCCCATCACTTTATGGGAAATAGATGAGGAAACAGTGGAAACAGTGTCAGACTTTATTTGTTTGGGCTCCAAAATCACTGCAGATGGTGACTGCAGCCATGACATTAAAAGACGCTTACTCCTTAGAAGGAAAGTTATGACCAACCTAGAGAGCATATTAAAAAGCATAGACATCACTTTGCCAACAAAGGTCCGTCTAGTCAAAGCTATGGTTTTTCCAGTGGTCATGTGTGGATGTGAGAGTTGGACTGTGAAGAAAGCTGAGTGCTAAAGAATTGATACCTTTGAACTGTGGTGTTGGAGAAGAGTCTTGAGAGTCCCTTGGACTGCGAGGAGATCCATCCAGTCCATCCTAAAGGAGACCAATCCTGGGTGTTCATTGGAAGGACTGATGCTGAGGCTGAAACTCCAATACTTTGGCTACCTCATGCAAAGAGCTGACTCACTGGAAAAGACCCTGATGCTGGGAGGGATTGGGGGCAGGAGGGAAGGGGATGACAGAGGATGGCATCACTGACTCGATGGACATGAGTTTGGGTGAACTCTGGGAGTTGGTGATGGACAGGGAGGCCTGGCATGCTGTGATTCATGGGGTCACAAAGAGTTGGACACGACTGAGCGACTGAACTGAATTGGACTGTAACCCACCAGGTTCCTCTGTCTGTGGGATTGTCCATCAAGAATATTGGAATGGATTGCCATTTCCTTCTCCGGGGGAATCTTCCCGACCCAGGAATCGAACCTGGGACTTCTGCACTGGAGGCAAATTCTTCACTATCTTTGCCTTTCTTTGGACAGCCTGCCGGATACACACAGTGCACTTCGTGGGCCTGAGTGCCACTCGCCCTCCCGTCCTCCAGCCCCTAGAAGTTAACACAGCACCTGACACTGTGTCCCTCTCCACCATCACAGCCTGGCAATTTAAAAACTCTCACCATCCTGGTTCTGTCTGCTCCCTGCCTCAGCCCTTTAGCCTGACTCCACTGCCCGGGTCAAAAGTGTGGCCTCAGTGCCCAAGACAGGAGCCGCAGTGCCCAGAGGCTGTGCCCGCATCGCCTCGTTCTCCCCCTTTCCCCTTCTCCCCTTCCTCCTCCAAAACCAGCCCTTCCTCTGCAAAGATAAGGCTCTCTTCTCAATTTTTGCGTCCCCTTCCCTTGATTCCCATTTCCCTTTCTTCCTAATGCAGGCGGCCCTTTGTGAAGGGAGGGGGCGTGGGTTTTGCACAAATATTTAATCTTTTCCAATCTGCCCTCTGCACTCCCTGTCAGTTCCAGGGGCTGAAACCGCTCTGTTTGCTTTAGCTGGTAACAAGATACTGTTTTGAAAACTGATGCAAAAGTCCGATTACTTATGAATCCTGGCTTTATTTTGCATGAATGCTTTTCAAGGCCAACTATAGATTTATTTTTTCTTCCCTGCCAAGAGTTATGCTGCCAGTGGGGACGTGGTAGTGGGCGGGTGGGGCAGCCTAGAGATGCCTTTAACTTTTCACCCTGTGGGCTGGAAATCAGCAGCGCAGTGCAGACCTGGTGAAACACACTCGGCCTCTGTCGCTGGCAGGCTCGTCAGGGAAGACCTCCCCCTCTCCCTCCAGGAAATGCCATTGTTTCACCCAAAATGTAATTCCACCTACTGAATTGTCTGCAGTCCCTGTTAGGAATCATCTGTTCAACATACTGGAGAAAGAACAGTGTATCAATAGAAATAGAATAAGAATAAAGGAAGCCCTTTAAGGAAGCCCTGGTCGCTCAGCGATAAAGAATCTACCTGCCAATGAAGGAGGTACAGGTTTTATCCCTGGGTTGGGAAGATCCCCTGGAGAAGGAAATGGCAACCCACTCCAGTATTCTTGCCTGCGGAATTCCATGGACAGAAAAGCCTGGCGGACTACAGTCCCGGGGTCACGAAAGAGTCAGATCTGACTTAGGGACTAAACAACAACAAACTGATTTTTATTAAAAGGGTGGTTTGTGCCATGTGCTTCTAAGTGTGAAAATGTAAGTTGCTCAGTTGTGTCCAACTCTTTGCAACCCCATGGACTATAGCCCGGCAGGCTCCTCTGTCCGTGGGTTTCTTCAGGCAAGAATACTGGAGTGGGTTGCCATTTCCTTCTCCAAGAGATCTTCCCCCACCCAGGGATAGAACCCAGGTCTGCCACATTCCAGGCAGATTCTCTACTATCTGAACCACCAGGGAACCCCTATGTGCTTCTAACATTGTGGCTAATCCCCACCACAGCTGTGTATGTCAGATATTATTCCCACTTCACAGGAGGTGAAACAGCATGGTTGGGATTTTCAGAACAGCATCCACTTTAAATCTTTTCTCTCAGTGTCAGACCAAATGGCCTAACATATATAATTGTTTGGAAAATGTGACCTGATATCATATTTTTCTGTTGAAGTCACCCCAAAAGTGGTCAAGGAGTCTGTGGAAACATAGACCTCATAAAATTATGGACTGAGAGCTTTTGGTGAAGTTTGGAGGAGAATAAGCAGTGGGGAAAGAAAGAGCCCTTTGCAAAAATTGGCTAGAATCCAGACCTGAAAATGCTCCTGGTTAACCCAAACCTGCAGTAATAAGGGAAAGAGGAAATGAATTATGGGACAGCACAGTCACTATGGTGCTGCTCTCATGGATCAGAGATATTTTAGAAAATATTAATTGGGGGAAACCTTGGAGCATAGTAAGCGAAAAGCGTGGCCTACAAAAATAAAGCTCCATAATTCCAATTTTATAAAAAATAGAAAAAAATGGAAAGAAAGCAAGAAGCATTAATGGTAGTTATCATTAAGTAGTTATCATTGAGGAGAATATTTTTAAGGTTTTGAAGAATAGTTTCTATATGTTGAATAATGAGTATGTATACTTGGAAAACCAGAGATCACCCGATAAAGGGACCATAAGCCAGGAAAAGCAAATACCATGGTTCAATGCTCATGGTTTCATTTGAGTTGTCAAGGAAGCATAAGCCCTCAACAAGGAGGTCTCGTGGTAAAAATTGTTCAAGTTGCAGCCTCGTGTAAGGAAATATATTCTTTGTCTTTCTTCCCCTTCTCTTCTCCAGTGAGACTGTTCATTACCACCTGGCCTTCTGACCTTTCTGCTGTTACAGAAGGATCAGCTGACACGGATGCGCTATGTCTCTGTGATTCAGATGGTTTGCATGTGCCTCTTTCCCCAATCTCCTGCACTGTAGAAATAACTGGATATGAGGCAGAAAGAAAACGAGGCAAAGAGATGGTCACCTAGCCAAGCCACCATGCTGTGTAGCTGCCTTGAGGTCCCTAGAGGAAGCTCACTGTGGTCCAGAAACTCTGCTACAGCTGGGGTGCCCATGCATTCCCCTGCGTTCCCAGGCACTGGCTCTTTTGGAAGCTGGTTGTGTGAATTTCCATCCACGACATCATAGCCCATCAGGAACTCCTAGCAACCTGACCCTCCATGGAGCGGCTGCCTGGATGATGGTGAAGTCTGTCATGCTTTCTCAAGCCATGGCTATTCTTCAACTGAAAGAAATAATTTTCATGTTTTATATATATATATATATATAATATATATATATATATATTTTATGTCATTGTTAGGAGAAACTGAAAATCTATTTCCAAGTGCCTTAGAAAATGTAGAAGGTAATATAGACCTTAGTTGTTTATGTTAATATAATTTTGCCAAATAAAGATAATTAGAGAATAGGAGTGAGGGCTTCCTTGGTGGCTCAGATGGGAAAGAATCCGCCTGCAATGTGGGAGAACTTGGGTTCGATCCCTGGGTCAGGAAGATCCCCTGGAGAAGGGCATGGCAACCCACTCCAGTATTCTTGCTGGAGAATTCCATGGACAGAGGAGCCTGGCTGGCTACAATCCATGGAGTTGCAAAGAATCAGACATGACTGATTGAATTTCACTTTTAGAAACTATAAAAGGGAATATAGATCTTAGTTCTTTATTTTAATATAATTTTATTAAACAAAGATAATTAGGGAACAGAAGTAATAGTTTCCTCTTGAATTTCAGAGGGCATTGATTGTGGAAAATTATCCAGGACCATGCATTTTTTATTCTAAATTATTATTTATAGAAACACTAAATGATACCCTTGAGAGAAATAGTAGGTTTGCATGCTTAGAACCCTTACGAGTTTTGCACAGAGGTCAATCAAATTGTAGGGCCAGACAGTTTCCCTTCATTTTGGATTTCAAAACACTCTTTTTTGTTGTTGTTGTTAGAAAAAATTTCCTCTAGTCTTTGAATGACTGGCACCTGGTTCCATGCCCACCTAAGTCGTTAACATGGTACCACTGGTTTTAACAATTCAGGAGATTTGGCTAAGAATGGGTACTGTGAGGTGGATGAATGACAATAATAATGAAAAATACATATTTATGGACTTTTACAAGGACTCATTATTAATTTAGTACAGCTTAATGGACTCTCAATTTTGTAGATTGTCTTCAGCCCTGTTAAAGAATTGTTTTTTTGATTCTTACATCAGAAGTTTCAAAAGCTTTTTTCCCCCTATGCCTTGTAATGCCTATTAAATTGTCACAGGATTATGTTTGTTTAGACATATATAAAGTTTATTTGTTTGGCAAGTAGCATTCAGATTTTTTAAAGCCTATTCCTGTGAGAAAAGCCTGTGGATATGAAATGAGCCAACAGTAAAACCCAGGCAGCTGGCAATGAGAGAGTGTTTATGGGTTACTTTGGTGCTATCATAAAACCCATCGACCTGACTAGTGAGGACTTCCTTCCAACCGGGGCAACATATTTCCAAGCATAACCATTTTTCCAACAAACCTCAAGTTAGTGCATTCTCAAGGTCAGATTGCGTTCAACTTGACTCTAAAGTTCTAACAAGACAGCACAACCACTTCTAACTCTAGCCAGGACGGAGAATGGACAAGACAAAACTCAGCATAGCAGAGCCGCCCAAAAGAGAAACCATCTCTGCATGGAGCAGAAAGCATCCTGGGAATATCTCTGGGATCTGGACTCCTCAGCCCACAATTCCAGGTAACAAAGTATCTTTTAGATAGTCAGATCAGTTTCCAGACCAAACTAATAAAATCTGTAGGTCTAAGTCTAGAAACAATCTTGTTCTGAGGATGTGAGTGTTTTTTATAGTGATAGTGAAAGTTGCTGAGTCATGGTCGATTCTTTGCAATCCCATGGATTCTGGCCATGGGGATTCTCCAGGCAAGAATACTGGAGTGGGTTGCCATGCACTCCTCCAGGGACTCTTCTCAACCCAGGTCTCCTGCATTGCAGGTGGATTCTTTACTGTTTGAGCCACCAGGATTTTTGATCGATTAAATTTAAATGGATGTTGGAATACATGGGGAACACTGGAGCTAAGAGCTGAAACTTCAGTATTTGGTCCCATTAGAATGTCTCTCACAACTGCCTGGAGGAAGTAGGAACATTCTCTCCAGGAGAGTTGAGCTGAGAAAGGGCTATACATCCAATGACGAGAAGGACTCAATGTTCCAGGATAGAGGTCAGCAAACTACTGTCATTCCTCTAGTGTTCCCCTGGACCCGGAATTGTATTTTTAAAATAAGCAGCCATAAAGAATAGAAGTTTGTTCCTCCTAGGCTAGAACATTTTATAGGTGACTTTTCAAGTCTTAACCTTGTGCTATTATGACATCATTGAAACTGAGTCAGGGTGAAGTCAAGACATTTAAATGGAAATATTTATTTCCTTAAAGATATAGCTTAACTTTCCCTCTCCATCTTTGAGAAGTACCATCAGGAGGATGGAGAACAAGATGACATGACCACTCTCACTAGGGGTTGTCATGAAGCATCCTTGGTACTGTCCAGTTCATGAAACCTCGCATCCCTTTTTCCACTCAGACAGGTCTCTGCCCTCACAGTTCTTCTTCCAGCCTTGCCTGGGGAGGAGAGGGAAGAAGGAATAACAGAGCAAAGTGTGACAGTCCAAATGCTCTGAGGCTCGAAAACCATAGACAAGTAACCCACTTAATCAGCAGTGCCCAGCATTCAGGGTCATTTGTTTCTGGTCCTGATCTAAGTCCTGATCTAAAGACTCCATCTTTTTTACCTTAAGACTTTCCTCTCCCTGGTTTTCTCCTAGTCTATTTGAGCCTCAGCAACAAGCAAACAACTTTTCTAAGGATGGGGCATTTAGTTAAACATCCACATCTCTTAAAATTTGGGTTCTGCAAGTGAGTGACCCAATCAGCAACGTTCACAAGAAAACACAGCCGCAGACAGCCAGTGGGCACTGGCTAAGCCACAGCTCACACACAACCTGGGGAAGTTTCCTGTCAATTTCTCATGTAACCGACATGGTTATTTTCCTCTCACTGCCACTGACTTTCCAAATCTTTTCCAAATTTAGAGCCAGCTAGAGCTTTTTCTTCTGGTGAATTGTCTTCACTGATGCTCTCCAGTTCACATGAGAAAACAGCCCTCTCTTCATTGTTTGGAACATCTTGATGTGAAAAGCAATTTCAAATAATTCTGACTCCCTAACCCTCTACTCCCCATACTAGTCCCAGGTTCACTGCACATCCACATGGCAATGGAGGACGACATAGATGAGGTCAAGTGGAAATCACTGGACCACTCTGCAGAGGTGAACTTGTTCCCTCCCCTGCAGCCTTGATGAACACACACACTGAGGGTTTCACCCATGTCAGCTTGTCTCCCAAGGAAAGACTCTTACCAGTAGTTCATGCCATCCGTTTCTTTAACAATTTTCTTGGCACAGATAATTGCATCCGTGAGGTCATCAGTCATCAAGGCTATAAGAGAGAGCAGTGGAGGGTTAGCTGAGAATTTGCTCTTGGAGGAGGGGAAGCCCAAATCAGATTTTATTCACTTTTCTCACTGCATTTTGGAGCAGGAGGGTTGGAAGAACAATGAGCTGTCTCCGCCCCCCCCCCTTTTTTTTGTTCCATTTCTTCACAAAGAAAGGATTGTTTTTGTTTCTAGGCCATCCACATCTTGAAGTTTAGGACTCTTTGATAGAGGAATAGACCAGCCCTGAAAGGCTTTTGGAAGTGTGTTTAGGGAAAATACAATAGGAAAAAAAAATTGTTTTTTTGAAATGTGTTTAGGTAAAACACAATAGGAAAATATTTATGTCCTAAAGAAACATAAAAGCTAGACAGGACAGTGGTGTTTTCTTTACTCATGTTAATTTGGCATGTAAGATCTCCTCATAGGTAATGATTAAACTTCTGTATATGGTAGCTTTCTGTTTTATGCATTAAACTTTTTTTTTATACCCAAAGTATTTCTCACATGCAGAAAACTTTAAGCTTTATGTGAAACCTTTGCCTTTATTACTTTTTCTATGGCTTTCAGGCATAACAAATCTTTCAACTGAAAATGTATTAATTCACATCACTTCACCAGAAGTGACCTCAAAATCCTTCTCAACACAAATATGACAGGAAAAGGCAAATAAACAAAAAAGCCCAACATCATTTCTGTTTCAGGTTGCGTTTTCCAGAAGTAGATGTGGAGGTGAGTTTGGGGTGCAAGGTGTTTTTGTTAGGGATCCACACCTGTAGAAGAATGGGTGGAAGCAGGAATGGGCAGGGGAGACTGTAGCTGTGATCTGCAGAGGATATTCTGCTAGACCTGCACACAGAGAACAAGGCTCCATTGCGGGTGAAGCGGGTTGCTAGTCTGGAGATGCTGTGCACAGGTCGGTGGGAAGGGTGGGTGCTGCAGGCCCAGGCTGTGCAATTCATGGAGAGTGTTTGTCAACGTTCCACTTTGTTCTACCATTTTGTTGCACAAGTGACATGTTTTGCAAATACAAAAAAAAAAAAACAAAAAAAACAAACAAGCAACAGCAAGTTGTATGGAACCTTGAATTTCTTTAGGAAAATATGTTAAAGGGGTAGGGGGCAGGGGAATAAAGAACCTGGCTCTTGGCTAAAATGTGGAAACACAGTGAAATCACCACAGTGGGGCAGCAAAGGGGCAGAAATGAGCCCAGGGAGCATGTATGTACAAGGACCTGAGCCAACGGTGGCTTCTGCTCAGTGTTCAAATAGACAATTCTGTCCAGTCACACATGGACAAGGAGAGGGTTCTGTTGAATATCAAACATCATTCAAGGGAATCTTTTATTCTCCCCCATCCAACAACAGAAAACAGCAACAATCTACACAAAAAAGGACCAATTCTTTTTGGTGGAGTTCTACTGCAAATTCCCCAAATTTATACCTCCTTGTCCTTTCTGAAGTGGCAACAGCCAACTCAGATACCAGGCTGGTAGGAGAAACAGAGATTAATATAGGTGGGCTATACTAGGTATAGAAGGCAATGACTGCTTCCTTAAAATCTATTTCAATAAGGACTAAGTTATTGGAGGGAAACAAAAATGGCTATTATATTATTATATGCATGTGTGTGTGTATACATAGATATATTTATATCTCTATATAAAAAATACTATGTCCGAATAATTTGGGGAAGGTTGACAGCAATTTGAGGCACATGGTGTGGTCTGGGAATGAGGAGAGGACTAGCTTCAGTAGATGGGCATGAGGTGGGTGTATGCCACCTACGTTGCACACACACCCTAATGCTAGCTTGTTTCCAGGTTTCCATGACGAATAGCCCTACTTCTCTAATCCATGGGACAGAATGACACTGTCCCTAATTATAGCCTTTCGGCCTGAGGCTGGGGGAAGACAGTCATGGAGGGTGATTAGGATATAAAACCAACATCCTGTTTTCTATTTTAAGGCTTTCCCTAAAAATCCCAAGCTCTTTTTATGAGAAAACAGATATGAGTGATCCTTCACCTCTAACTATAAGCCATCTAACATTTTAATTTCTGAGAATCCACTGTTGTCTTGCAAATATACATTTAGCCCACATTTCAGTAATTGTTCCATTGGACAACATTCAGTTAGTAAACTGCACATAAGGTCAAGCTTGGCCATGATGCACTAGAGATTTTCTCTCCTACTGTAACAGCTAGACAGCTAGACAATAGGGAATGCAGAATCTTTCAGGGATAGAAACCAGAGGAGGTGAGCCTTGGAACTGCTGTGACTTTCTGCCCAGAGGCACTTTCCAGACCACAAAGGGAGAATCCAGGCAGGCTATGGCAATCTAAGTAGAGGAGACAGAGATAAGAGGCCAAGACAGTTGGAATTTGTGGAGAGGGGTCCCTGTGAGGAAGGAGCCACCCAGGAGTGTGCCAGAACTCTGCAGAGAGAGACCTCTGAGTCTTTGACTGAAAAACTCCATGAGAGTAATCAAAAAACTGCTACCAGGAATCTGAGCAATTGCAGGGCTCACGCGGGGAGACGTGATCTGTTACTGGCCAGAGGAGAGAGACTTTGCTGAGCCCTGGTTTATTCAAGAGATGCTATAGTTAAATACCTTGATAGTAAAGCTGCACGAGCCCTCCCATAAAGACTACTCTAGAATGTCCCGGACCAGAATTAACTGCTTGCCATGATGAACTTCAGTAATCCTTAAAGCAGCATAATCCAGACACTCAACAATGTAATATACAGGCAGTCTAGTATCCAGTAAAAAATGGATCAAATGTACAAAAAGGTATAAAAACATAACTCACAGCCAAGAGAAAGACCTAGAAATGACAGAGATGATTGAATTAGATAAGAAATTTAAAACAGTGCTTATAAATATGTTTATTGATAACAAGGACTTATAGGAAAAATCAGTCAAATGAAAGAAATAATATAATTACCTGGCATTGAAAAAATACAATATCTGAAATTAAACATTCAATTGCTGAATTTAATAGATCAGGCACTTCACAAAAATGATCAGAGACCTTGAACATAAAATGACTGGAAATAAAACACAGAAAGGGAAAAGTTCTGAAAAAAAAAAAAAAAGAGTCTTGGTGACCAATGAAAATACAAAAATGATGTAGCATATGTGTTATTAGACTCTTAGAAGGGGAAAGTTTAAACATTATTCACTCAAGGATCCAAAATTTTAGTGAATATCAAACAAAATAAACACAAAAAGTAGGCATTTGTGATCCAATTGCTAGATATTGTTGATGAAGAAATTGAAAAAGGGGATGGAGAAAAAAGACATGATACACTCAGCGAACTCAAGTGAGAAAATCACTGATTTTTCATAATAAACAAGTCAAGCAGAAGATAATGGACATACTTAGTAAACTCAGAGAAAAATATCTGTCAGCTTGAAAGTGAAAGTGAAGTCGCTCAGTCGTATCCATGGACTGAAGCCTACCAGGCTTCTCCATCTGTGGAATTTTCCAGGCAAGAATACTGGAGTGGGTTGCCATTTCCTTGTCAATCTGTCAGCTTAGAGTTTTATATATGTAGAAAATATCTCTTATAGAAGAAAATGCAATATAGACATTTTCAGACACACAAAAGCAGAAAGATGCTTCCTAGAAGAATTCTACTCCAGGAAATTGTTCAAGGATGTTCTTTAGGCTGAAAGGAAATAGCCCTTAACTGTGTGTTCAAATGAAGGCACCAAAGGTATAGAGAATGTTGTAACTGGTTAATGTGTGCGTGCTCAGTCGCATCTGACTCTTGTGACACCATGGACTGTGGCACGCCAGGATCCTCTGTTCATGGAATTTTCCAGGCAAGAATACTGGAGGGTTACCATTTCCTCCTCCAGGGCATCTTCCCAACCCAGGGATAGAATCTGAGCCTCTTGCATTGCACTGAACCACCTGGAAAGCCCCAAATATAAATATTGTATGGTAAATATAAAGAGATCCTTCTCATCTGAACATTTTACTTAAAAGATACTCATTAAAAGCAAAAATAATAAAAAATGTACTGTGTCTATCCATGTTGTGAGGTGTAGAGCATGCATGTAATGCTTATAGAAATGCATACACCACGGTTCCCTGGTGGCTCAATGGTAAAGAATCCCTCTGCCAATGCAAGAGACACGGGTTTAATCGCTGGTCTGGGAATATCCCACATGCTTTGGAGCAACCAAGCCCATGTGCCACAGCTACTGAACCTGCATTCCAGAGTCTGGAGACCACAACTTCTGAGCCCATGACTACAGCTACTGAAGCCTGTGCGCCCTAGAACCCATGCTCCGAAACAAGAGAAGCCACCACAATGAGAAGCCTGAGCATAACTAGACAGTAACCTCTGTTTGCTGCCACTAGAGAAAAAGACCACACAGCAACAAAGACCCAGCACAGCCAAAAACAAATAAATAAAATTATTTTTTTTTAAAGCATTGTGAAGTGTATAACACATGGAAGTAAAAAGGATGACAACTTAGCACAGAAGACATGATGGGGAAAATTGAACCACAATAGTATAAAATTCTTATGCAGCAGAACATTGGTTTGGATTTTTTTTCAATGAATATATTGGAAACATTTATTTTTGAGATTTGTGACAGTTTGAAAACACTTGTAAACCACATAGCCTAGAAATATCAAAAATTAATAGATATGTCATAAATGCATAAAATATGTATAGGCACTCAGTTTAGTTCAGTCGCTCAGTTGTATCCAACTCTTTGTGACCCCATGGACTGCAGCACGCCCAGGCTTCCCTGTCCATCACCAACTTCCAGAGCTTGCTCAGACTCATGTGCATTGAGTTGGTGATCATCCAAACATCTCATCCTCTGTTGTCCCCTTCTCTTGTGTAGGCACTAGTCTATCCTTAATAGGCACAAGGTGAGTCATTATTTAATATAAAATTAACAATGTGTAAGCTTCCTTGGGCTTCCCTAGTGGTCAGACGATAAAGAATCTGCCTGCAATGCTGGAGACCTGGGTTCAACCCCAGGGTTGGGAAGATCCCCTGAAGAAGGGAACAGCTACCCACTCTAGTATCCTTGCCTAGAGAGTCTCACGGACAGAGAAGTCTGGAGAGCTACAGTCCATGGGGTCACAAAGAGTCAGACACGACTGAGCAACTTTCACTTTAGGTCCCTTCCTGTTTTATAACTTTGCCTTCAGAGAATTATATTACCGTACAGTATGTGTCTCTTTCTCTCATTTAAAAATGCAACAATGCTTCCAATACTTTATTATGAATATGACTCCAATACTGCATGCTATAAAAATTTTCTAACCATTCATTAGAGTATAGGCTGGGCTATTGTGAGGCAATTGTGTTGATGGCACTCAGTTCAGTTAGTCAGTCAGTCAGTTCAGTCGCTCAGTCATGTCCGACTCTTTGCGACCCCATGAATCGCAGCACGCCAGGCTTCCCTGTCCATCACCAACTCCCGGAGTTCACTCAGACTCATGTCCATTGAGTCCGTGATGCCATCCAGCCATCTCATCCTCGGTCATCCACTTCTCCTCCTGCTCCCAATCCCTCCCAGCATCAGAGTCTTTTCCGATGAGTCAATTCTTCGCATAAGGTGGCCAAAGTACTGGAGCTTCAGTTTTAGCATCATTCCTTCCAAAGAAATCCCAGGGCTGATCTCCTTCAGAATGGACTGGTTGGATCTCCTTGCAGTCCAAGGGACTCTCAAGAGTCTTCTCCAACACCACAGTTCAAAAGCATCAATTCTTCGGCACTCAGCCTTCTTCACAGTCCAACTCTCACATCCATACATGACCACAGGAAAAACCATAGCCTTGACTAGATGGACCTTAGTCGGCAAATTAATGTCTCTGCTTTTGAATATACTATCTAGGTTGGTCATAACTTTTCTTCCAAGGAGTAAGCGCCTTTTAATTTCATGGCTGCAGTCACCATCTGCAGTGATTTTGGAGCCCAAAAAAACAAAGTCTGACACTGTTTCTACTGTTTCCCCATCTATTTCCCATGAAGTGATGGGGCCAGATGCCATGATCTTCGTTTTCTGAATGTTGAGCTTTAAGCCAACTTTTCCACTCTCCTCTTTCACTTTCAACAAGAGGCTTTTTAGCTCCTCCTCACTTTCTGCCATAAGGGTGGTGTCATCTGCATATCTGAGATTATTGATATTTCTCCCAGCAATCTTGATTCCAGCTTGTGTTTCTTCCAGTCCAGCATTTCTCATGATGTACTCTGCATATAAGTTAAATAAGCAGGGTGACAATATACAGCCTTGACGTACTCCTTTTCCTATTTGGAACCAGTCTGTTGTTCCATGTCCAGTTCTAACTGTTGCTTCCTGACCTGCATACAGATTTCTCAAGAGGCAGGTCAGGTGGTCTGGTATTCCCATCTCTTTCAGAATTTTCCACAGTTTACTGTGATCCACACAGTCAAAGGCTTTGGCATAGTCAATAAAGCAGAAATAGATGTTTTTCTGGAACTCTCTTGCTTTTTCCATGATCCAGCGGATGTTGGCAATTTGATCTCTGGTTCCTCTGCCTTTTCTAAAACCAGCTTGAACATCAGGGAGTTCACGGTTCACATATTGCTGAAGTCTGGCTTGGAGAATTTTGAGCATTACTTTACTAGCATGTGAGATGAGTGCAATTGTGCGGTAGTTGGAGCATTCTTTGGCATTGCCTTTCTTTGGAATTGGGATGAAAACTGACCTTTTCCAGTCCTGTGGCCACTGCTGAGTTTTCCAAATTTGCTGGCAAATTGAGTGCAGCACTTTCACAGCATCATCTTTCAGGATTTGAAACAGCTCAACTGGAATTCCATCACCTCCACTAGCTTTGTTCGTAGTGATGCTTTCTAAGGCCCACTTGACTTCACATTCCAAGATGTCTGGCTCTAGATTAGTCATCACATCATCATGATTATCTGGGTCATGAAGATCTTTTTTGTACAGTTCTTCCACATATTCTAGCCGCCTCTTCTTAACATCTTCTGCTTCTGTTAGGTCCAGACCATTTCTGTCCTTTATCGAGCCCATCTTTGCATGAAATGTTCCCTTGGTATCTCTAATTTCTTGAAGAGATCTCTAGTCTTTCCCCTTCTGTTCTTTTCCTCTATTTCTTTGCATTGATCGCTAAAGAAGGCTTTCTTATCTTTTCTTGCTATTCTTTGGAACTCTGCATTCCGATGCTTATATCTTTCCTTTTCTCCTTTGCTTTTTTGCCTCTCTTCTTTTCACAGCTACTTGTAAGGCCTCCTCAGACAGCCATTTTGCTTTTTTGCATTTCTTTGCCATGGGGATGGTCTTGATCCCTGTCTCCTGTACAATGTCATGAAACTCATTCCATAGTTCATCAGGCATTCTATCTATCAGATCTAGGCCCTTAAATCTATTTCTCACTTCCACTGTATAATCATAAGGGATTTGATTTAGGTCATACGTGAATGGTCTAGTGGTGTTGCCCACTTTCTTCAATTGATGGCACTAGGTGATCTTAAAGTGATCATATTGCTGCTTCTTGGTTATTAATGCATGAATCATTATACCTATAAATAGGAATTCCTTTTTCACATCATCTTTTCTGTGTCCAGTGTTAGTAATATATACATCTAGTGTTTTGTATCACCTAAAGCAAAATTGTTGCGGGTACTGACAGATGATTCATCTAACAACAGGTGATATAAGCTTACAGAATCAATACATATGATAAAGTAAAGGTATTTTCTCTTCCTTATCATTTTAATAATTTTTTTCTATAGCTTACTCTATTGTAAGAATATAGTATATAATACATATGCAAAATATGTGTTAATCATCTGTTTATGTTGTTGGTAAGGCTTCTAGTCAATGGTAGGTTTTAGTAATACCTTGTTCAAGTGTCAACTTTATTATATGTGAAGTGGTGTAATGTTATTTGGAGGTAGAAAGTGATGCATATTGTAAACCCTAGAGGATCTGCTATAAATAAAATGGAAATGAAGTTAATAAGGGCTTTCCTGGTGGCTCAGATGGTAGAGAATCAATCTGCAATGCAGGAGACTCGGGTTTGATCCCTGGATTGGGAAGATCCCCTGGGGAAGGGAATGGCTACCACCCCAATATTTTTGCCTGGGAAATCTCATGGACAGAGGTGCCTGGAGGGCTACAGTCCATGGGGTTGCAAAGAGTCAGACACAACTGAGAGACTAATTAAGCATGCACACATATATTTAAAAAGCCAATGATGGAAATAAAATTGAATACTGGAAAATATTCAATGAATCCAAAATCAGGAAAAATAAACCAAGAGTAGATGGATAGATGGAACAAATAGGAAACAAATAACATGGTGGATTTTAAAGTAATCATATCAGCAATTACATTAAATATAAATGATCTAAATCAAAGTTCAGCACAAATTATGGCCCACAGACCCACCATCCATTTTTGTACATAAAGTTTTATTAGAACACAATCATGCCTATTCATTTCTATACTGTCTGTGGCTGCTTTTGTGCTGTATGACAAGTTGAATAATTAAAAAAGAGACTATATGGCTCACAAAATGTAAAATATTTATTATCTATTCCTTTCAGAAAAAGTTCCCTGATCTAAACATTCCTGTGAAAAAGGCAGAGATTGTTGGACAAGCTCTAAAAGCAGCTTTCAATGATATGTTGTCTATAAGAAATTCACTCTAAATTAAATATACCAAAGATATTAATAATAGTGTTTTTTTTCATTTGAAGTTTTCATTTTGCTGCATAGTCTCTGCTTTCAACAAATTACTTTTATCTGGTCTTTGTTGTTGGTGATGATGGTCTCATTTTCTCATGCCAGTGACAGCCTATGAAGTCTAGTCATTTGTAGACTTCTAGTTAGCTGCACTTATTTAAGAGAAGGATACTTAAAAAAAAAAAAAAAAAGCTGATTAGGAGTCCAGTACAAAGGTGGAGATTTTCAACTGTGCATCTCACTGAGGGAGATCTAGCTAGTTTGTTCACTGGGAAGCCCTCACTTAGAATCTAATTTTCCTTTTCCTCTGTTTGGATTCCCCAGACTAGGGTCTTCTCTTCTGGAAAGACTAGGCTGGCTGTCATCATTCAGGGATCAGAGTGGGGGGAGGTGACTGGGATACAGGAACTTGACTCCCTCTTAGGATGGAGCTCTCACACTCAAAAGTTGGTGAGGTCCCTCAATGAGAGAATTTCTACCTATTCTGTACGAGAGAGAGAGAGAGAGAGTTCCAGTAACTTGCCAGGGTTGGGAGGAACAGTCAATAGATGAATGGAATCAGGAGATGAGTCAGCTGCTGTTTAACTGACTTTCCAATTAATCATACCATTTTTAGCCTGTCTTCACCCCAGTTTCTGGAAGTCGCTGATGTTGCTGATTTCTGAGCTCTTTTGGGATCCTGTGGTTGCTTTTTGGCTTTCCCAGGGTCAGCTTAGGATTCAGATTTCTCTAAT
This sequence comes from Aepyceros melampus, assembly GCA_006408695.1. Taxonomy (NCBI): domain Eukaryota; kingdom Metazoa; phylum Chordata; class Mammalia; order Artiodactyla; family Bovidae; genus Aepyceros; species Aepyceros melampus. Next base: position 407,239 of record SJXQ01000843.1, read on the forward strand.
TGTTAAATTAGTCACCATTAGTCCTCTCACTTTCAGCTTCGAACAATACTTACATATTCAACCGCCATATTTAACTGGAATACTCTAGTAGCAATCTCATCAGTTCGGTTCAGTTCAGTTGCTCAGTCGTGTCCGACTCGTTGCAACCCCATGAATCACAGTATGCCAGGCCTCCCTGTCCATCACCAACTCCCGGAGTTCACTCAGACTCACGTCTATCAAGTTGGTGATGCCATCCAACCATCTCATCCTCTGTCGTCCCCTTCTCCTCCTGCCCCCAATCCCTCCCAGCATCAGAGTCTTTTCCAGTGAGTCAACCTACGCATGAGGTGGCCAAAGTACTGGAGTTTCAGCTTTAGCATCATTCCTTCCAAAGAAATCCCAGAGCTTATCTCCTTAGGGTATGCTAATGAGATCAACCAGGAAGGGGAGGGTTTTAAAAAGTCCTATCTGTAGAAAAGTGAAGGTATTGAATGCTTTAGCCTGGGAGATAAGATTTGGAGATGAGAAGTACCTCCTAATCATCATTTTCAAACATTTGATAAGTTGAAGGCAAAAGGAGAAGGGGGCAGCAGAAGATGGTTAGATAGCATCATCAACTCAATGGGCATGAATTTGAGCAAACTGCAGGAGATAGTGGAGGACAGAGGAGACTGGCATGCTACAGTCCATGGGGTCACAAAGAGTTGACAAAATTAAGCAACTGAACAACAACAATGTATAAAATAGAGAAAATTTGTTTTTAATAAATCCAGAAGGAGAAACCAGCATTAATGGGAGAACGCTATGAGGAGATGGATTTTGGCTCAACAAAAGAGTGTTCTAAAATAAAGGCTGGCCAAAAATTGAGTGGTTGGCCTCAGGAGGTAGTGAGCATTCCATAGTAAAGTAGAGGCAGGGACTACTAATTTATTAGGTAAATTAACACAGTGTGCAGTCATTCATACATTCACACTTGGTTACTGATTATCTTGTGCATGTCTACGAGAAATTAAAAGTTTATTTCCTGCTCTTAAGGAATTTGCTGGAGAATATTTTGTGGCTCCCTGTCTTCAATCTTTTGACCTTCCCTCCCATTGATTTAGTCAATGAATATTTCTTGAGCTCCAATGGCCAGGGAGCATTCTAGGCATTGAGAATGAATGCATCAGTGATTGAAATAGAACTCCTGCCCTCATGGGGTTTGCATTCTACAGGCGAGCAAACAAGACAGTCACTTACTTTGCTTCATCTTTCTACTGTTGCCTCTTGCATGGTCTTCTCTATACTGCCAGCCATGACCATCATTCAGGTCTGTTTATTTCTCACCTCAACAATTGGAGGGGCAATTAAATTGTCTCTTCTTTAATTTCTGTCATATCCAGCTTGCATATTCATTTTTCTGAAGCAGCACCACTGACCCATTCTGATTTCCTAGTGCGGGCAGAAACCAGTGCACTCTCCTCAGCTTGGGTCCCAGGGCCCTTCGTGGTCAGGTAGTCATCAAACTTTCCAATCACATGTCCTGTTATATTTTATGCACATTTTTGCTTTTTTGTTCTCCCAAACTGGAGTAACACTTCTCTATCCTTGAATATCCAAATCTTATATATCTTCCAAATATTAAATAAAATATCATAACGTCTATAAAGCTTCCCATGATTTTATTAATAACGTCTCTTTCCTCTGAAGCTCACACCTGTTTACAGTCATTTATATAACTTTGTATAACACTCTTCCTTAACACCAGAATTCATGTTTGAAGAATCCTGCTATGCTCAATTCTATGCCCACATATATTTCCTGAGTGATTAAAGAGAAAGACTTAGAAATAAATTCCAGCATCATTTCTACTGTTGAAGAAGTGCTGTATGAAGTGAATTTGTCTCATTCTGTATAAAGAAGCATCAACTGCATCTTTTGAGTGGATTGCTTATGGAAAGCGGCTAGCAAACCGCTTTCTCCTTCTCAATGAACATATTTAACCTCTCTATGCATGGAAGGGTAGTCAGGTCATTTTTCCAGGCCCCTGTTTTTGTGGTGGGCTTCATAAAACCCACCCTGGATGGAATAAGCCATCTTTGGACAAGTTCACCATAAGGTTGTGAGTGCCACTTTGGGGAACTCTTGAATAATTTATAATAATTTTTTTACAGACCCACTTGCACATCTGAACTTCCAAATTTTGGTTAAAGCAGAAGGTGGGTGGATATTCCAGGGTCAGCTTTCCTGTCTGTTCCTAAGGATGATATTTGCGGAATCAAAAGCCTACCTGAGCAGGCCACGTGACAGCGGTTTTTCTCTTGTAGCTTTGTACTTCTGCACCACGTGTCACTGTTTATCTGAAAGATGCCATAGTCAGTGCTTCCGTCCTGCAGCTGGGTCTGAGCCGTGGTGTTGTAGTGGCTCTCATAGTAGGCCATGCAGATCCCTAGGGGGAAGAAAAGCCAGGAGTGTCAATAAAAGAAATTCATTGTTTCCTCCTACCTACCCTTAGGAGAGAGTTCCCTTATACATATTACACCAATGCTTTGCTCCCAACGCGCCCTGGGGAGTGTCAGGGCAGGTAGCACACCTGAGAAGCACAGGATGGGCAGGGAGGCACACCTAGTCAGTGGCTGACCCTGGACTAGACTAAATATCAGGTCTGCCCCTTGCAATGCTAGCAAAAGGGAGTTGTTTTCTCCTTCCCTTGCTGATGTCAATCATACAGGACTCCAGGAGTGAGGACAGGAGGGGCAGGGAGGGGGAGGAAGCTCCGGAGAGCAGTCATGGAGGACATGTGAATAGCCAGCAGCCGTTGCTGGTGGGGCAGAGCAAGGACAGGCTGGAAGCAAACAGAAGTGGGTATGGGAGGGGCCTTTGACATCTCAAGGAAGAGTTAAAGGGCAGAAAGAGAACAGAAAGGGAGAAATCTCACAGTTTCCAAGGCTAAAGCCTCGGTAATTGTCCAGGCTGGCCCTCGAAAATATTTTTGCCAGTTTACATCGAGTGTAGATTTTGGGCTCAACGACTGTGACCAGGCAGCCCATCAGGGCCAAAATACCAGCAGCCTTCATCCCCAGGCCTGTTGAAGGCAGAACCTGTCAAGAATAAGAGACCACATCAGACAACTCTGCTTGATTCTCAAGACTAAGTTTCTCGCCAACAAGAACTTCCAAATCTGCCAGCCTGAATGTGTCTTGTTGCTTGAAAACATTGAGAACTAGCATCAGGGAAACCCAAGTGCCAATAGTACGTAGTACAGGGAAGGAATGATTGCAGGCTCTCTAAAACTTTCTACATGGTTGTGCATGCATGTTCAGTTACTTCAGTCGCATCCAATTCTGCGACCCCATGGACGGTAGCCCGCCAGGCTCCTCTGTCCAAGGGATTCTCCAGTCAAGAATACTGGAGTGGGTTGCCATGCCCTCTTCCAGGGTATCTTACCAACCCAGGGATCAAAGCTGAGTCTCTAGGTTTCATGCACTGGCAGGCAGATTCAGTGACACCTGGGAAGCCATTCTACATGCTGCTGCTGCTGCTAAGTTGCTTCAGTCGTGTCCGACTCTGTGCGACCTCATAGACGGCAGCCCACCAGGCTCCCCCATCCCTGAGATTCTCCAGGCAAGAACATTGGAGTGGGTTGCCGTTTCCTTCTCCAATGCATGAAAGTGAAAAGTGAAAGTGAAGTCGCTCAGTTGTGTCCGACTCTGTGTGACCCCATGGATGGCAGGCCACCAGGCTCCCCCAACCCTGGGATTCTCCATGCTGCTTTCAAGTAAATGCTAACCTATGGGACCTGGCAAGGAAGGGAATCAACCTTCCTTTACTGATGTTCAGAAAGAATCCACAGAGGGTGACACATTTCTTGGATTCCCCATTTCAACTCTATGACTAGAAATAACCAGAGTACAATGAGGTAAGCATCGTCTGTACACGTGGAATCAGATATCTCAGTTTCAACCAGAGATGGATATACATAGGTCTTCATAGACAACCTTAAGATTTATTGTTGGGAGTTTATTGAAGGGAGAAGATTTTTTTAGAAGACAAGAAATGTTTTATTTTTTATGTTTAATTTTTAAAACCTTTTTATTTTACATTGGAGCACAGACTGGCTCCAAATAGGAAAAGGAGTACGTCAAGGCTGTATATTGTCACCCTGCCTATTTAACTTATATGCAGAATAATCATGAGAAACGCTGGACTGGAAGAAACACAAGCTGGAATCAAGATTGCCAGGAAAAATATCAATAACCTCAGATATGCAGATGACACCATCCTTATGGCAGAAAGTGAAGAGGAACTAAAGAACCTCTTGATGAAAGTGAGAGAGGAGAGTGAAAAAGTTGGCTTAAAGCTCAACATTCAGAAAACGAAGATCATGGCATCCAGTCCCATCACTTCATGAGAAATAGATGGGGAAACAGTGGAAACAGTGTCAGACTTTATTTTTCTGGGCTCCAAAATCACTGCAGATGGTGACTGCAGCCATGACATTAAAAGACGCTTACTCCTTGGAAGAAAAGTTATGACCAAACTAGATCGCATATTCAAAAGCAGAGATATTACTGTGCCAAATAAAGTCCATCTAGTCAAGGCTATGGTTTTTCCAGTAGTCATGTATGGATGTGAGAGTTGGACTGTGAAGAAGGCTGAGCGCAGAAGAATTGATGGTTTTGAACTGTGGTGTTGGAGAAGACTCTTGAGAGTCCCTTGGACTGCAAGGAGATCCAACCAGTCCATTCTGAAGGAGATTGGCCCTGGGATTTCTTTGGAAGGAATGATGCTGAAGCTGAAGCTCCAGTACTTTGGCACTTCATTCAAAGAGTTGACTCATCGGAAAAGACTCTGATGCTGGGAGGGATTAGGGGCAGGAGGAGAAGGGGACAACCGAGGATGAGATGGCTGGATGGCGTCACTGACTCCATGGGCGTGGGTCTGGGTGAACTCCGGCAGTTGCTGATGGACAGGGAGGCCTGGCATGCTGCGATTCATGGGGTCGCAAAGAGTCAGACACGACTGAGCGACTGAACTGAACTGAACTGATAGCCAACTACCAGGCTTCCTTGGTGGCTCAGACAGTAAAGAATCCACCTGCAATGTGGAAGACCTGGGTTCGATCCCTGGGTTGGGAAGATCCCCTGGAGGAGGGTATGGCAACCCACTCCAGTATTCTTGCCTGGAGAATTTGATGGACAGAGGAGCCTGGCGGGCTACAGTCCATGGGGTCACAAAGAGTCAGACATGACTGAGTGACTAAGCACAGCACAGCACATAGCTGATTAACAATGTTGTGATAGTTTCAGGCAGACAGCAAAGGGACTCAGCAATACATATACATGTATCTGTTCTGAAGGTAGAATATTTAGCACCTTATCTTTCCTCTTTTTTTTTTCATAACTCATTATCTCCTTTTTCTCTTGATACTTTTCCAAACATGGGAATGTTGCTTCAAAAATATCAGTGTTATATTGCAAATGCAATATAATATTTTTCTGGGTTCTTCCATCACTGTTTCATGGGTCCCCTGAAAAGCTTGGTGTCAATGGCAAGCAAGAAGGGGACAAACGACGATGAGTCAAAAGAGGAGAAAGTGCTGGTGATGAGAGGACATAAAGGGACTCCCACCTAATCATTTAAAATGAAAGTAGGATCAAAAGGTCCATGCATTGCTGGCTACTGGTTTTCCAAAAGTGATTCCTCTTCCAAAGAAATTTGTCTTCCCCAAATAGGTCAACCTTGCCAAGATGAGGGTGGAGTGAAATCTCTGGTAACTGCTCCTGATTCTGAACCTGACATTCATACGTACTTTCATCCAGTATCATTTTCTTCACTGCCTAGACATTTCTAGAGTTGCTCATTTCTCCTCATGGAGCTAAGTTTCCCAGCTGAGAGGAGAGGCTAAGAGCAAGGCTGAATATTCAGCAAGGCCAGAGGGGAATCATTATGGGGGCTTTAAGATAACTGACCAATAAGCTGACTACATGTCAGATGGGGTGTCTAGATACATACTGGTGAGTAGCAAGGGTCAGTAAAATAGGTCTGCTTTTTGTAGGTAAAGTTTTATTAGGACACAGCCATACCCATCCAGTAACGTATACGGCTGCTTTTTACAGTTGAGTATTGTGTTGGAAATTGTATAGACTATAAAGTCTAAAATATTCTGTATCTGGACCTTTATAGCAAAAACCCCGGATGTATAGCAGGGAACTATACCCTAGCACTGCGCCAGGAACTGAGAGGGAGACCAGTGAGGTTTATGACAGAGTTGACAAATCCAGTTGGTTTCTACCCCTTATCTTTAGACTCTCACTGGTCTCAAGCAAATCAAAATAAAACAAAAGCCCACAGCAGTGGTGGCCCCAAGTACCACACTCTACATCCTATAAGCTGGGGGTTGCCATTGTTGATTCTTTGGGACAGATGGCTTCCCTAGAGTGATTTCAGTCAGTCAGTCAGGTCAGTAGTTCAGTCACATGCGACTCTTTGCGACCCCGTGAACCACAGCATGCCAGGCCTCCCTGGCCATCAGCAGCTCCCAGAGTCGATCCAAATTCATGTCCATCAAGTCGGTGATGCCATCCAAGCATTTCATCCTCTGCCATCCCCTTCTCCTCCTGCCTTCAATTTTTCCCAACATCAGGTATTTTCAAATGAGTCCAGCTCTTCACATCAGGTGGCCAAAATACTGGAGTTTCAGCTTAAACATCAGTCCTTCCAATGAACACCCAGGACCGATCTCCTTTAGGATGGACTGGTTAGATCTCCTTGCAGTCCAAGGGACTTTCAAGAGTCTTCTCCAACACCACAGTTCAAAAGCATCAATTCTTTGGCACTCAGCTTTCTTTATAGTCCACTCTCACATTCATACATGACCACTGGAAAAACCATAGCCTTGACTAGATGGACCTTTGATGGTAAAGCAATGTCTCTGCTTTTCAATATGCTGTCTAGGTTGGTCATGACTTTGCTTCCAAGGAGCAAGCGTCTTTTAATTTCATGGGTGCGATCACCATCTGCAGTGATTTTGGAGCCCAGAAAAATAAAGTCTGACGCTGTTTTCACTGTTTCCCCATCCAATTGCCATGAAGTGCTGGGACCAGATGCCATGATCTTCATTTTCTGAATGTTGAGCTTTAAGCCAACTTTTTCACTCTCCTCTTTCACTTTCATCAAGAGGCTCTTTAGTTCTTCTTCACTTTCTGCCATAAGGGTGGTGTCATCTCCATATCTGAGGTTATTGATATTTCTCCTGGCAATCTTGATTCCAGCTTGTGCTTCATCCAGCCCAGTGTTTCTCATGATGTACTCTGCATATAAGTTAAATAAGAAGGGTGACAATATACAGCCTTGACGTACTCTTTTTCCTATCTGGAACCAGTCTAGAGTGATTTAGGTCTTATTAAAATGGTACCTGCCCCAGAGACATGCCTCAGGTGATTCTGGGGGAGAAACACCATTCTACTTACCTAATCAGTGATTAGGAGCTCACACAAGCTTCCCGCATCCCACGAAGCCATTCTGATCCTGACGAGGCACAAGTGATCTTGGCCAATCCAAGGACCTTTCTGTAGAGCTTTAGAGAAAGAAGAGTTCTTAGCTCTTTTGTTTCCAACTGTCAAGAGATTCTAGAATTCCATTTCTTGGGACTTATATGATAACTACATTTAGGGACAGGCTACTTCTTTTTCTTCTTCTTCTTCACTTCTCAACTCCACTGAGGCCTCCCACCTGACTAAGAGCTTGTTTCTAAAATAACAGCCTCCAAACTTTATCATAAATCCCATAAGTAAAGAAAATTAAGTGTGTTTCCCCTGTAGGTATATATTGAATTATAAACCATATTCAAGTCCTTGTGTACTAATATGTTACATAAATATAAGCACTATCAAACTAGAATTTAAAAAGGGTGTGACAGACATTCAAAAGTTGTATTAACAGTACAAAATGTCTTTTCTCTAATTGAATTACTATCATTAATAAAATATTTTTGTAAGATCAGAATGATTGAATGAGATTAATTAGCTTTGAAAACTTTGGTTTAGTGCTCTGTGGATCAATAATTAAAGGGATAATTTTAAGATCTATTTATTTCCATTCTCAGATTTAAAGGATATTTGAAATTAATTCTCATTATGATATGCAGATCTAAGGAAAAAAGTTATTGTTAGTTGCATACAATAATCATCACATTCTTTTCTTAAATTCTATATGCCAATTTACCAAGGATTTTTGTTGAAATTCACCTAATAAATGTTTATTTTTCCAGTTGTGAATCTTTGCTTTTGCAACTTAATTAGAAATGAAATTTAATTAAAGTTTTCTAGTTTTAATAAAGGGCTTTGAAGCCTACTGGAATTTTTTATTTTTTGAAATTTTTGAAAAATGCTGGGAAATAATAAAATTCTAGAAGTGTGCGGATATAATACAATTTTTAATATCAAATCTCAAAATTCCAAAAGCATAATTAGGATAGTAAAAAATTCTCTTTCCCATCTTCAGAAGCACTAGTTTTCTCTTCCACTGGCAACAGCTGATACAGTTGTATCTTCCAGAGATGATACATAGACACACACATATAAATAGAGTCTTTTATATCCTTCTTAAACTATTCCTGTACCTTATTTTTAAAGCCTGATAGTATATTTTAAGAATCTCTTTTTATGGCTGTGCTGCATTGCATTGTGTGACATAGTATAACATATTTGGCCAAATGGGTATTGATGTCCATTTAAGTCGTTTCATTCTTGTCTTATAAGCATATTATACTAAATAATCTCCTCTGTCCATGGAATTCTCCAGGCAAGAATACTGGAGTGGGTAGCCATTCCCTCCTCCAGGGAATCTTTCTGACCCAGGAATCAAACCTGGGTCTCCAGCATTGCAGGCAGCTTCTTTACAGTCTGAGACACCAAGAAAGCCCAAATAATCTTTATATATATATATATATATATATATATATATATATATATATTTTGATTATTTTCAAAAAAATATGTAGGAGATATTTTTAGATGTAGAAATGCTGTATATTG
>SJXQ01000843.1:416376-461516 GCA_006408695.1 Aepyceros melampus
ATTGTGCATATATATATATATATATATATATATATATAATTTGCTTATTTGCAAAAATATGTGTAGGATAAATTCCTGGAAGTGGAACTGCTGAGTCTTGGATTGTTTCATAGTTTTGCTAGCTATTGCCAAATTGCCTTCCACATGGTCATGTATCAGGAGATGAGATTCCTTCCCTTCTACCTGGCAGCAGCAGTTATTGAACTTCATAGTCTTTGCCAATCTGAGAGATAGGAAGTGGCTTCTTAACATGGTTTCAATTTATGGCTGTGTTTCCTTTCATATGTTTAGGGTTCATCTGTGGATCTTTTTCTGTGATGAACTGTCTCTAATATGAAAAATATTACAGGTTTGTTCTTCAGATATCTTTTTCAAATTCATTTCAGAACTGGAGCAGGAAAAGTGCAAGATGAGCCTGGAGCATCTTGTTAGTGCTCAAAGTTAAGGAAATACTTAAAAGGAAGGAGAGAGAGGAACATGGAGGGATTAATATATCAAACAGAGAGAGGAGCCAAATTGAAAGAACTCCCAATGGCCAATACTGGAGTAACTTGAGTGACCAAATAAATAACTATAGGATTAGATTATAGCTAAGAGAATAAAATAATATCTATAGTGCATACTGGAACAAATAAATGATTGAATAAATAAATATTCAGAGAAAAGAAGCAAATCTTACGAAGAATTCTAAATAATCTTTTTAGATAGTCTCCCCTCTAGGAAACGGAGCTTAATTCTGAGTAGTGGCTGGTTCTAGTGACATGCTTCCAACAGAGAGAGTATGGAAGGGGGAAAAGGTGGCTTTACAGCAGAGAAACCTGGTGGACCCCACCTTAGCCAGTGATGAAAACTGACCTCATCAGTGCTTAGTCATGTTCTGTAGCTCCTGATGTGATGTGATGGAAGAGCACCTACCTCTCTGGTTTTCTTCCAGCATCCACAACCCCGGTCTAATTGTGAGAATGTAGCCAAACCCCGGTGAAAGACATGTTACAAGACACCTGACCAGAATTCTTTATATGTATCAACGTCATGAGAAATTAGACCAAGAAACTATTATAGACCAGAAGAGAGAAAGATTTAATAACTCAGTTTAATGTAGTGTCCTGGATTGGCTTCTGGAAGAGAAAAGGATAATATTCATAAAACCCGTGAAATCTGAATAGTGCCTGTAGTTAATGCATTGATTTCTCAATTTTGATGAATGTGCTATGGATATGTCACATGTTAGTGGCAAGGACCTGGGTAAAGGGACTATGGAGATAAATACAAATTTAGTCTAAAATTATTCTAAATAAATAAAACTAAAAGATTTTAAAAATCTGCTAGTTTGCATACCTCTGATAGCCACTTATACCAGAAAAGTTGAGCAAATCTGAAATACTTATGTGATACTGTGATAAGAATATATATTTGGTCTTCATCCCTGTTTCTTGGGATGTCCTAAATAACAAGAGTGAGAAAGTTGTCTGATATTCACAACAAATTCCTTTCAACCACACCTGAGTTTATGTTAATGATATGACTTCTCAAAGCATCTAAGGATGGGGCTGGTGCTAGGGAAACCAACCATGTGATTAGAGGGTTGGAACTTTCAGTCCTAGCCCGCTAGCCCACCTTACCTACGGCTTCCAGTGGCGGAGAGGGGCTGAGTCCAGTCCTGACTGGCCAATGAGTTAATCAACTATGCCTCTGTTATGAGTCTCCAAAAGGACCCAAAAGGAGGGGTTTAGAGAGATTCCATGTTGGTGAACCAGAACATATTTATGTGCTGGGGGGCTGGTACCTCCTGAACTCAACGTGGACAGAAACTCTAGTGTTCAGGACCCTTCCAGACCTGGCCCTGTGGATCTCTTCATTTGACTGTTCATTCGTGTTCTGTAATACCCTTTGCAATAAATGAGTATCTAGAAAGTAAACTGTCTTCTTGAGTTCTGTAAGCCACTATGAGCAAATAATCAGACCAGAGAAGGGGACTGTAGGAGCCTCCAATTTATATCCTGTTGGTAGGAAGTAAAGCAACAGCCTGGACTTGTGATTGACTGTCTCGTGGGATCAAGCCCTTGCCTGTGGAATCTGATGCTGCTGTCTCCATGGAGACAGTGTCAAGATTGAGTTACAATACAGGATGTTCACCCAGTGTCCACTGAGAACTGAAGAACTGCTTAGTGCTGTTGGCAAAACATAACATGCTCAATGGACTTCTTTATGGTAAAATAAAGATGTTGTTGTTTAGTTGTTAAGTCATGTCCAACTCTTTTGTGACCCTATGGACTGTAGCCCACCAGGCTCCTCTGTCCAGGGGATTTCCCAAGCAAGACTACTGGAGTTAGTTGCCATTTCCTCTTCCAGGGGATCTTCCTGACCCAGGGATCAAACCTGTGTCTCCTGCATTGGTAAGCCGGTTCTTTACCACTAAGCCACCAGGGAGGTCCAAAATAAAGAGGATTAATCTCTAAATCTGACAATACTTTTAACTGCTTTGCTCATGACAAAACTAGAAAACATGGCACAAAAGATTTTTGAGATGACTCTCCTCATTACAAATTATTATGAATATTCTATTATTTAAAGGCCTCATATTTATGAAATTAATCACAGTAACTAGTAAGGTAGTTAACCTAATATATCCTGATATTACTTAATTATTTATAAAATGGGGCCACATTGGTGATAATCTGGGCCATCTAACTCACCCTATATTACAAGTGGGTAGATGAAAGGAAAGTGAAAATGAAAGCTGCTCAGTTGTATCTGACACTTTGCGACCCCATGGACCCCTAAACAGTTCATGAAATTCTCCAGGCCAGAATACTGAAGTGGGTAGCCATTCTCTTCTCCAAGGGATCTTCCCAACCCAGGGATCAAACCCAGGTCTCCCGCATTGCAGGTGAATTCTTTACCAGCTGAGCCACCAGGGAAGCCCAAGTGAATGGATATATTCTTCTCAATACAGTTATCTGGGGCATGTAAATAGGATAAAGGACTCAAGAACAATGTAGCTCGTGTGTGACGGGTGGCAACTGGCCCCTGGAATTGGAGAGGAGCCCATCTTTACAAAGGATGGACTTTGATCAAGATTCTAGGCTACCATTCTTTGAAATAATTAGGGAAAAGGATAAAACAATGAGAAAAATGCCTTGGTTCATATATATATATATATATATATATATATATATAATTTTTTTTTTTTACCATGTGAGTCTGTTTTTACAGTTTCACCTGTCATTTTTATGAGTAGAAGAACCTGAAAATTAAGAGTGCAAAGTCTGGAATCAGACTGCCAGTATCTGAATGTCTGCCTTTGCCAGCTATTATGGTTACTTTAACTTCTTTGTGCCTCAGTGGTGTCACGTGTAGAATGGATTATAACAGCACTTTCTTCAACAGGGTAGCTACTTGGTAGACCAAATGGGGATGATACCTGTAAGCTGTTGAAATAGCTTCTGATACATAAAGAGCTCAGCATATCCTGGTTACTATCATCATTCGGAGAGGTGACCACTATGATTCTTTTTATTACCATGGTGAAGAACATCGAGTCTTAGGCAATAGTAGCAGGCAAATTTGGTAGCTATTTTGATGAAGAAACACGAGACCTCTCTAAGGAAAGATTCATTCATCAGAAAGTTCCGGAGGTAAGAGTTCTCAGTTCAAGGCACTGGGAGATCTGAAAATCTTTTGCAATTGATTGCAAAGTGAGCATATGCAGGCACACTTTCTCCAAACGCATCAATTCTTTGGTCTCAGCTGTCACATCCATACATGACTACTGGAAAAACCAGTGCCCTAAACACTCCCAAATCCTTCAGGCATGGTTCAGGATGGTAGGATAACATTAATTACCCCTTGAAACACACACTAACACTTTGTGGCAGTTAGATGCTCTGGGAGCCATCTGTGTGTGTGTGTGTGTGTGTGTGTGTGTGTGTGTGTGTTAATGTCCAGCTCTTCCCGTCAAATTCCTGCTACCTTTTCCCCCTACAAATGTCTGTCTATTGGTAGATCTTTTTCTTTGCCATCATCTTTCCAAACCATCCCCATTTTCACCCTCAGATGTCAGCATGTCATGTTATCACCATTTATAAGTTTTTTGAAGTCCAAGATAAATGCAGAGAGTATGTGCACTGTGGCTGAACTCTCCTTCACTTTGTAGGAAAATGTCTGTATGGCATGACTTTTTCCACCATTTAATCCAACTGTGCACTCTCAGAATACAAAAAATCAGATCCCTCGCAGGCTGACAACCGCTGGCTCCTGTCAATGGTAAAAAATAGTCGTTTCTGGGAGCCAGACGGCTGTGGCATGAGGTCCCAACCACACTAGTCTTGAGTGTGTGTGTCCCCCAAAGGCAGGCCCCGACTCTGCTGGAATCCCAATTATGTTGCCACTTTTAAGTGGGAAGAAGTTTTATGGGAATAATACGGATTCCCTTGCCGTCATTTATTTATTGTATCTGAGGCTTGCAGTAATTTGTAAGCATGTGTTTAAAATTCCAGCTAACGTTTATCTCTGTTCTTGATGCTGGCAGTCTCTGATGGTGAGTGCTAAATTGTCTGGTGACCTTTCCAATGTATAATTTAGATTTGGGAAAAACCCCAGTAACAATCTGGATTCTTCAAGCTTACAAATGAAAGGCAAACTATTTATAGACAAATAATAAAACCAATCAAAATGAGATTTTTTTCAACCAAAGAAACTTTAGAAATGCCACAGTCTAGTATCGTCTTTGACCAATTAGAAAGATGAGGTTTGAAGCATTATCTTCTACATTTTAATATGTAGCACAAAGTTTTGCTCCAAGTAAGCATTCAGTAAGTGCTTGCTGAATGAATCTTTGGGCTTAAGTGAATTGCCATAAGAAAAAGTCTCCTGGTGCCTGGCAACTAGTCAGAGTTTAATAAATACTGAGTTAATAGAATATGTCTATGGCAATTTGAAGGCTTCCCAGGTGGCGCTGGTGGTAAAGAACTCTCCTGCCAATGCAGGAGACACAGGTTCAATCCCTGGGTCGAAAGATTCCCTGGAGGAGGGCATGGCAACCCACTCCAGTATTCTTGCCTGGAGATTCCCATGGACAGAGGAGCCTGGAGGGCTCTGGTTCATAGAGTCACAAAGAGTCGGACATAACTGAAGTAACTTAGCACGCACACACACACATGGCAACTCAATGCAAAAACCAATCATAATAAACAACCATTTAATCCAGAGATATAAACCTCCACGAACCAGCTGATTTCACCAAGGACAATTGGAGTCATCAGTCTGCTTTTTGAAGATCACAATCACCTAGCAGAATTCTAAGCGAGAATTATTATAATATTCTCATACAGTTAACTGGGGAGTATACCTCTGTTCCCAGTGGCTGACCTTGATTAAGGGCATTCCGAACCCTTTAGAAATGATCATTTCTTTCACCATCTCCTAGAATCCTCTGCCTGCCCCTTCCTGCCAAGGCTTGAGTGCTCAGAAGGCTGTCTCCATTTCTCCTCACCTCCATTCAGTAAGCAGTGGTTCATCCCCTAATGCAATAAGGTACTGCCACCTGGCCAGCTTGTCACTATAGCTACTCCAGTATAACCATGGCTCAGGATTTTACACTTTGTCTTCCCCATCTTAATGTTTTTTAATTAATTAATTAATTAATTTTAATTGGAGGCTAATTATTTTACAGTATTGTGGTGGGTTTTGCCATACACTGACATGAATCAGCCACGGGTGTACATATGTCCCCCATCCCGAAACCTCCTCTTCCTCCCTCCCCATCTCATCCCTCTGGGTTGTTCCAGACACTGGCTTTGAGTGCCCTGTTTCATGCATCAAACTTGGACTGGTGATCTTAATGTTTTTTTGATGAAAAGATAACACTGCTTGCAAATCTGGATGGATTTTCATGGCAGAGTTTCCAACATGAATGAGGTTGCGTAAGAAAAGTCAAGGATCCAAGATTGCATGGAAATTCCACTTGCTGACCCAGATGTGGTAATAATATTTGATATGAGCTCAAGCAAGCATTCCACGGATGTTAAAAAATCATGGGCACTTCCAGGGGGTTATTATTTCTAATTTCATTTGGGGATTTGGGGAAACTCTTGATCCTTTATATTTTTCCTTTGACTGGTAACCCAGTTTGTGGAGTATTTGAACCTCCTCTCTCTGGTTTCTGCACACACAAATCCATGCATTTTCCTGGTTATTAACATCTCCACTAGCTAGCAGGAAAATGTGGGCACAGGTCTATTTTGTTTTGAAGGAAGCTCTTATAAAAGATTTCAAAGAAGATGCTAAAATGATTGGCAAAATTGGGGCTGGAGTTTCTGTGGATTTAAACTAGTCATGCCTTTCCTGTGTCCTGCTAGAAAGAATAATCATATTTAGTTTGGGTTTTGGAGTTCAGAGAGCAATAACTGGCTTTGGGAGGATTAAGGATTCTTTGGGGAGATTAAATTGAACATTATTTGGGCCATGGGAGAATCTGGTCCTTTATGTGTTAAAGACACTCTCTTTGTAACTAATTACACACAAAAGAAGAGCATGTGTGTTTTTTATCTATTAAAAATTATTAGAACTTAAATTTTTTCCCTTTTTAAAAAATACTGTAACCATTTTGCAAAAACAATACTTCTCTCTTTTGATGGGTTTTGATGACGCAGGTTAGTTTCCCCCCAAAGAATTGTTTGAAAATATACAATTTCTGTGATTAGGCATAACCATGTTCGGTATAAAGCAGAGGCTGGAGATAGTTGGATGTCAAGGATTTTGCAGTATTTGGAATGCCTGAGCCTTTTAAAATGTAAGAATGTTTGGAAATCAGAGTCTACTTGGCTTGGAAAATCCAAGGACTAAATTTATACTTAGACATCTCTCCTCCGCTTTCTGCAGTGGAGCACGTGTGTATCCGCCAGAGAGCTGGGCTGGCACCAGGCTCAGTTTCCATAACCTCAGGGCAAGGTGAGGAAGCACGGCCTCTGAATCAGGCCCCAGACCATGAAACGGAAAATCTAATCACCCCTGCCCTGGACGAAAAGATGCAGGGTGCATGGCATCAGTGCCTTGAGGGAATAGTCCTCTCCTTGGGGACAGAGTCAAAGGGTGACTTTATTTCTGTCTAAAATGAGTTCATAAAATCATATGCAAGGAAGATGATGTGAAAATGGATCTTTTGTTCATCTTTGCATGTATCACAGGCCCAAGCATGGACTTTTGTACCCTGTGGGTGTGCACTACATCTGGTTTTTGACTTGTATTATTAAAGATATGAAACATTGTAAAATGTCTTGTTTCTCAGATGCTACTAATAATCACAAAAAGATATGAGTTTGAAGTGATTGTCTGGCATTGAAATTTCTATTTAAGGGGGAAGTATATCAATATTAAAGTGGCTTCATCTCATTCGAGGTCCTAGCTACATGATATATACGTATAAATATAAAATGCATATAATATATAATATATTTGGCAGTATTCAATGTATTACTTAATCCCCTACTTGGAGACAAATGGCTTGGTGTCAGGAACTCTACTGAAGAACAATGTGGATATTTTTTTGCTTTAGTTTATAGCAGCCCTTGTCTTTGCAGGGAAAAAAAATTCTGTTATGGAATAGCTTTCTTTTATGAGCACCGGCAGGGTTTCTTGGAGAGAAGGCGATCTTAAGAGTTTTTAAGAGCTGAGGTTCCAAGAGTCTTAAGTAAAGGCCAGGAGCTTTGTCAGAGCTCACTGCTTCCTTTGCCTCGTAAAACTGCTATCTCCATTCCGCAGAGCAGGAGACTAGCTGGGGCTTCTTTCCAGAGCCACCGCAGCCCGGCCCGCGCTCGGACGGCAGACAAGCTCTTTGCTGCTTCTCCTGAATCATGGAAACAAACAGGCTGGGCCAGGATGGAATAAATGAAGCTGAAGATTAAAGACAATTTTAAGAGAGACACGAATTAGAGAGCTGGAGAGGCCGATTGTGTCTGTCCCGTTCTCTTTTATTTCCAAGTATCATCTTGCCGGCCTCTCCTTTGGCAGGGAGATCAGGGTGGCTGGTCCGGCAGTTTTGGCCTCCACCAGGATGCCTGGAGGCAGGACGTGCAGAGAGGACCTGGATCCAGTGGTGTGGATGGGGGCAGGGGGTTGGCCATGACACCAGAGCCCCGTCTCTTGGCCCTCTCCATCCGTATAAAGAAGGTGCTCACGACTTGTCCTGACAGCAGCTCATCATTTCCCTAAAGAGCTGAAAGTATGAAGCAGGAACACCCAAGAGCTCACGGGCTCCCAGGTTAGTTCTCCATAGCCCTGCTCCCCTGCCCCATCAACCCCCAATCCCTTAGATGTCCAGGACTTCAAGATCCCTTTGAGCTCCCCATCAAACTGCCCTTGGCCAGAACTCCAGTCCATTTGTCTCTGGAGACAGTCTCTGGTATGTTCACGAAATGAGCATTGGAGACTCCAGTTTCACAATCAACAATGTACCTAAAAATAGAAAAAGTTTTGTTCCGGGATAATTCTGTCTTTAAACAGCAAGATCAACAAAAGATGCCTTCAGGGAACTGGTGGTCCCGCACTCAAATCTAATGAGATTCTGGGCTCCCTCTCTGCAACAGGGAGGAACATGGCTCCAGCATGGCCCTCTTCCCATCACCTCTCACTGACCTAGAGTGGGGTCTAAGCTCTCAACTGTCATTGTGACTTTAAACCCATGGGACCTACGCTGGTCCCATCGCCCAGTTCTAGGAGGTACTGTTTGTGGACTATTGCAGGACAAAGCAAGGCCCATGGTCTAACTGGCTGAAAAGCTTTTTTAAGAACCCCAGAATGCTGGTTGCCAAACCTCTCTTCCTGTCTCTTATACACATCTCCTCCCCTCCCACTCACCCCTTCTCCCCTCTTCTCTCTCCCCTTCCCATCTTCCCCCTTGTGGCTCAGCTAGTAAAGAATCTACGTGCAACATGGGAGACCTGGGCTCAATCCCTGGGTTGGGAAAATCCCCTGGAGAAGGGAACGGCTACCCACTCCAGTATTCTGGCCAGGAGAATTCCATGGACTGTGACAGTCTCTGGGGTCACAAAGAGCTGGACATGACTGAGCGACTTTCACCAAATAGTCCTCACCATTTTACTAAAGTCTTGGGCTCCTGTTAATCACCTTGTTACCATCCAGAGAATCAGGAGCACAGAGAAATGATCTATTTCCAGGAATATTGTTTTCCATAGAAGCATAAAGTCATTTTATTTCAGATTTTTTGTTTCAGATGTTTTTATCATAATACACATTTCTGGGAGAACTCATTATTTGAAATACAGGAGTTGATGGATGGTACATCCTCAATTTCATTTCTGTCACTCCTTCATGCTATCTAGAGAGGAGACTTAGAAAACTGACCACCATATTTGTGATAGGGGCTTCCCAAGGTGGTGCTAGGGGTAAAGAACCCACCTGCCAATGCAGGAGTCATAAGAGATATGGGTTCGATCCCTGGGTGGGGAAGATCCTCTGGAGGAGGGCATGGGAACTTACTCCAGTATTCTTGCCTGGAGGACCCCATGGACAGAGGAGCCTGGGGGGGTGGGGCTACAGTCCATAGGGTCGCAAAGAGTCAGACACGACTGAAGTGACTTAGCACGCAAGCATACTGATGATAAATGCTGGTAGAAAAGTGGCAAGATCCTATTTACCCTGTTGAGTCAGCTGTCTCCAAGACTGGCGATGCTGTTGTTGAGTTGCCAAGTCATGTCTGACGCTTTGTGACACAGGATGCGGGCTCTAGAGTGTGTGGGCTCAGTAGTTGTGGCACATGGGCTTAGCTGCCCCAGGCATGTGGGATCTTACTAGATCAGGGGTCGATCCAGTTCACTGGTCTTATTTTCCTCCTAAATAATCCTAGTTCCTGGTCTTGTTTTCCTTCTAAATAAAATAACTGCATTTTAAAATGAGGCTTCTGTGGCTGAGCCTTGAAGGAAGGCCAGTATTGAGAACCACAGGCCCCTAGCAGAAGCGGCATGGAGGAGGCTACAAAAGAGCCCACGTCACTGCATACAGAAGGGAGACGACTCAGCAGGCTGCTGTGACATTTCTTAAAGACCCGCCTTGCTGATCAAAGTTTTCTTCATCATAACTGGAAAGCAGCCAAAATATTCTTTTTAGCTGAAAAGTGAGCAGAGTGTGTGAAACATTTGGAAGCAGTGATTAGCACACTTACAGGTCCCAGCATGTAAGGATGGAGATTCTCTTGGATGTGAAAGATGGGAGGGATGGACAATTGGTATCAACCCCCAGCGCCACAGTGGAGTGTCTCTAGTTTCCAGAGTCAAAGCAGAATTGTTGTGTCCGATGAAAATGTGCCAACCAGAGATTCCTGGTGAATGGGGAGAAAGATGTTCAGTGCTAGGAAGTTTCCATCTGCTCCTAATGTATATCTTCTCCTGATGTAACTTGTACCAGCTTTTTAGGAAGATAAGGAAGGAAGCTTAAATAAGGAAGGAAGCTCTGTCAAAAATTATCCCTAGGACATTTTATGGCTGAAAGGACATATCCATGGAGTCATTAGATTCTGGAGTCAAAGAGACCACACTGTGTGTATATTACAGAATCTGTGTGTGGGGGTGGGGGCGGGGGCTGGGGCTGGGTGTCACTCAGTTGTGTCTGACTCTTTGTGACCCGATGGACTGTAACCCACCAGGCTCCTCTATCCACAGAATTCTCTAGGCAAAAATACTGGAGTAGGTAGCCATTCCCTTTTCCAGGGGATCTTCCCAGCTGGGGCACTGAACTCTGGTCTCCTGCATTGCAGGCAGATTCTTTACCATCTAAGCCACCAGGAAGCCCTATCTTTTAGAAAGTTCTAGAAAATTCTTAGGGTTCTGTTATGACTCAAGAGGCTTTATATGGCATTTTTAAAAAAGTCAGTAAGAGACCCTTAAACCCTGTTTCTCCTTATTCTCTCAGCTGAATCTAAGACTTCTATTTCACTTTGTGAAAAAACACAAAATTTTATTTCCTGGGAACCTGCTAATAACATCATTGTATCTGACAGGAGTGGAAAGCCACTTCGGTGGGAAATCTGTGAGTTTCTTGTTTTCTCAGTGTTTCTGAGGAAGGACTTTGTGGTGTTCCCAGGCAGAAAGTCACGATTTGCATTTTGGAAATAGAAACAAAACAAGGACGGGAATGGAGCTGGGTCCCAGGATGAGGGAACGAAACAAGGCACACTCATACTTGTTGCAATCGTTTATGCTCCTTTGAAAACTGATGAGTAGAAGCCACAGATGCTGCTCCCACCATTGTGTCATGAATATGAATCCCCTGCACATGCTCCCCATTGCTGGTTGCTTTAAGGAGAGCGGGACAAGTCACTAGTCTCATCCTTGCCGCTTTGGATACCCTTTAAACATGTTTTTCCAATAAAACTTCGCCCTGCAACTCGCTGGGTCAATAGCAGAGCAGAAAGAAACATTGCACGCAGCAAAGCAAACAGCCAAGACTCCAGATTGCCTCAGAGGCAAAGCGAGGTGAGGGCTTCGTTCTAATTGGACTATTTGCACTCCCTACACACTTCACTTGTTTTCCTTAATTTGCTGAAATTTGCACCTTCGTTCCCTTGTGTTTCTCAGTGTTCTCCCAGCATGACTGAAATGTGTTTCCAAAGAGTATAAATCACTTATTTTCAGGTGCGAAGATGAGAAGAAGATAACCATTCCTGCCTGGGTTGGAAAAATTTCAGGTGCTTTTCACAAACCAGGTGCAAAAAAAAAAAAAAAAAAAAAGAGGCCCTTAGGGACTTCCCTAGTAGTCCAGTGGCTAAGACTCTGCATTCCCAATGCCGATGGCCTGGTTCGATTCCTGGTCAGGGAAATAGATCCTGCATGCCACAACTAAGACCCTACACTGCCAAACAAATAAAAATATTACAAAAAAAAAACCAAACAAACCCCTGTTCCCTTAAATTTCCTGGCATTTCAGCCTATGATGTGGTCACAGCAGGATCCTCTCAGGCTGTGCAAGGAAATCAAGATGACCCCTGGCCCAGGTGGCTGGTCCTAGCTATGCAGAGTGCTGGGTGTCCCCTTGAGAGAGGACGCTGCTCATTGCACACTGTTGACCTTTTTCTCTGTCTCTACCTGTGTTTTAGACACAGACATACACATCACATCTTTTACACGTACGTACACTCATATGTAACATATGTATTGAATATGCATGCATGCTAAGTTGCTTCAGTTTTGCCTGACTCTTTGAGGTCCTATGAACTGTATGTAGCCTGCCAGGCTCCTCTGTCCATGGGATTCTCCAGGCAAGAATACTGGAGTGGGCTGCTGTGCCCTCCTCCAGGGGATCTTCCCAACCCAGGGATCAAACCCACATCTCTTCTGTCTTTACATTGGCAGGCAGGTTCCCACTAGCACCACCTGGGAAGCCCTGTATTGGCTACATATGGGGTTTATTCCTTCACAGTCCTCTTGTGCAAGCTGTGTGACTAGGTGGACGAGCCCTGATGGGGCTCTTGGACACACATGTGTCCACTTAGAATAGTTAGGATGCTCTTCACTGCTCCATGCTTCACACACCAGAGCAGGATAACCCTGCAAACTTTCAAGGCACTCTAACCTGCCATGGAATTTTTATGTCTTTATACATTTCTTTCTTTTTTTTTTGGCTGCACTGGGTATTTGTTGCTGTGCATGGGCTTTCTCTAGCTGTGTTGAATGGGAGCTGCTCTTTGTTGTGGTGCACGGGCTTCTCATTTCGGTGGCTTCTCTTGGTGCAGAGCACAGGCTTTAGGGTGTGTGGGCTCAGTAGTTGTCCCACAGCATGTGGGATCTTACCAGATCAGGGATCGAACCCGTGTCCCCTGCATTGGAAGGCCGATTCTTAACCAATGAATCACGAGGGAATCCCAGAATTTTGATTTTTGAAGACAGCACTCTCAACTTTATTTCCTCGGCTTTTCTAGATCGCTAAAAACCTGAACAAACAAGCAAATGAAAAAACACCACCCCTCCCCACCCCCAAACCCCAAAGTCACCCTGACTCGACTTGATCTGTCCCAGATGTAAGGAGTGAATACAAGACCCTGCTCACAGCTGTGGAGGTGAGTGGGGGGCACGGTAGCATATGGGAAGGGGCTGGGGTTCCAGGAACAAACCTGTGGATCCAGGTGCAGAAACAGGTGGGGGTTTCTATGTGAGTTTCCAGCTAGGTATCTTTTCAGATATGTAAGAGGAGATTATGAACAAGGTTAGCACTTTCATGCACTGGAGAAGGAAATGGCAACCCACACCAGTGTTCTTGCCTGGAGAATCCCAGAGACAGCGGAGCCTGGTGGGCTGCCATCTATGGGGTCGCACAGAGTCACATGACTGATGTGACTCAGCAGCAGCAGCAGCAGCACTTCTTCGCGGCCCTTCTCCTGTCTTCCATTGATATGACTAATGATGAGCTGACACAGGGAGGGAGCGAAGTGTGAAGGAGGATCTGTGTATGGCTCTGTGTTGTGGCATCCTCCTCCGTAAGAAGGGCCCGCTGTCACTGGGGAGTGTGACAAGGTGACCAGGCACTCTCTAGCTCTCCAGTTTCCTAGGGGTGGGGAGGGGTGGTGTTTTCGTGCCTTAACCATCTTTGCATGTGACATTATGTCCCTGAATAGCGGATGCTCACAGGATGACCACTCAGGACCTACTTCTTGGAGGGGCTCCCCTTTTCCCCAGACAGCAGGTCAGCACAGATGGCTACCATCTGGACTTGGTTTCTAGAGCAGCACTGTCCTGTGGGTCTCAGGGCTCCTCCAGGAGGGGAGGGAGACTGCTCTCCACCGCACATCCCAAAGAGCCTCCTTGGAAGGTGTGATGAAGCAAATAGGGAAAGGGTCATGTTTGTCATGACACCTTCTGTAAAGTTTGCCTTTGACCTTTGGGAACTGTCCTGGCCCCCATCATCCTTGAGACCAATCCCAATGTCTTAGAACCTGAAACCCAACTAAGGTGGCACAGAAAATCTTTGCTCTCAGATTTCTGCCATGTTTTCTCAATCTGGGATGCACCTGTCTGTCTCCTGCTGAAAATATTCCCTTGGGAAGGAAGATAAGAGCACCTACCGTTCACCATAGCTCATTATCACTTTGTCAAGCACATCAAGGGAGCACAGATGATGGGGTGCAGAGCAAATCCACTGGGGTTCTTGGTGGAGTGGAGGGCAGAGAGAGAAGGATGGCAAAAAGGAAGGTTGGGATTCTGGGGCTTGGATGGAGAGCCAGCAGCAGTGGGAGCAGCAGGTGGACCCTAGGGAGGGCAATGGCTAAATAGGCAAAGAAAGTCATGAACTTGGCCCCTACGGTGTGGCCCGGAGGGGATGGCACAGGCCAAGTGCAGCTCAGTTCCACACCCTTGAAGACCACACACGAGTGTGGTCCACAGGAAGGAAGGTGTACATGCTCATTGTCAGACAAAGTGGAGCGCCCGCCTGGAAAACAGAGGGGTTTATTTCATTAGCTGCCTTTTATCTTTTTTCCTAATTATAAGTCACATGTTTAATGCAATGGGCTTCCTTGGTGGCTCAGCAGTAAAGGATCCACCTGTAATGCAGGAGATGTGGGTTTGATGCTTGGATTGGGAAGATCCCCTGGAGAAGGAAATGGCAACCCACTCCAGTATTCTTGCCTGGGAAATCCCATGGACAGAGGAGCCTGGCAGTTTACAGTCTGTGGGGTCACAAAGAGTCAGATATGACTTAGCAACTAAACAATAAAACAATTTAATGGAAAATGAATGAAAAAATAGAAACAAAAAGAAAAGGGATATGTATGTGTTCAAAGCAAAAAGAAAAAACCCACTAGTACATTTCTTTCACACATTAATTCATTTAACACATTTAAAAAGTTTTTAGCAAAACATTAATATATGGCAGGCTCTGTACTAGGACCTGAGGATGAAATAATAAACACCACTGTGGTCTCAGCCTTCAGGGGCAGAAAGTGATCATTTTTTGTATATTCTGTGTTGTAGGCTTTTTAGACTTATTATATAGCATCTTATATCAATGAATATTCTTCTAGAATCTGAAAACAGCACCCTTATCATTTTACTTAATGAGCTTATAATTATTCATTAACCAAACTTGTAGTTAGATGGCTAGGGTTTTTTTACTCTTCCCTTTTTATTTGGCAATATGATGTTAAACATTCTTGAATGTACATTTTATATTTATATTTTTTATGTTGTTGGTTTGATACCAGAATTGGTCATTCTTTTTTAATTGAAGTATATTTGACTTACAACATTACATTAGCTTCAGGTGTAAACCATAGCATAAAACAGAAGACATATTTTTATAGCTTATGTACCATACAAAGTTATTAGCCAGAATCGGTCATTCTAAGGGCTTTTGTGGATGTTTAATGAAAGATTATTTATCCAAACAATTCAGACATGATAGTTTACGAGTTAGTGATATTTCTAGAATTCAACATCATATTCCATTAGCACACTTATTGAAAAATAAAAATGTTATTCTGCCACGCATCTTCTGAACACCTACTTTTCCTTTTACTTATGTGTTAAGGGACTGGATGTATATTTCATGTTTGTGTCATGCTTTCTAACACTTATCCTCTCAATCGGCTAGGAATGTGTTTTCTATCAAGTAAAAGAGATGCAGGTTTACGTTACCTTAGACAGATGAGGTTTAGTTTTTCTTATACAAACAGGAGACTGGCTGCTGAGGGCTCTGTGTCTAGGCTAAAGTCTCTGTGAATCCTCTTGACTTTCTCTCATAGTCACAAAATGGCTGCCCTAGCTGCAGGCATCTGTCTTCACTCTAGATGGAAGAAGCAAAGAAGTTGGTAATCTCTTCTTTTTTTTCTTAGCATCCTATGCACAACATTTATTTTTTAACAGCTTTATTGATGTATCATGGATAGACAAAGAATTGCATATATTCAATGTGTACACTTTGATGGGTTTCAGTTCAGTTCAGTCGCTCAGTCGTGTCTGACTCTTTGCGACCCCATGAATCGCAGCACGCCAGGCTCCCTGTGCGTCACCAACTCCCGGAGTTCACTCAGACTCGCGTCCATCGAGTCAGTGATGTTGACGGGTTTGGACATATGGAAATGCCCACACCATAATCAGGGTAATAGACAACTCCAGCACTTCCCAGAGTTTCCTTGGGTCACTTTGGTTTGGTTTTATGTTAAGAACATTTAATATGTGGTCTACTCACTTATTATTTTTTTTATGAAGCACACAACACAGTATTGTTAACTGCAAGAACTGTGTTAAGCCGCAGATCTCTGAACTCACACTTCAAGCATAGTTGAAACGAAAAAAACTTGCAGTAACTGACCCTAAAAAGAGAGGAAATCTATGCATTACCTGACAAAGGCGAATGAAACCTCTTCTTACAGCTCTTTGTACAGATTCACATCACATGGGCACCCGTATCCATAGGTGATGAAAGTGAGTATTGAGCTTTTTCCATTTTTAGGGTTAAAACGAACAAAGGAGAAGAGGTTCACAAAGGAGAGTGGGGCAGTCATCCCATAGCGTCCGCCGCACACACACCCTGACTGTGCATGTCTTCATTTATGGATTTCTTACTCATCTCCGTCACCCTTTATCCTCTCTCTCTTTCTCTATGATGTAGAGAAGTTTTGTTTTACATTGGTTGGTCTTCTCCCCTTATGACTTCTACTTCTTTTTTTTAAAAATTGAAGTATAGTCGATTTATAATGTGTTAATTTCTGCTATAGAGCACCGACTCAGTTATTCATATATATATTAATATATGTGTGTATAGATAAATATATATATATATACACACACATACCTTCTTTTTTACATTCTTGGCCATTATGGTTTATCACAGGATTTTGAATATAGTTCACTGTACTATGTAGTAGGGTCTTGATGTTCATCCGTCTTACACGTAGAAGTTTGCATCTGCTAACCCCAGCCTCCCACTCCATCCCTCCCCTAAACCCTTCTCCTCCTTGGCAATCACCGGGTGTTCTCTATGTCTATGAGTTTGTTTCTGCTTTGTAGATAGGTTATTTGTATCATATTTTAGACTCCATGTCGAAGTGATACCATAAAGTATTTGTCTTTCTCTTTCTGACTTACTTTGCTGGGGATAGTATCCTCTCGTTGCATCCATGTTGCTGCAGGTGGCGTTATTCGGTTCTATTTGATGACTGAGTAGTATTCCATTGTATATGGGCACCACATCTTCTTTATCCATTCCTCTGTTGGTGGATATTTGGGTTGTTTCCATGTCTTGGCTACTGTGAATAGCGCTGCTGTGAACATCAGGATTCATAGATCTTTTTGAATTATAGTTTTGTCTGGATATATGCCCAGAAATGGGATTGCAGGATCATATGGTAATTCTATTTTTAGTTTTCTGAGGAACTGCCCACCATACTGTTTTCCATAGCAGCTGCATAAACTTACATTCTCATCAACAGTGTAGGAGGGTTCCCTTTTCTCCACACTTTCTCCAGCATTTGTTATTTATATGCTTTCTGAGTTTCTACTTCTTGTATCATGCTTAGGAAATCCTTCCCTTCTCAAAAAAAACAACTGTATAAATGTCAGTAACATCTTGTTTTATAATTTTATGTTCAATACTTCTCTTTTTAATTCATTTGGAATAAGCCAGGAGGTAAATCTCTTAACACCTACAATTATCCTTGTACAGCCTAAGTGATAATCTATGTGTCCCTTATAAAATGGACACACTACCTTTATCGCATACTATTAAACTTTGGCATCTGTTTCTAGACATTCTATTCTCAGTCTGTTGATTTCTTTGTCCACCCTGATGCTAGTGCACACATGTTTAATTACTGTGGCTCTATAATCTATTATATTGCCTGGCACTGTAAGTCTGCTCATTTGTCTTCTGAAATTCTTTATTGGATTTTCTCATCTGTTCAGTGTTTCTTAAGTTTGAATTATGGTCAGCTTAGTTAAGTTCTCCCTGAGTAGCCTGGGAACCTCAGAGAGTGGTCTGCTCCCATGGCCTTGGATGCTGTAGGCTAAGGAACTGTTCTTGGATACTCCTCCAGTTGATATTTTCATAAAGTTTGCCCTTGAGGTGAAATCGGTGGACTGTTTCCAGGGAAGATTGACCTGGAGATTCATGAAAGCCTCTAGGAAGTGTGGATGGGTAGTTTCCCTCAACACATACTGAGCTTTCCCCAGAAAAGGATTCATTCCTTCATTTTTCTCCTAAAAATTATAAGATACCTGACTCCACAGGCTCACAGAGAGCATGACCAAGACAACACAGTTGCTGGGAGACATAAACTGATGTCTGCAGTGGTCAGTACTCCCCTCAGTGGATTTTTTGCTTTAACTGAATCTATTTTTAGTATAGGATGAAGGGTATTTATAGCCCATTTTTTCAATGATCAGACACCCCATGCCAGGTATGTGGTTCAGACCATAGGGAAGCTGACCGAGGAGGTGCCACACACCCCCAGGCGGGACAAGTCTCCTCTTAACGACGTATTCCTGGTGACTGCCCAGCTCATTCCAGCATCGTGAGCCATGTGTCAAATTCCTGGGCTTGACACATGTAAAGAGATAATTCACATGATCCCTGCTTGTTTTTGACCTTTTTTTTTTTTTTTTTTAATGCAGTAAAACTTTACAGTACGACCGGCATGACTCAATGTTGTTTTTGGATTTCAAAATATTGAGGTTAGATGTGCTAATGATTTGCTCTGGAGCTACTTTTACAAGGCGAGCTGGGGCCCTGTGCTGCCTGCACGTCTGAGAAAGGCCTGTGGTGTGTCCCAGGGCTGCCCCCTTCTGCCGGGCACAGCCATGTCTGCAGTCCTTGAACTGGAGTCCACGGCTGGCAGACTTAGGAGCCATGCATGACATAACGGTCACCATCTCCACGCGATTCCACCCCTCCTTGTCTTGTCATTGCCGCACAGTTGACAGAGGTGGAGGAGGCATGTTTTTAGGAAAAGCTGTTGGATGCAGTGGAGTTCTCCACAAATCTCTGAGTCTCTTTCCCAGGCCCTTCACACATGAGCTATCTCAGCCCAGCTCCAGCTCCCTCTTTTATTATCTCATTCACCAAATGGCAGGCAAGGTCAAAAAGACTGACCTTGGTTGCTAGAAAATAATCTCCTTGTTTTGACAAGAAAAGTCTTGGCTTCTCTGTGAGTTTCATTTTCTACAAATGTTGCAGCGTTTATCTTCCAGAGAAAGACTATTAACAGATGCCCAGAGTCCACCGTATCTCTCAAGCAAAACGTATTTATGGAGAAGATCGTGTGGCAAGTCTGGACCCTGCCATTGAATTCTCCTTTCTTTCTTTCTTTCTCTTTCTTTTATAAATATAAAGAGAGAGGACTGTTTCAGACCCATAAGAGTATTTACTCAACTTGCTAACCAGTTGGTGTAAGGCAGGACAGTTCACATCAATGTTAATGAAACGTACTTGTTTGAAACTCAGACACACACACACACACAAACTGCTCACTAACTTGAGACTTCCTTCTGCCTCTTCATCTGAAAACTAACTTACACAGTCATCCCTTGTATCCATGCAGAGTTGGTTCTAGAACCCCTACAGATACCAAAATCCATGGATGCTCTAGTCTCTTGTATCAAATGCTGTATTATTTATTGCATATAAACTTATTAACTTTATAGTCTTCAGAGCAGAGAAAGGTTTATTGCAGGGCCTAGGAAAGAAAAAGGGTGGCTTGCACTCAAAAACCCCAAACTCCTTCTCTTATATATTTAATCATCTTTTGATGACTTATAATACCTAATACAATGCAAATGCTATGTAAATAGTGATAAACATAACGCCAATACTATGAAATAGTTGCCAGCAAGAGGCAAGTTCAAGTTTTGCTTTTTGGAACTTTCTGAATTATTTTGGTTGAACATAGATGCTGAGCCATGGATAAGAAGGGCCGACTGTCCTCATTCCAGCTGACCCCCTTTGGAGCCTAGCCGTGGGGTGAGGGAGGGGCAGGTAAGGGAGGCGGTCTAAGGCTATCTGCATGCGTACCTCCCAGTGACTGATGTGGAAAGTCTGGCAACAACAGCAACAACAAAAAAAAGGACTTGAGCTACAAGTATCCCTATATCTTTTCTTTCTTTATGATTTTTTTTTTATATGTGGAACAATTTTTAAAGTCTTTATTTAATTTGTTACAATATTGCTTCTGTTTTCTGTTTTGGTTTTTCGGCCAGGAGGCAGGTGAGACCTTAGCTCCCCAACTAGGGATCGAATCCGCAGCCTCCTACATTGGAAGGCAAATTTTTGTTGTTGTTGTTGAGTATTTGCTTGCTGACTGCGCTGGGTCTCCGTTGCCGCCTGGACTTTCTCTGGCTTCGGCGAGAGGAGGCTACTCTCTAGTTGCGCTGCGCGGGCTTCTCGTGGTGATGACCTCTCTTGTTACAGAGCACAGGCTCTAGCGTGCACGAGCTCAGCTGCCCCACAGCACGTGGGATCTTCCCGGATCAGGGATCGAACGGATGTTCCTTGCATTGCAAGGTGAATTCTTAACCACTGGACCACCAGGGATGTCCCCTGAGATTTTTCCTTTAATTGAAAATTTAAAGACTCACCCAACTCCTCCTAGTTTGATTCAGCATATCCACAAAATCTCGTCTAGTCTGGACTTCAAGGAGCAAGCTCTGACCCCCCCCCAGCAGGGAATTTAGCACACTCAACTCAGCTCTGCATCCGACCCCACCCCCACTGTCTGAGTTCTCCTGCTCTGATGCCCCCATCTCCCTGGAAGCGAGAACCGGTGAAGGAAGCAAGGTCTGTGATAATGGCCAGAACCCGACTCTTAAGCCATTACTGTCAGTGTCTGAGGAAGGAAGTGAGGGTCTTTGACAGGGTCGCTAATGGAATGCGCATTAAATGAGGTGTCTTGGAAGGAGGCTTCCCCGAATGACAGGGGTGGGCATCTCCTCTTCATGACTCCAAATCCTCACCTCGAAAATG
This sequence comes from Aepyceros melampus, assembly GCA_006408695.1. Taxonomy (NCBI): domain Eukaryota; kingdom Metazoa; phylum Chordata; class Mammalia; order Artiodactyla; family Bovidae; genus Aepyceros; species Aepyceros melampus. The sequence goes on from SJXQ01000843.1 coordinate 437,338, forward strand.
CAGTCACTTTTGTCTCTCTGGACTGCTTAAAGATACTTGTGAAAAGTTAAGATCTGCCTCTTTAAAGCTGTGCTGAGATTAGTCTGTCTCTTTGAGAGAGAAGCAAATACTTGTTGAAATGCCTGATTGGGAGAAGTTCGGATTTCCATTATTTATTGCCCAGTGACGTTTTTCTTTGCTATATATACTTCTTCAGATAAAACAACATTACTCTTGCCTACCACACCAGATGTCATAATGTTGGGTTCAGAAATTATGGCCAGTATGTAAACACTGCATGTCTTCCCCTGTGTGTGCGTGTGTGTGTTGTGTACACTGTTTAGATCACAAATGGTTCTGACCAATATCCAGAAATGCATTGAACTGTGGACACAATGATAGAACAGAATTCATCTGCTTATCCAGAGCATAAGACAGCACAGTGACCGTCCTTAACAAAAGATGCTGACTGTTTCTGAGTGTTTCCAACTATCCCAGCACTTTAGATGGTCCGGGAGTACCTATTCCTATTTGGGTAGTAAAGTCCCTGTGTCTGAGAGCTTGCCCAGCTGATCTGAGCCTGAGTTAGAGCATGAGTTTTCAGTCTATGCGAAAGAGATGAGAAATGCAGACTCTTGGGCTGGCGACCTTGCAGACCAGGCTGGAGAAGGCATTGCCCCAGCATCCTTGTGCTCCTGCCGCTGCAGGCTGCTCCCTGGGGCTGTGATGCTATCAGCATTCTTGGCAGAGTCCCTCTAAGTGATGGATGATTCATGAGCTGTAACTACAACGATCAGCGCTGACAAAAAACAGTGGGCTGCGAAAGTTGAGGGGTTGTGGGAGGAGAGGGCAAAGGGGGCTCATGTTATCTCTAAAAATATCTCTCCATAAAATGTTGAAAGAAGTTCCTTTCTAACTATCTGTATGCATGCTTTTTCTGGGACAATGCCTTTTTTTTTTTTAACCACAGGCAAGTTTTGCAGAGAAGTTTGTGACAGGAAGGGGAGAATTTAGGTCTCTTTATTGTCTGTCTTTTCCAAAGCAGAATTGGTTTTCTTTGGTAGTTCAGGAGCTAGTGTATAAAAGCGTACACATACAATTCGAACAACAGGGTTGGAAAGTGTGTAAGAGAAGGAGAGAAAAGTTTGCTTTGAAGAAATTCATTGTCAGGCTCTCCTGCTGCTGGCCTGGGAGGGTGCGATTTGTTCCAGCACAGAGCTGCTGCTTTCTGTGTCATCAGATTGAAGCATGCTTCATTGCTCTAGGTGTTCTGCGAAACCCAACCTGGTTATATGTCACTGCCAACATGAGCGATCACATTAGCCTTTTAATATGTACTTTTGTCCACAAAACCCCTGCTGTAAAAGCCCTCGCGTTAAGAACAGGCTGTAAATAATCTGCTGGCTGAGCATTGACGCTCCTGTAATTTCTCCCCGAGCCATAGCCTCTCTGCTTAGCAGCACAGGACGTGAGGTCACCCAAGGTTTGGCCTCAGCAATGTCTGTTTCAGATGACAACTCCAGGTGACTTCATACACACCAGCCCAAATTCCATGCCTTCTCTGGACTCCTGGATCTGGGTCAGCTCTTTGCAGTGTAAGCACGTCAGTTTTTCCCTCCTTTCCTCCTGGAGCAGCCCTAAAACTTTGCAGCCATTCCAGTAATTGCACCCCACCCCCATCCCATAAGCAGAGGGACCAGGGCAAAGCCTGGGTGATAGACCATGTGCCAGCTCCTTTTGGGCATAGGCACAATCAGGAACAAGATTCTGACTGCCTGCATCCAGGGTGGACCCAGTCACTGTCCAGGGAATTTTGCCGAGAACAGAAGAGAGCCTGAGACGGGGACATTCACATGATCTTTGACTGAATGGAGGAGCCATCTGCCTCCTGCAACAGCAGGACGGGCTGACAAACCCCCAAGGAAATTTCAGATTCCCTTTCAGGATGGAAAAACCCAAGCATCACTTGAGCTCATCTCTGCTGTCTTTTAATCATCTGCCAGATCAATAAACTACTTCTCGAGACTGGGTTTTCCAAGACAGTGTCTGGTATAGATTCTTTGCCTGGTAGAAAGTATGTTGGCTGAAACAGGTCCAGACTTACAGCAGGCTTTCCAGGCCAGCTGACTGAGGTGCTGGACCAGGCTTCCAACTTGCTACTGCCCCAGAGGGTTCACATGCAAAACAAGAGGCAGCTCAGATGCTGCCACCAAGGCAGTGGGGATGCTCAGTGCCCCAGGTGGCCTTCCGGGAAGGGGGCTCCCTTTGGGATGGGTGAGGGTGGAGTCAGGCTCAGCCACCTTCTTCCACATGGTGACAGTACTTTGCCTACTTAACCGTTGTCCTAATCCTGAGAAATACACAGGTTATCTGGGAAGGCCATTCCCCGATTACATTCATATTGTAATCCACAAAATGAGGCGACTGATACCTGCCTTGTAGGATGGGTGTGTGAATCAGGTGCCCACAAGCCTTCAGTTAGGGATATGGAAGATGCCACAGCTAACAGGAAAACCTCAGCCTCACAAGCCTTTCGGGAAGAGCCATTTGAAGGGTCTGTGCTCAGCCAAGATGCATGGAGGGGAATCTCACCCCGTTCACTTGTCTTAGAATACACTTCTCCCAATTTCTAAACACCCAGGCTCCTTCACTAAATCTGAGCACCCTGATGAAATTCCATTTGTTTAATCAGCACCTTAATTAGTTCTTAATTCTCTAATAATGGTGACAGCCAAGACTGTCTTTAGTAGCAGCAAATCCTGTAAGAGTTATCGCGTTCACTGAAAATCCAACCTATAAACATGACTATATCATAAAATAATCATCGCTAAGACCCATCAAGTTCTTGTTTTTTCAAAATGAAGACTTTGATACTAGGTTTGTGTCAATAACTTTTTACCTCATTCTTCTGGAAGCTCTTCTAGTCTCCCCACTGTGTTGACCCCTGAAGGATGCTCTTGGTTCATTTCCACTGGGAAATCCAGCTCTAATTTTCTGTCACCACAACTTGGTTGTCTCAGCTCACTTGTCAATGAGCTATTAATTCTTAGAGTCAGAAACAGGAAGGGAGACACTTTTGAAAGGCAAGGAGAGAGCAGTGCACAAAAGTCATCATGATGAATGTTGCTTTGGTTGCCAAAAACAAAAATTTCAGCGTAGAGAGGTCACTTAGTCCAGCACGTGCTCAGCATGTACAGGTAAGTTCTGTTGGGTGTCAGGATATGTGGGAAGAGCATGGGCTTGGGTTCCAAGATACAGGTGGTCTTATTTTTTTTTTTGAGATGCACACCAAACACTTTGGGATAAAATGATGGGCTGTCTGTGAAATTTCTTCAGCAAAACAAAAATAGACAAAGCAAACCAGAAAAGTACTGACAATGACTAAAGCTACGTCATGGACCCAGGGATTATGATCCATTCTCTCTGCTCTTCTTATGTTTGAAAATTTCAATCATTAAAAAAGAGAAAACCAAATGCTTAGATTTCCATTTTGATGTTGACATTTATCGGCTGAATCACCGAGCCAGTCACTGGACCTCTTGGCTTCCTTAGCTGTAAAATCAGGGATTAACTTTCATCATTGCTTTGAGAAATAGTGAAGTAATGCATAAAAATCTCTTGTCAACCCTAAAGTACTACACAAATGTCAGTTTTTCACTGATTAAAGTAGAAGATAAATCAATCAGATGCTGGCTCAGACTGCCAAGAAGTGGCTGAACTTCCCCTAACACAGCTCTACTTGCTAATCCTCATCCCAGCTCCTCCCAGATGGTTTTCTAATTGGAACTCAGTGCAGGTTCCTGCCCCCAGAGGCAGGTTTGGACTTTTCCTAGGGGCGTGGTGACCTGGAGTTTATTCCTGGGATCCATTCAGTGGCGTAACTGGGGCGAAAGGAAGGGCTGGGGAGAAAGTTTGGTTGCCGCTGGCTGGCAACATGACAGCGGGGCTGTTTCATTTTCCTGTTGATTTCAGGCCATCTGATGCTTGCAACTGGCTCTCTTTATTTCAGCCTGGACCACTAAATCTCAAGAATAGGAGTGATCACCAAGCCCCCTTGTCACCTCCTCTCTGGGAGACTGAAGCTGATGGCAGATGCTGACAGCACCCTGGACCCAGAGCTTCTGGCTTGGTTGTGCTAGGGAGTGAGTGAGGATGTGAAGTCTCCCTCACGGCCTGCCCACCCTGGGCAGGTGAGGCTAGAATCCCTAATCCACACAATAAGCCATTAATATTAATACCTGATTTCTAGGTTGGCTTCCGAATCAAGCAAGATCCTGACACACATTGTTTACGGTGTGGTAGGTGTCACAGCACACAGACAATCTCAGCCTCGGACATCTTTCTGAAAGCCACTTGAAGGGCTGCTCAGCAGGGAGGAGTAAGGAGGGGACATGTTCCCCACCCGTTCCCCTGACAGCACCCTCTCCCAATCAAACCTGGGCGTCCATCTGACTGTGTCCCTCTTCAGCATTTGCCTTCCCTTCTTTCCACCCTCCTATTGAAACCTGCTTTTAACCAATTCCCCATCTGAAATAGGTCTCTAGGCTTCATTTTCCCTTTTCCTGGGGGCACTTTGATTTTATTGGGACCACAAATTAAGCCCCCAAGTGAGATGATTTTTTCAAACCTGTAGGACACATGGGAGTGGGGGAGGAGGATCTGGCACATAGCTTGAGGCAGGGCACCCAGCATGAGCTGGGACGTGCTAATTGGATGCTGTACACACAGCGAGGATGGAAGAGGGGCATCGTGGACACAAGCTGGGTTGACCCTGAAGGCACTTTGCATTTTTCTTATCTTTCTGGATCCTTGCTCAGCTCCAAAGTGATGTCCATGCTTTATCTTTTAAAGTCCAAGACTGAAGGGATTTTTACTGATGAAACCTTATGATAGCTACAGACAGGCCCTCACAGAAGCTACCACGAAGTGACTTTTCTAATGAATTAGAAAATAATCAGAAATAATTAGAGCAGGGGATTGAATATTCATGTTCCTGAGACTGTCTCTCATGGAAGGTGTCCCACACTGGCGTTTCAGAGACAGATTCCCTTTTGTGACAGGCTTCCTCTGCTGACCTATTTGGGGTTGTGCATTTGGAATCCAGGGTTCCCACCTACGTCAATGGAAATCTTGTGGGCAGAGGGAGGGCAGGCGTCCAGCATACCCACACTGGACCGGAGTCCCCAAACAGCTGGGTGGGGCCAAGAGCTTTGCTCCCAGAGAGAGATGTTATTGTCTGAGACCTCGGAATCCTGCCCTTCAGTTTAGTGAGAGTGGCTAAGCTTTCTTACTCAATTTTCAAATGAACAGTAAATTTGTTTAAAGATACAAAAACTTGAAACATAAATATTTATATCTCAAAGACATTTGTCACAATTTCTAGGCCTCTGGAAGGGCCAGCAAGTGCTAGTAGTGGGGTTGTCCCCTGCCTAAACCTCCATGGGGGTCTGCAAGTTGATTTGTGAAGAGTGTGAAGAAGGAGGAGAAGGTGGCCCCTCTGCCCTGTACCAGAGAGTCACCTGTGTTTTGAGTTGAATGTCTCTGAGACTTACATGTGTGTGTGCTTAGTTGCTTCAGTCGTGTTTGACTCTGTACAACCCTATGGACTGTAGCCCTTCAGGGTCCTCTGTCCATGAGATTCTCCAGGCAGAAATACTGGAGTGGGTTTCCATGCCCTCCTCCAGGGGGTCTTCCTGACCCAGGGATCGAACCCACATCTCTTGGATCTCCTGCGTTGACAGGCAGATCCTTTACCACTAGCGCCACCCGGGAAGCCCCTCTGAGACTTAAATGTGAACATAAATATAGAAGATACACCTCTGAGGAAGAGATCCGTCACTGATGGCCAGCTTTTCACCATTGCTTCCTTGCATTTTGCCCCTTGCAGGTCTGGTCTCCACGGGGAGCTGGAATGCAGTGTCCATCTTTCCCAGAAGCCGTGATGTCTGAGATAAGAGGAGAGCATTTCAGCTGAACTTTTCTTAGCCTCCTGTACAGTGTCCTTATTTGCTTCTTAAAAACAAACAAACAAACAAAAACCACAGTGTATCCTTTATTTGAAACATGGTTTATTAAATGCACTGGGTTTCTTCATGCATCTCTTTCCCCTGGGACTCAGAGAAACGGAAATGTCCCTGGTCTTCAGCCTCCCAGCTTTAGTTAAATGGGCTTTTTCCTGGATATAAAGGGCAAAATAAAATGGAGAATACTTATTTCTGGGCAAATATGTTGGAGGAGATGCTCCATCCTACATACCCTGTGTTTTGGGAACACTTGTCATCTTTGTCTTCTTTAAATGTGGGCCCACTGTCTCCCATTGTGTCTTCAAAGGCTCCCAATAAGACTCAGACTTAAATCCCACATTATTATAGGTTCTAGGGATGGGGTTTCTGTGAGAGGATATTGTGCCCTGATGAGATGATCTGTTTGGGAAAGATGACCCGAGATCTCTTCCTATGAGCATCCGGTGGATTCTCCCTGGATCTTTTATTGCACTGAGCACATGCTACCTGTGATGCTGTAACTGACTGTGGACATCTCCCTTCTCCAAGATGATGAGCTTCTGAAAGTAAGAGGCATATCAAGCTAACCTTTGCTTTTCCCTGCAGCACATTTCCCAGTTCTTGTCTTACAGCTTAGTCCAGAGAAAGGCTTGTTGACAGAAGAAGCAGACCGTAGGTGGGTTTTTAAGGGCAAACCGTTTTATGTTGTTGTGGCTGTTCAGTCGTTCTGTCGTGTCTGACTCTTTGCAACCCCATGGACTGCAGCATGCCAGCCTTCCCTGTCCTTCACTATCTCCTGGAGATTGCTCAAACTCATGTCCATTGAGTCACTGTTGCCATCCAACCATCTTGTCCTCTGTTGTCAGGATCTTTTCTAGTGAGTCGGCTCTTCACATCAGGTGGTCAAAGTATTGGAGCTTTAGTTTCAGCATCAGTCCTTCCAATGAATATTCAGGATTGGTGTCCTTTAGGATTGACTGGTTTAATCTCCTTGCAGTCCAAGGGACTCTCAAGAGTCTTCTCCAGGCCCACAGCTCAAAAGCATCAATTTATCAGCGCTCAGCCTTTTTTATGATCAACTCTCACATCCATATAAGACTACTGAAAAAAAAAAAAAAACCTCTGCAGATATTATTGGGGGATTCTTCAGCCAGCTATGACAGTTTTTGGTCTTCAGAAATTAAACAACACAATGTATAGAGAGAAACAGAAATGGAAAACATTAGATATTGCTTCAGTCAGGATTTGAATATATTTGCTGAAAAGACAGATGAAAAAAGCAGAAGAGAAAAATGGTTTTGGAACAGTTGGTCTACCAGTAAGAGGGAAGCAGACCTCATATGCTGTCCTATGAAAAAATAGTAAGATATGTACCAGAAGGTCCATAGCAGATTTGTTTATAATAGCCCCAAACTGGAAACACCTAGAATATCCATAACCAATAAAATATAAATAAAATGATGTACTCACACAACAGAATAGTCTTCAACACAATAGAGCAAGTACTGATACACAAAACAACACAGAGACAAAACACTGAGTGAGAGAAACCAGACATGAAAAGTGTGCAGCCTGCACAGAGAAACTTCCAGAAGATTCAAGAACAGTCAAAATGTTTGTTTGGTGGTAGATGTCAGGAAAGGTTGGGGTAAGTAAGTAAGTAAAGTCACTCAGTCGTGTCCGACTCTTTGTGACCCTGTGGACTGCAGCCCACCAGGCTCTTCAGTCCATGGGATTCTCCAGGCAAGAATACTGGAGTGGGTTGCCATTTCCTTCTCCAGGGGATCTTTCCGACCCAGGGATCGAACCTGGCTCTCCCTCATTGGAGGCAGACGCTTTTAACCTCTGAGCCACCAGGGAAGCTCAAAGGTTGGGGAGGGCAGCATAATTGGGAAGGGGCCATAATGGCTGCTCTGGGGTGCTAGAAATGTTCCATATTCTGATCTGGGTGATGTTTATATATGGTGAGATTCATCAAATTCTTATATTTAAGATTTATGCAATACATACGTTTATGCACTTTATTTTGTATATATACAGAAATGCTAGTGTTTTTTAAACAAAGGGAAAAAAGCACTGCTCTTTATTGAGTGCTTACTATGTGCCAGGTAAAGCGTTAAGCACGTGAGGCTTTAAAAATATTAAGCAATTTGCCACAAGTCACAGGTTCTGTGAGAGAATCTTGACTCAGACCCAAACTCTAAACTCCAAACCTCTGTGCTCTGTGGTCCCTGGTCTCCGGCCTCAGGGCTAATCCATGCTTTACTGGGAGTTGGCCTTTGAGCAGGCGGGTCCTCCAAGCAGACCAGGTGGGCCGGGGAAGCGGCAGCCGTTTTGCCCTAAGTGTCTATGTATTAACAATAAACCTCTGTTGCAGCATTAACAGGGCTGTTAAAACATTTCCTTTGCTGTTGGCCGAGTCAAGGCCTTGCCAAGTGGCGGGGACAGTGGCCTGACTGTTGAAGGAGGAACAGTGAATGGAGTTTTCAACAAGGCGGGGAGAGAAAAACAGAAAACGCATTCTTTGTGGGATTTCTTCATGTTTGAAGTTCATTTTGGCCTGGTGCTCTCTAGGGGAAAGAAAACCTCACTCAAATGAGGTTTCAGAATGCATTTCTCCTCCATCTGCTGTTCTCTCCATTTGTCTTAATTCTCTTAGTTTCATTTGTTAAGAGTTCTGAAGTTGAACTTACAGACCTGAAGAGTTATTAACATTTAGTGAATGGACACTGATTATCTGAATATTTATTAAGGAGAGGGTTCAATTATATGAATCACAACACTCATATATTCTCATGAAATGGAGGAAAAGAGAAACCCACCCTGGCTCAGCGTCCATGAAACCCTGACTCCTGCATCTCTGCTTCCTGTCGTCCAAAGGGCTGGTCTCTGGGGCCCGCCATCTATGTGCTGGAGAATTTCTGCAATCTTGCTCTCAGGAAATTCTGAAAGGAGATTCCCACCTGATCTTGCTCCAGATAGCACCCCTGACAACTCACTTACGACTCCATCTAGTCAGGTAGATCCTGGAGAAATTTTACTTTCTCCCTTTCAAGTCCTGGAATCTGACCTGACAGACAGTAGGACCAGAAAATGAGGCTGTAAGGGGCTTGGTGGCCTTCTTAAGAGTGTTGCCTTGGGCAAGACCCTCGGGTTTCTGTGAGCTTCCTGGGGTTTTGGCTACAAAGTGGTGCTATAGCAGGCATACACCAGAAAGGCAGTTTGCCTAGAAGAGTGCTTTGAACTTTTGGAGGAAACTCACTAAGGAATGACTCAGACGATGGCCGATTTAATAGAAGCAGCTGAAAGTCTGAGTTTTCACCCTACCCCCCGGCCCCCGGTTCAGTTTAGTTCAGTCACTCAGTCTGTCCAACTCTTTGCGACCCCATGAACCGCAGCACTCCAGGCCTCCTTGTCCATCACCAACTCCCGGGTCCACCCAAACCCATGTCCATTGAGTCAGTGATGCCATCCAACCATCTCATCCTCTGTCATCCCCTTCTCCTCCGACCCTCAATCTTTCCCAGCATCAGAGTCTTTTCAAATGAGTCAGCTCTCCACATCAGGTGGCCAAAGTATTGGAGTTTCAGCTTCAACATCAGGCCCTCCAATGAACATCCAGGGCTGATCTCCTTTAGGATGGACTGGTTGGATCTCCTTTCAGTCCAAGGGACTCTCAACCCCCAACTCCAGATAAAATATGACTACACCTTCAATGCCACATACATACTTAGTGACTTTATTTTTTTTACTTGGTGTAAACTAGGCCTATAAAGGACTAGTCTTCAAACTCTGCCATGTTCCAAAACTCAGCTAAATGTAGGGCTTTTAAATGAGTCCTGGTTGGAAATGGATAACCTTAATAAAGGTGACCAAAATCCTAATTTTCCAAAGCCCGAATTGATTCCTGTTGACATAAATTCAAATCGCCTTTCATTCACAAATTCAGTGTTTCAGAAATGTACGGTAGAGCCTGGTTGTCTCCCTATTACCTGGGTCGGCATGGCCCTGGGACTCTAATGGGACATTCCTTCCCAATCTGGGCCTGCTGCTGTTTCTGCCACCTGTGTCTTTAATTAGACTGGGAAATCCTTAAACTCTCTGTCCCTCTAGACTCCAGGCAGCCCAGCCAGTCTACCAGCTGGGCCCAGAGATGAGCACTAGTTTTTATCTCTGGGCTAGGTCGCTGGTCAGGTTGTGTATCGAGGGTTCTTTTGTTTGTTTTTTTCTTTTTACTGCTGCTCTAGGATATTTTTTATATTTATTTTATTTTATTTATTTATTTTACTTTTGGCTGTGTTGGGTTTTTGTCGCTGTGTGGGCTTTTCTCTAGTTGCAGTGAGCGAGGTTATTCTCTAGCTGTGATGTGCGGGCTTCCCGTTGCAGTGCTTCTCTCTTGTTGCAGAGCACAGGCTCTAGGGCATGCAGCCTTCAGTAGCTGCAGCATTTGAGCTTAGCAGTTGCACTTACCCGGCTCTAGAGCACAGGCTCAATCATTGTGGTGCATGGACTTAGTTGCTCCACGGCATGTGGGATCTTTCTGGATCAGGGATCGAACCCATGTCCCCTGCACTAGCAGGGAGATTCTTTACCACTGGGCCACCAGGGAAGCCCTCTAGGATAATTTAAAAAATCAAATGAAAGCAAGCTATGTTAAGTCTGGGCCTAAGCAAAACATCTCAGCACAGGCCTCTGACCAGAATCGAGTTCTGAACAGAAATTATGTTGAAGTCTGACAGGTTTTTGTTTCTTCTCCCTTGGTCCAGTAGGTGGCACTCCTGAGCGAGGCTTCTTGGCTGAGGTGGTGGACTCAGTCCGGACTGGGCTCCTATGTCATAGCAGGTGGACGACTGGGAGTCTCTGCCTTCGATGGGTGGGGGGCACTGCCTGTCCCTGTCATCTGGGGGTGGTGGTGGTGGTGAAGGCACTCAGATGAAAGGAAGCACAGTGACACCCAGTGACGTTCTGAGAAAGGGGTTGGAGTGGTGGTGGGTATCTCACCGGAGGATGAGGACTCCTGCTATTCCAGAGTCTACATGCCTCAAGCTCCTGTGGGCAATACTGGTAGATCTTCAAATAAACATTGAGTTGATCTAGAACTTTCCATTCTGCCACTGCTAACTAATCTCTTCAACCTAGACCTGACATCCCTCAATCACCGTCTTGTCGGCCCTTTGTGTGAGGGACCACATAGTCTGCACGTGGGACCTCTTCCAACTTTCCAGGAAGAGGAAGGGACAGGGGCAAGTGGCCTGAGACTCACGTACTTGGCGGACAGGCTTATGTGGTTGGGCCAGAACAGCAAGGCAACTTCTCATTGCCTTATTTTCACCATCTCTTAGCTGCTTCTTTTGATAAGGAAATGGTTTCCAACTGGCTCAGACATTAAAGAATCTGCCTGCAATGTGGGGACCTGGGTTTGATCCCTGGGTTGAGCAGATCCCCTGAAGGAGGTCATGGCAACCCACTCCAGTATTCTTGCCTGGAGAATCCCCATGGACAGAGGAGCCTGGTGGGCTTCAGGTCATGGGGTCGCAAAGAGTTGGACACGAATGAGTGACTAAGCACATCCACATCTTCAAGACTGAGCTGCTTCAGCTTGTAAACCTGGGGGTGCTTTTACCTGGTTGTTTGGGGGCATCCAACCCACAGAGGGCCAGCCCTCAGGGTGTGGAAATCAGATCTTCAAACAGATTCATTAGGGAGCTATCAGCTCCATGAGCCCTTGTGCTGTGCTTATTTGATTGGTCTTGTCCGACTCTTTGTGACCCCATGGACTGTAGCCCACCCACCAGGTGCCAATAGCACCCCACTCCAGTTGTGATCCCAAAGGTCTCTAGACATTGTCAAATATTCCCCCGACCCAATGGAAAACTCAAAGTCTAGATTAATATCTTTAGTGAGGTGCCCCATGGTTCATATTTGTGCTTTTAATCCATACAGTGAGTTCACGCTCTTTTGCCTATAGCACTCAAGTACATCTCTTTTTCAGAAATCTTAATTTAAAAAATGACAGTAAGTGGGCGCCAAGAAAGTGTCAAGTTTTGATATTGCCCAACCTGAACGATATGATTGGTGCCTTTTATTACGGCTTACACTTTGTGAATGGAAGCCTTTACCGTGTGGGTTTGTCTTCCTGTTATTATTTATTATCGTCATTATTGTTATTGCCATTTCTGCACTGTCTTGATGGCTGGCTTTTGGGTTCTGCATTCCTCCACTCCTTTCTCCCCTTTCCTCTTGCACTCACTGCCCCTTCTTCCCATTCTCTAAGCAATTACTTCCATTTCTAAATATATCAAAACATGTCACCCATGTCCGTCTCATGGCCCCAAAGCACCTTATAGGGAGAGACTGACCTCTTTCTTGGGGTCCCGGGCACCATTTTGCTGTCATTGAGGGAAGGGGGATGGGTTACTGGGCTGTTTACAGCGCCAACTGGCTGAGGAGGGAAATGTTTAATTTACTCAAACTCCAGACTATTGTATAAACGACTTTAGTCAAACAGCAAGTTGCTTTCAAATTGCATAACTGAGAGGGACCTCAGAGAAAATCATGTCCAAGGAGCTCATTTTGCAAAGAAAGCAACAGCGATCTCAAGATAATACCTTGATAACTAATGTTTAGTGATAACTACTCTGCAAGAGTTGTGTTGTGAGGGGCTGGTGTGAAAAGTTAGTGAGGTGGGGAAAAGCCACATTCAAGTCTCTGTATGCTCTTTCCTGGGGCTTCCTGGGTGGCGCAGTGGTAAAGAATCTGCCTGCCAATGCAGGAGACATGGGTTCCATCCCTGAGTCAGGAAGATCCTGTGCAGAAGGAAATGGCAACTCACACCAGTATTCTTGCCTGGGAAATCCCAAGGACAGAGGAGCTTGGAAGGCTGCAGTCTTTGGGATCACAAAGAATCAGACACAACTGAGCGACTTCACTTTTCTCCCACGCAGTGGTTTAATAGTCGGGGAGAAGAATCTCCAAGCTGTCCATCCTGATGGAGGAGACGCCATGGCTGGGACACCTCTCCTTCCTTCCTCACTAACCCAGCCCCTGGGACAGTGGGGTAGCTTCTCTGGTTGGGAAGGGTGCTGGTCATGCTCAACCCTGCCTGAGTTTGGAGGGTTGAGGAGCCAGCACTCTGCTGGGAGCAAGAGATGCCTACCCCAGCTCTCTAAGAGCTCTGCTCCTACCCCTTCCAGCGCTCACGGCTGCAGGCCCCTCTAAGTCTGGGCTTTGTAAGTCTTTCTCCAGCTGATCCACAAACAACCCTGCCTCTTCCCACGGTAGAGCATCCACTGAGCGTGTGTTCGCCTGAGCTCCGAGGCAGCCCGGGGCTGCTGCTTGGCGCTTGTCCTTCATGGAACATTTGATTGCCAGGCATCTCCAAGGTCAGGAGCTAAAGTTGGCAGAGGAACTACTGTTTCAGTGGTTTCTCCCTCCTCTGAATTACTTTTCTTTTAAAATAAGTTTTTAAACATAAGCCCTCAATTCTATGCCAAGCCACAGAGTTCAATTTAGCATTCTGGGGTAGCTATTTTAATTTCTTTTTACCTTGTACACCCGAGCACGCTATCAGGAAAGAGCACTGAGAACTGGGCATTATTCTCTTGTGACAGATGTGACTGAAAGGACATGAAATATTTCTTTTAATTTTCCTTTTATAGACTCAATGACTATTTTCCTTTACAATAATCTTATTTCAAGGTGAAGCCATCTCTCAGAATATATTTTAAAACACCTCTTGGAATTTCCAGAAGACTGTTCACAAGCTTACACTAGAAAAACACGGTCATTATTTTATTATCTCATTTTTTAAATAGATGAAACTTTCATATTTTTTTATTACCTTAAAAAATTTTTTTTTATTGGAGTATAGTTGCTTTACAATGTTGAGTTAGTTTCTGTTGTACAACAAAGTGAACCAGCCACACGTATACATGTATCCTCTCTTTTTCGAATTTCCTTCCCATTTAGGTCACCACAGAGCACTGAGTTCCGTGTGCTGTAGGATAGGTTCTCATTAGTTATCTATTTGATACATAGTCGTGTATACATGTCAGTCCCAATCTCTCAATTCATCCTACTCTCCCTTTCTCTCTTTGGTATCCATGCGTTTCTTCTTTACATCTATGTCTCTACTTCTGCTTTGCAAATAGATTACCTTTTTCCCAAATCAAGTATAATTTCAAATTTTCTTTTAAAAGTTTTAAGATTCATTCTTGAGGCTAATGAAAAGCAAGGTAGTTTCTAAAAGTAATTTTCCACACATACGTTCTGAGGCAACCTTAATTGCATATGTAGGTTTAGGAATTTTGGTGTAAAAATACAAGTCCCATGGCCTTGGAGATGAACTTCATAAACTTCATAGACTCTCTTCCAACTGTCGTGCCAGAAGCAATTTCATTTGTCATGAGTTTCTAGCTCTGACTGCTTTACTTAAAGAGGAATTAGGAAAGCAAGCCACAGAGCAGGTCACTTGGAATTAAGGAGATTAATCTTAAATAAGTTGAAAAGAAGCCCAGGACACTTAAATCAATGCTATGAGACACTTTTGATATTTAGTATGTGGCTCTGTATTCATCAGGAATGGGATAGGGGGATGGAAGTTGGTGATCAGCAAATTAGGGACCAGAGGCTCTATATACGGTTGTGTGGTCTGTATACTGCACAATGTCAGAGTGGGTGTACGGACAACGTAGAACTGTGTGGACCACAGCTATAGCGCCACCCTGGGTTGTCTGGGTGACAACCTCCAAAAGAACTGAGAGAGACGTGTGATGACAATGGAAATTCTAAGAGTAGCAAGGCCTGGTTGGAAAGCTTCCTTCATCAAGAAAGTTAGAAAAATTCTTAGAGTTTGACAGTTTAAGGGAAAGTTTAACACAGGACCTGGTTGTGTGATCATTGTAGTTTAGGGGTTCAGGGCCTGGACTTGGGGATCCCACAGACTTGAATTTGATTTCTGACTCTGTCACTTGGTAGCTGTGTGACCTTAAGTAAGCAATATACATTTTCATCAGTTTAAAAAAAAAAAGGAAGAGCAAAGGGTCCCAGTAGGGTTGCTGTGAGGATCAAAAAAGATAATGTCTGCAGAGCACTTGAAAGTGTGCCTGGCACAACACAACTGTTTAATAAATGCAACCTGGTTTGATTGTCAGAAGTTGGAGAATCCATTAACTTACTGATACAGGGCCCCTGGACTCAGAGTCCACGATCCTACCAGCATGAGCTGTCTCCAGGCTGCTGGTGGTCCCACCTGAGATTCCATTTTTCACAAAGCACTTTCAAGAATGCATTAAAAATTATCTCTGTGGTGGCAATAGAACCAGAAAATTATACAGCTGGTGGTAACACAGATGCAAACACAGAATAGAACCAGACGTCCAACCTTCCCAGTGATCAGCCAATGGCAGAGGGGGGACAAGAAACTCATCTGGGTCCTACTTGGAATCTGAAGACTTCCTGTGTGATTCAGATGATGGCCTTTGCTTTCTGATTATTCAACATCAGCAGGTGCCCCATAGAGAACTAAAAAGAAGAGGTCACCAGGGTTGGGGAATAGGGACTGGAGAGAAGATAATAGTTTCTTATCAACATGCCTTGTCTGGACGGCCAGAAAATTTGTTTGAGCCATGAAATAATATTTATTCTGCATGCCACTGACCAAGCTCAGCCTTTGATCTATTTCTCTACCGGAGAATTTTTTTTTTTTTCAAATTTTAACTCCTTCAGCTTTGAGGGTAACAAGCATGCAAAGAACTCAGTGTTGAATTCAGAAAGGAATCAGAACATTAACTATGCCCACCAGACTCTGAATCCCTCCATGCTGGTCCCAGGGTCTCCTCTGCAGATTCACCTGTCCATCATTTGGACAGAAAGGTAGCATCTCACTCGGTCCCACTGAGGCTCCTTCCGAGCCACGATGGTTTTGTATCAAACACCCAAATGAGGGCAGTCTGGCTAAATCCAAATAGTGATTGCATTATTAAACATTTTTAATGATACATCATATTTAACCCAAATGTATCCAAAATATTATGTTTTCATATAATCAGTATGAACATTATTATCAATAATATATTAATGATATGTTGCTCCTGATAATATATTCAAGATACTATTTATATTGTTGTTGTTCAGTTACTCAGTCATATCTGACTCTGCAACCTCATGAACTGCAGCACGCCAGGCTTCCCTATCCTCCACTGTCTCCTGGAGTTTGCTCAAGTTCATGCCCATTGAGTCAGTGATGCTATCTAACCATCTCATCTGGTATTTTAATTTGAAAGTGAAAGTTGCTCAGTTGTGTCTGACTCTGCGACCCCATGGACTACCATGCCCCTCCATCCATGGGATTTTCCAGGCAAGAGTACTGGAGTGGGGTGCCATTTATCTTTGAAGTCCAGTGTGTATTTTATGGGCTTCCCTGGTGGTTCAGACAGTAAAAAATCTGGCTGCAATGCAGGGGACTTGGATTCTACCTCTGGGTCAGGAAGATCCCCTGGAGAAGGGAATGGCTATCCACTCAGTGTTCTTGCCTGGAAAATCTCATGGACAGAGGAGACTGGTGGGCTACAGTCTGTGGGGTCGTGAAGAGTTGGACATGACTTAGTGACTACCATTTACCTACAGCATGTTTCAAGAGACCAGTGCCTACTGTTTTGGACTGTGAAGTTATAGATGAATAAACAGAGACTTAGGGATTAATGTTACTTCTTGCCTAAGATCACATAGCCAATGCTTTGCATAAGAAGAAATTCAGGCAGATCATCAGTTTGACATGTAGGCATACATAGATCATGACTGAACTTTATTTTTAGAATCCTTCTGAAACAGGCTTTATCTCAAGAAGGTATTTTTGTGTTTCAGTTTCCTAAATGTGTTTCTGGATAAGTTGGACATGGGAAAGTGATGAAGATAGGACCTGGAGTAACTGAGATTTCTCAGCCGGGAAGCCTGGTGCTGGCGGCTGGTATGTCCTGGTCCACTTATCTCAAGAGCCTGCAGGTTTGAAAGGAGTGTAAGAAATTCCCTTTGGAAGTGCATGAGACAGAATCTGCTTAAAAGATAAGGACCTGCAGAAACACAGAGGCGCGTGCCTTGGAGTCATTGGGCAGCTGCCCAAGAAGTTGTCAAGGTCAAGGAAAGGAGCCAGACTTCCTGGACTTACGTAGGTTCAGCTCTGATGCTGCTCTGGGCTCTCCTTAGAGTATCACCTGCTTTTCTACGACCCTCCCTCGCAATGGCCAGAATGTGTGGTGAGAATAGTTATCTATGCTGGAAACAGAAGCAGTGGGCCCAGAACCCCATCGTGTTTTACTCTTATAGAGTATGACCATGAAGAGCTACTGTCATGCTATGAGCTTAAGCTTGTTTTCACTCACAGAATGGGACTAGTGATACAGACCTCAGAGGGTGGTTGGGAGGATTAACAAAAAGACTCTGAATCACTTGGTATTGTACCTGGTGAAAGAATAAATGTCAACACCAATAAGTGCAGGGACCGGGAAGAGACTCACAACGCACATACTCATGCACACAAACACACCACAAACATATATACACTCACACACAGAAACACACACAGACTCACATGCATACACACATAACTCCACCACAAACTCACACTCATAAACACACACACAAAGATACACATACAACCATCCTACAAACACACACGCACACACACACGCAGAAATACAAACACATACAGACTGACACACATGTGAACCCAGGTTGTCATTGTATTTGGGGGTGTTGATGTAACATAGTATCAGTTACTTGCAGGCTGATCAAGGTACCTGGGAGCTGGTTTACACACAAAGGGGGTGAAAAAGCAGAGGTCACTCTATCAAAAGCAGATAAGCCAATAAAATAGCCTTGCTTGCGGTTTGCATTCAGGCCAGAGCTTTGCTGACTCCTGGCCCAGCTATGAGTTCCCCTCCTGTTGGCATGGCGAAGTCAGCCACTCAAAGGTGCGTAAAAAAGGCAAAACAAAATTCTAAAGGAAATACCACAGTGGTTACAGCATGTGTCCCAAGATCTCTGTAACTTCGTCTGAAGCTGTCTTGGTTATTCATGTGGTTTATTGGTCACATAGACCCATGTACTATACTTGGTTGCTCAGTCCTGTCCGACTCTTTTTCAGCCCCATGGACTGTAGCCTGCCAGGCCCCTCTGTCCATGGAATTTTCCAGGCAAGAATACTAGAGTGGGTTGCCATGCCCTCCTCCAGGGGATCTTCCTGAGCCAGGGATTGAACCCAGCTCTCCTGCATTGTGGGCAGATTCTTTACCAACTGAGCCATTAGAGAAGCCCCACATAGACCCATCCATCTCTCTAAAACATTTTCTCAACCATATTTTGGGTTAAAAGCTGGACTCAGTTTCTAGACTCTCTAGTAGTTCTCTAGTGTTGGTTGCTCAGTTATGTCCGACTCTTTGCGATCCCATGGACTGTAGCCCACCAGTCTCCTCTGTCCACGGCATTTCCCAGGCAAGAATACTGGAGTGGGTTGCCATTCCCTTCTCCAGGGGATCTTCCTGACCCAGGAATAAAACCCAGGTCTCCGCGTTACAGACAGATGCTTTACCAACTGAGCCACCAGGGAAGCCCTTCCAGACTCTGTACGGAGACAAATCAACCACCTTGCTAAGTAGGTGAGTCTTCCTTCTCGGCCAGAATCTGGAGAAGAACACGTGTGCTGGCATCAGACAGACCTGCTTCCAGACCCTCACTCTATGGCTTTTTACATGCTTCTCCAGGCAGATGAGTTATGCCTCTCAGCTGTGGGTCCCTACTCAGCGGAGTGACTAAGACACTTACACTTTAGGTGATAGTCTAAGGCTCAGGTTCTGGGGTTAGACTTGCCTGGCAGTTCTGCTCCATGACTTAGAGTTGTGTGACCTCTAAGTGTCAGTTTTCTCTCCTGTTCAAGTAGCATAATCATCTTTCTCTTTTTGACTTACTTCACCTCGTATGATAAATTCTACGTCCATCCATGTTGCTGTGCATGGCATTATCTTGTTATCTTTTATGGCTGAGTAGTTAACCATTGTCTGCATGTATCATATCTTCTTTAGGATGGACAAGCAACAAGGTCCTACTGTATAGCACAATGAACTCTATTCAATACCCTGGGATAAGTCATAATGGCTAAGAATATTTTTAAAATGTCTTATGTCACTTTACTGGACAGCAGAGATAGGCACAACATTGTAAATCAGCTATGTTTCAATTAAAAAGAAAAAGTAAAGGAGCATAATCATCCTACTGGGCCAGGATTGAGGCTGGCCCCAGTGGACTGCATATGTAAGGCACTAGACACAGACTGGGGCATATAGTAGGTGCTCAGCAGAACTTCGCTGTTATTGGCACCAATGATGCATCCTGTACATACGAAATGCTCATGAAATCAAATTCTTCCCCCACTCCTGTCCTCACTCTACCCCAGTGTAACCAACATCTCTAGTTCCAGGTCAAGCCAGGGGCTTACCCTTCCACTCATTTTATCACTGATTTCCCTCCTACTTCCTCACCCATCGGGTAAAATTTGGTCCAGAAATGACCCAGAGGGTCAGCTCTTCCAACAGGGCCTTTTAGGCAGCAACTAGAACCTTGAAATGCTATTCTGTCTGTTCTGTTAAGGTGATAGGAGACAAAGGATCTTAGAATTGTACATCTGGAAGAACAGACATCGGCAATGTTATGCAAGGAAACCGCAGCCTTGGGATGGAATGGTGCACCCAGAGTTGGTCCAATCAGTAAGATGTTGCTGAGTCTGGGCTGTGTCCAAGGGCTTCCCTGATGGCTCAGATGGTAAAGAATCCACCTGCAGTGCAGGAGACCTGGGTTCTATTTCTGGGTCAGGAAGATCCTCTGGAGTAGGAAATGGCAACTCACTCCTGTATTCTTGCCTGGAGAATTCCATGGACAGAGGAGCCTGGTGGGCTACAGTCCATGGGGTCGCAAAGAGTCAGACACCACCGAGCAGCTAACACTTTTGCTTTTTCACTGGGCTGGGTTCAGACTTAGTCAGTGACTCCTTCCTGCTGGCTGGGAAATCGGAGGGCGTTTTGTCATGCCGCTGTTGTTAAAACAAACCCCAAACCAAAAAAGCTTGTTGTGGAGTCTAAGGAGCAATAGCTCAAATCATTTATTTATTATAAAATAACTAGTCCCACATGCTAAGAATTACTTTTAAGATTTCAAAATTAGACAAGACCTAGTAATATATCTCCTTCATTACCAACATCGATGGGAAGTTTATTATTTTAAATCAAGTTGTAATTTGTCTGGGAAGCCCTGTCTAACATGCACAGAATTTCTACACCAGCAAACCCGGTGTTGTCTCACCCTGGCGGGGAGGGTTTGGGAGGTAGCATATTTGGGAAGTGGCATTAGCATTGATGAGTGAGGCCAGAATGGACAGGGAACAGGTCAACTTGTTTATCAGTGGGTTTTATGACCTCTCTTGCCCTGAGTGGATCTCAGCTTTCTAGGTAACATTCTGGGCTGGCCCATGACCTTGGTCTCACGTGGGTGTCATGTGACCTGCAAGGCAAAGACCATCATTCCCAGAAGCTCCTCTGGGATGTTTGTATCCTCTCTGGCATGAAAGGAAATTCACCACCATGACTGGTCTGAATCTCAGCTGCTTGGGGGAGCCAAGAGCACAGAATGTTCCATGCAAGCTGGCTCAGGAAAACACTCCCCACGTTCTGCCCTCTGGGGCTTAGGAGATGCCCTGTCATGAATCTTGCAAAGTTCTGGTGTCAAAGTTCAGTGCTTGACCCCCCCCAAATGAGAAATATTCAGACAGCATGGAAAGATATTTTTCAAAAAGATGTAGCATTTCATTTCCCAGTGATAACTACTGTTAACATCTTGCATATTCTTATAGACTGTTCGAAATGCATACATACAAATTAACAAAAGGGAAATTTTACTGTATTTCCCCTTGCTAATCTCTCTTTTTTTTTCCCTCTCATACTGTGAAAACCATTACAAAACAATGTCATTACTTTTAATGACTGCCTAGAATTCCTTTGGTATGTTTTTGACTGATAACCTCTTTCAGTTGTTTCTAGATTTTCTTTGTTTGTTTAATAAAAAGTGCTATAGTTGATGAACATCCTTTTAGACACATTCTTGAAATTTTTCTTGGGTCAAAGGGCAAGTCATTTAAACTTTTCATACATTGCCAAATTACCCTCTGGAGTGGTTAGAGAAATTTCTGCTTTCACCAATCATAGGATTTTCTTTAAAAAAATGACACTATAACAGGATGAAAAGAACAGGTGGTCTCTACCTACAGTGAAATGAAGGTTCTTTTTCAACTCCTTAATTCTTCATCTCAGTTTTCATTGAACCTCACCTCCAATTCCGGAGAAGGCAATGGTACCCCACTCCAGTACTCTTGCCTGGAAAATCCCATGGATGGAGGAGCCTGGTGGGCTACAGTCCATGGGGTCGCTAAGGGTCGGACACGACTGAATGACTTCACTTTCACTTTTTACTCTCACGCATTGGAGAAGGAAACGGCAACCCACTCCAGTGTTCTTGCCTTGAGAATCCCAGGAATTGGGGAGCCTGGTGGGCTGCTGTCTATGGGGTCACAGAGTCGGACACGACTTTAGTGACTTAGCAGCAGCACCTCCAATTCAGAGATCTGGCAAGATTTAGGGGAATCAAGGTTTTTTAAAAAGACCATAACTTGAGCAATGAATACAGAACTCTTTATCATAGATGGAAATTAATGGGAAAACAGTATCAGAGTGAGAAAAACCACAAACAAGCAAACAAAATGGAATGGAGAAAGATTTTATACAAATGATCAATCTCTTTGTGCTGTTGTAAAATTAGGTACTCCTCAGGCAGAAATCTTATCATAAACTAACACTAACTCTAATCCTCATATTCAAGCATTCTTCTTTGTCCAAGATAAGACAAGATAATGTATTAATTGGAGGTTCCGGATAATATTGTGATAGCCCCATCAGCTGTACACAATCTGATTTTCTAATGTATCACAAACATTTGGTTTTGTGGGCAATACCAGGGAATTCTCTGAGTATCTGAATAAAGATTAGAAAATTAGAATTTCAGAAAAAGGATTCAGTCAATAGATAAGGAGAGTAATAACCCAAAGAAGTTTCTGGCTTCAAAATAATTAGGTTCAAAGGAGGTTTATTTTTATTGTTTGCCTATGATCACAGGAAGGTTTCAATAATAGTAATAAACCTGCCGCCTGAGATGTGTCTACAATTTTAACTTCACAAATCATACTCACATGGACTTAAGAAGAAAAGGACCCTGGGAGGCTCTTTACATTTAGATAAGTAGGAAAATGCCATTCCTGTGATAAAGGCCTGGGGACTTCCTTTTAGGGGCAAAGCTGCTGGTCCCGATGGGACCCTGTGGAGCCCAACTGTGTACAGAGATAGAGGCAGTATCTTCTGCTTCCACAAGTGTCATGGGAGATTGCGGAGGTATTTCCCTCCTGAGGAAAGGTTCTTCAGATTTTGTGGGAGGACACCCTTACCAGGCAGTTCATCATTCCCTCAGTGTTGACCTTCCTGGGCTTGATCACGCCTCCCGAATACTCACACCTATCGGGGAAACACCTGATCAGCTCCAGCCGACAAAGATGCCAGACTGCTCTCCCAGTGCTGGACATACATAGAGAGAGATTGCCATGTGCCTTGGGTCCTTATCTGCACAGGATAAGCGCAGGTCAGAGACCACTCCTTCTCTCTGCATCTCCACGTCCTCTGTCCTTTGGCATAGGTGATCCCGTCATACCAATCAGAGACACCTCTGTGTTTGACATCAGTCACATGGAGCCAAACCCACACACCTCATCAGCTCCCCCATCACAGACGGTCCCCCGCTTCAGCCCTTCACCTCACAGAGCGCCCCACTGCTTCTCCCTCCCTCCCTTCAGATTTCTAGAAGCCAGTTCCAGAGAACCTTAGCAAGCTCAGTGAGATCTCTCCATGCATATGTCAACCAACGTCTGTTCATTCTCACTATTTTCCAGGCACCGTGCTACATCCTAGGGACAGTCTCTTTCCTCAAGACGATCTAGTTTGAGAGATAAACACACATGGAAATAATTGTATATTAGTTACCACAGACATGGGCTGATCTGTTGGGTGTTTACCATGTGGGTGCTACCATTCCCAAATACTATGCTATGTTTCTCCAGATAACTGGGTAAAGAACTTTACCTTTTAGGTAATAGGGAGTGAATGACTGGTCAGGTTTTAGGCATGGATCTTTCAGATGGGATGCGCCCAGTATATCTGAGGACATAACTGTGCAGGAGGATGGGAGCCTTTTGCACTAATCCTCCCGGAAGAACATCTGTACCTACATGAGGGTTTTGGCTGTCCCAAGAGGGAGTAGATTTGGGATGTGTTCAGGAGGTGAATCAAAGCATTCAGTGGTTGTTTAGCAATGTGATGGCACAAGGTGGGCAGAACGAAGAGTGAAGTTTACCTGTGGCCAGGTGAGGCAACCAAAGATGCTGCTGCCACCAGCTGAGACAGAAAACCTGGAGGGAGGGCAAACAGAGGGCCAATTTGGGGTGTGCTGAGTTTGACTTACTAATAGCTACTGCAAGGAAAAAAAAAAAAAATCACAAGGCAGTGGCCCTTAGGAAGTCTGAAGCTCAGGGCGATGAGATGTGGCAGAGAAATCTGGGATTACCCATCTCTTATATGTTAACTACTCGTAAGTCTAGGAAATTAGGTGAGCTCAGTCAAGGGAAAGTATAGATGAAAACAGAGCTAAGGACCAACCCTCTGAGAATACTACCGTGTAAAGGCGAAAAGAAGATGAAACAAGTTCAGGAAACGCAGGGCCCTGGAGGGAACTCAAAAGAATGTTTCCAGAAGCAGGGAGAGATCAACAGTGTCAAGTGAAGTAGATATTCAATAACATGAAGAGTCATCATTACAGGGACTTCCCTGGTGGACCAGTGGCTAAGACTCTGTGCTCCCAAAACAGGGGCCCTGGGTTCGATCCTTGGACTGGAAATTAGATCCTGCATGCCACAAGGAAAATCAAAGACCTCATGTGCCACAACTAAGATGCTGTGCAGCCAAATAGATAAATAAATTTTTCTAAAAAGCCATCGTTAAGAAGGTCCTTGATATCCTCAGGAACAAGGTCCTTGATATCCTCAGGAACAAGGGTAGC
>SJXQ01000843.1:461716-488673 GCA_006408695.1 Aepyceros melampus
TTATGGCGGGGGGTGGGGGGGTTGGGGGGAGGTTACTGAGACAGTGAGTGGTAAGGGATGGCTTGAGGAATAGGTGAGAAATTCCAGATGGGAGACCAAAAGTGCTCCACTCTTCCTTCATGAACTTTGGTAGAGAAGAGAGTTGTTATAAAAATGGGTAGTGAAGTCAATGGAACTTGATTATGTTTTTGGAGAATGACAGGAGATTGAGTTAAACAATTTTATCATCCTTGGGGTAACTCGGTGAGGTTGGAAAGAAGGAGAGGAGGAGGAAATGGGAAATATGGACCAGAGGAGGGTTGGGCAGGCCCAGCAGGAGGCTTGAGTTCTGGAGGCTGGGGTCCCGTGATCTTGAACAGGATGAGGCAGGTCTCATGATCTGATTTGGAAGGAGGCTGAGCCTGGTGTGAAGGTGGGTGAGTCTGTAGGTGAGGAAGGGCCAGAAACCAAGAAGATTCACACTCAGAGGCCTGTCTGGTGAGAGGGGAGGAAATCAGGGTCATATTGTTCTACCCCAAGGGCGCGAACACTCAGGACCTTGATCCTAAGGTTTGGTGCCACTACCCCATGGACGTGAGTTTCAACTCCAGAAAACTGGAGGGAAGCAGGAAGACTTGAAGTGGCCCTGAAGGGAATCTGGAAACATCAGAACAAGGTGAGGCCTGTGAGGGACCATCAGTGACAGAGAAGTCTAGGCTCAACTGGCTGCCAAGGACATGGATGCCCCCCCAGCCCCTAGAGGGTAGGTGAATAAATCAAAAGGGCAGAGGAGAAGAAAACTCAGAGCCCTTGTGAATGTCTGTGTCAAAGAAGGTGAGAAGGGACAAAGCAAGGATGAAGACTGCCCTGGTGCCTGGGGAGCTGGACCATAATAAGTAGAGGAGAGGCAGACACAATAAGGATGTACTTGTTTATTTCTGTGTTGTTTCTTTTTTTTTTTCCCTCTGTCCTTGCTCTTCGGACAGAGTCGAGACTCGTTTCCCTGAGCTGTTGAAGTTGGAGGATGGAGAGGGGTCTAAACATCCATCTGTCTGTCTCTCCCACCCTTAAAGATCCACATGAAAGGACATTCTATGCCCTCCTCCGTCACGCATTCTGCCGCCTACATCCTTCAGGAATTTCCATCCAAGTGTCAGGCTTCAAAAGGTCCATGTTGGAAAATTATATTATGGAGTTCAAAATTAAAAAGAGAGACAGAGGAGGATTCATGTCCTTTCTGGGGGCTTCTAAATCCTCTCTGGCTTTCAATTGGACATGCTATTTATTCCTCATTGCCTGAAGGCATGTCAGAAAATCATTACCCAGTTTTGATGCGCCGAGGCCAACGTCTATTGTGTTTCTCCCCAGACACGGCTCCATTTCGGAGGCCAACATGGTTAGCCCTCCTTCCTGGTATGTATGACTTTGACACACATCCATGTAAATATGTGAGAGAATATATATGCATTCAACATGAGCGTCAGCTTTCTTCTTTATGAAATTATTTGAAAATTTGAGGAAGACTAGAGTTATTAAAATCTAGTTTCCATAAACAAAAGTCAGGGTTGCTAATGAGGAGTCCAGAGATGTGACTCAATCCTGGTGACCACAGTTCTGCAATAACTGCTGAATTTTGCAGTTTTTTTTTTTTTGTGTGTGTGTGATTGTGGATGTTGTTACTCTCCACTTCAGTCTCCGAAAATCCTGAGTCTTGTTTCCTTCACAGCACTTGCAGCCCTTCTCCTCAACATCCACCACTTCAGTCAAGAAACTAACACAGCTATATGTATGTCACTATACTCCCATTTTCTTTAAAAGGTGTTTTTCAGAGTTGGGGGAATAATACGAAGATTTGAGGTCAAGGATTTTTGTTTTCATGCCTCCGGTGAGAGATGCTTTTTACTTCTGGTGAGTCTAATCAGCTTGGGAGAACCAACCATCTTTCAGGAACTGAAACTTTCATCTCTTTCTTTTTTTTTTTTTTTCTGTGATACTAACACAGAAGACTTGACTTCACCCTTGATACGCACAGAGCAAGGAAACAGTTGTCTATATGCACCAGAGCTGTGGAAACTCCCCAGAGAAAGTCATGCTGTTCCTTCCCAATGTGTCTTGGGTCTGGGGCATATACCAACTATTTATAGACAGTTCTAAGGTTGCCTAACTTATTTACAGTGGAAATTTCCTACAGTCTACTGTGAGTTCTTTAGTTCTCTAGATGCTGCCTTCCATCCCTTATTATTAGCAGGAAAAGGGAGGGAACCTTGCCTTCTAACTGCACTTCTAACCTGTCAAACTTGACAGAATTCTTGGGCCTCCTAGAGGTCAAGGTCAAAATTATCTACTATAAAATTGCTGTTTGCTTGGGTCCCCATGATGCTCCACTGGGAGGCAGGTCGAGTTTCCTGTTCAGTAACTTGTTCTTCAGCAACTCAAGGGCCATATTTTCTCAAGGCCTGAAGATTCTATATGAACCAGATACGGCAACCCAATGAGAGGTCCAGGTCAGTATCAGCCATTCATTCATCCAATCCATATTTCTGAAGCATCTATTATGTATAATAGGGCTTCCCAGTGGCTCAGAAGAAGCCACTTGCCAAGCAGGAGAGGTAGGTTTGATCCTTGGGTCAGAAAGATTCCCCTGGAGAAGGAACTGTCAACCCACTCCAGTATTCTTGCCTGTGAAATCCTGTGGACAGAGGAACTTGGTGGGCTACAGTCCATGGGGTTGCAAAACAGTTGTATATGACTTAGTGACTAAATAACAACAGCAAATTATGTATAATCGAGGACAAAACAGAGAAGAGTCTTCCCTCTTGGGATCATCTCCCTTGAGCTTGGAATTTTCGAGGTTGAAGCCCTTATTTACTGAGCACCCGCTGTGTGTGTTATGCTGTGACACACTCAAGATACAAAAATGATTCATGCCATTCACCTTCCAGGAGCTTACCAAGAGCTTCCTAATTTCCCAGTAGTGTTTGTATTTCAGCATCTTTTCAGAGGCTTCCCTGAAGCCTCTCAGCTAGTAACAAATCTGCCTGAGATACAGGAGACCCTGGTTCAATTCCTGGATTAGGAAGATCCTGTGGAGAAGGGGTAGGCTACCCACTCCAGTAGTTTTGGGCTTCCCTGGTGGTTCATCAGGTTAAAAAAAATCTGCCTGAATTGTGGGAGACCTGGGTTTGATCCCTGGGTTGAGAAGATCCCCTGGAGGAGGGCATGGCAACCAATTCCAATATTCTTGCCTGGAGAATCCTCATGGACAGAGGTGCCTGGCTGGCTATAGTCCATGGGATCACAAGCAGTCAGACATGACTGAGCAACTAAGCACAGCACAGCATCTCTTCAGAAGGAAAATGATTCATCGAGGTCTACTTGGTGGCCAAATACAATTTTGCTTTATCTTTTCATCTTCATACCTTCTAATATATCTCCATGAGAGTGGAGAAAATTCTTATGGGAATGGCATAATGAATTCTTATTTAGACTAGCAAGAATTCATATGTCTGATGATTAAAGTTTGGATGTGGCCTAAAATTTTAATTTTGAAGATGGCACTAACATACTTGTTATTAGATTAAACTGAATTTAATTAGATCAGCCATCTCTTGACATAAAGAAAGAAAATCCATTTTCTTTAAAAATGTGGCAATTTCTAGGAAACTGGCCCCATAATCCTAAATTAAAAGCAGGTTTCCACAAGTTGGACTCATGCCTCCTTTAGTCCTTGGTATTGTATTTGGTGTGTTTAGTTAGTTAAATAATGGTAACAGAAGAAGGCAGGATGGATGATGTTAAATAAAGGGAAATTTAAGCGAGTAATTATGGCATTAGCCTGGGCCAGAAGGTGAGGGTTGTAAGTAATAAGATATCTGCTTTTTAAACAAGCTGCTATGTCTCCATTTGGCACTGACCCTTCCTGGATAAACTGTATATTTTACTCCATTCCCATAGGCAAGAGAAATTGAACCAGGAGGTGGGTGCTGGGAAAGACATTTATAGGTTCTAAAATATCCTACATGAAGTTATTTAACTTCGTCCTTTAAGTGAAGGTGTTAAAGTTCCACCGAAACAGAATATTACAATAAATTACTCTCATATGGGGAGGTACAAAAAGCTTGGTGGCTCTAAGAACCCACTGCATGAAAAGTCTACCTGATTATTCAGTGGACACCTTGGATGGAAAAAAAAAAAAAAAAAAAACCCGCAGGGGAAACCTCAAAGCAAATGAGCCTTGGGAGCTTTCAATTTGATTTTAAAGAAATGAATAATGGAGCTCCGCTGGCAATGCTGGGAGGGCTGCTTCCAATGATGACTGAGATGATTACTCCTGGAGAGTCCTGCCATGTCCCGAACTTCCACCATAGGCAATGGTTGCTTTCCAGAATGTTGATGAAAAGAGACAGAGAGAGAGAGAGGTGGATTCTACTCAAAAATTTCGAACTGAATCATCTTCTCTAAGTGTCTTCTCTCCTGACCCTTAATTGAAAAACTAGTCTCCTATGGTTGCTGGGGGTAAGGACCGGGGGATGGGATAGTTAGGGAATTGGGAATAGACATGTACACGCTGCTGTATTTAAAACAGATAACCAACAAGGACCTACTGTAGATAGCACAGGGAACTCTGCTCAATGTTATGTGGCAGCCTGGATAGGAAGGGAGTTTGGGGGAGAATGGATACATGCAGATGTATCGCTGAGTCTCTAAGCTGTTCATCTGAAACTATCATAACACTGTTAATCAGCTATGCTGCTGCTGCTGCTAAGTCGCTTCAGTCGTGTCCGACTCTGTGCGACCCCATAGACGGCAGCCCACCAGGCTCCCCTGTCCCTGGGATTCTCCAGGCAAGAACACTGGAGTGGGTTGCCATTTCCTTCTCCTAATCAGCTATGCTGCTGCTAAGTCACTTCAGTCGTGTCCGACTCTGTGTGACCCCATAGATGGAAGCCCATCAGGCTCCCCCATCCCTGGGATTCTCCAGGCAAGAACACTGGAGTGGGTTGCCATTTCCTTCTCCAATGCATGAAAATGAAAAGTGAAAGGGAAGTTGCTCAGTCGTGTCCGACTCTTAGCGACCCCATGGACTGCAGCCGACCAGGCTCCTCCGTCCATGGGATTTTCCAGGCAAGAGTACTGGAGTGGGGTGCCATTGCCTTCTCCGAGCCTAATCAGCTATAACTCAATACAAAATAAAAAGTTAAAAAAGAAAAGAAAAGAAAAACTCAGTTTCAGAGATCTGACTGTACTTCATGTTGGTTTATTCTATATTCTAAGTCACACAAGCAATGCATCCTTATCTTGGATCTCTGGAGTCAGTTAATGACCTTCATCACACGGCTTTTGTCTGCAGCAATATGTAGCATCAGTTTCTGGATTAGGGGATGCTATTTGCTTATTCATAACAGAACTACATTATTAGGTGCTGAAATTGGATTGTCTTATACAAATATTCTTATTTAACCTTTAAACAGAGCCCATGAAATATATATTCTTATTATCCCGATTTTTAGGGGGGACTTTTGGAAGGTTAAATTGTTCAAGTTTACTAAGTGGATGATAAGAGGACTTATCATTAAAATGTTCAAAACTGGGAACTTCCCTGGAGGTCCAGTGGTCACGACATCCCCATTTCCCATTCAGGGAGTGTGGGTTTGATCCCTGCTTGGAGAACTAAGACACTATACGCTCCAGGGCCAAAATTTTTTAAAAAAATATAAACAAACTGACTCCCAAAGCCTGTGCTCTTACCACCTATGAATTTCTGCCTCAGAAGCCTCTAGGATGATCCTAAAGATGGAAATTAATCTCATTCATAAATCAGGAGAAGCCGGTGAGGTAGCTCAGAAAAAGTCACCGAAGTTGGCATGAGCCCACACTTAATCTGAGGCAATTCAGACCTCTTCTGGGCATTTATTGGTTTGCACATCCCCTCCCCCAGCTATTTTTGCTGGGTTAGACTCTGGGGGCCTTGCGTGTAATCTTGGTCTATATATTGCAAATCGAACCTGGTGTCATTCCTGATCACGAATCAAGGAAATGTACCTTTTCCTACAGCTTCTTCTTTACTCCTTTTAGAACCCATGAAGCCAATTTTCTCTACACCCTCTTCTGCCTTCTCAAGGAGCTACTCTTCTGTGGGTGACTGTGTGGATGCCTCCTCTGTGAGGAATTCCCTTTGGCTTCATATCCTCCTGGTCAACCCCCACCCATCTGGCAAGTTCCCTTGCAGGTGTTCCCTCTTACAGAGAATTTTCTGTTCACTTCTTGTCCCCTTCCGGCATTTCTTACCTTAACCAAGTGAAATAAGTTCTATCTTCCCCAGACTTTCATAACATCTTACCTGGAACTTTCAGGTGGCTTTTCTCCACGTGTTCTCTGCATGTTCCTCTTTCCTACACTTAGATGGTATTTTGAAGAAAGGGACTGTGTCTCAGGCATCAGGAATGACCTGTGGAATCTGGTCCAGGGCTCTTCACTCTCTTGGTAGAGACAGTCATTATTTGATGAGTGACAGAATGAATGTGCAACACCAAGAAAGGTAGCTTACATTCCGGGTGCTGCTATCCCTGCCTTGGTGACCATTTCCCCACACCCCAGTTCTCCAGAAGATGCTTACTGAGATTAACTGGCTTCCTCTGATGTTTTAGTTTGCTCCTGTGCTGTGACTCCCTGGGAACAGAGATATATATCTTTTATGAGACCACCTGCAGCCTGTACCTCAAGACCAGTCCTGATCTTATTGGGATGGTGCAGAAATATTTTATGTGGAAGACTTATTTTTTTCAATTCAGTTCAGTTCAGTCATTCAGTCATGCCCCATGGACTGAAGCATGCCAGGCTTCCCTGTCCATCACCAACTCTCAGAGCTTGCTCAAACTCATGTCCATCAAGTCAGTGATGCCATCCAACAATCTGATCCTCTGTCGTCCCCTTCTCCTCCTGCCTTCAATCTTTTCCAGCATCAGGGTCTTTTCCAGTCAGTCAGTTCTTCACATCAGGTGGACAAAGTATTGGAGCTTCAGTTTCAGTGTTAGTCCTTTTTTCAATTAGGAGCAGAAAATCTCATTTCACTTCTCTTCTCTGAAGAA
This sequence comes from Aepyceros melampus, assembly GCA_006408695.1. Classification (NCBI taxonomy): domain Eukaryota; kingdom Metazoa; phylum Chordata; class Mammalia; order Artiodactyla; family Bovidae; genus Aepyceros; species Aepyceros melampus. The sequence goes on from SJXQ01000843.1 coordinate 468,784, forward strand.
AGAAGCCTTTAATTTTCTATTGAGGAAAATCTCTTTTCCCTAAAAACATTTGTTTTGCCTTGTGGTCCCAAATGCCAGATATCAACCCCCACCCCGACCCCAGCCCATCCATCAGTAGATTCAGTACAGAAATTTCTTGCTGAGGCAGGAAATATTCAATCCAGCAGAGCTGGCTGGTCTTGCCATGGGGCTGTTGGAGCCAACTAGTGTTCTGAACCTCGAGTGAACTCACAAAACCAAGCTGATTTAGAGCAGTTCCTCCCCTGCACTGGCTTGAAACCTGCCTCTTTTTGCCACATGCTTCCTGCTGGCATGTGGCTTAGGAGTTTACAAGTGGCTAACTACTATACATAGAAAGAAATTGAATCAGGCAACATCGAGAGGACAGGGAGGGAGATCTTTATTTTCCAGGCAATTTAGGTGAAAGCCAACATCCTCACCACCATCACCACGTAAGCTTCAACAGCATTTTCATGGTGTTGGGGTTGTGAACACAGTATATGGATGGATTTGAAAATTGTCCACAATATCCTGCTGGTCTGTGTATCCCCACATGCTGTAGACATTCTCTATGTTCTGCTGCATTTTCAGAGCTGTTGTAGAGTGTAGTAAGGACAGCTGTCTTGCTTATTCCACCTTAGGAGCAGCCTTTTATCACACTGAGTGTTTGTGTAGCCATTCATTCAATCAGTAAATATTTACTGAGGTCGTAACTGTGCCCAGGTGCTAGGGACAGAGGAACTTGGATTCATCAAGGTGATTTTATAGTGAAGGAGAGAACATAAACAAATAAACAGAAAATGACTGTACACCACCAACATAAATATGTGAATTTCTTCATAAGCGTATGAACAACATAAAACAGAGCCACTAGGTAGCTACTTTTGGGGGAGAGGGGAGGGGCTGCAGAGAGAGGTGATTGGCAGAGAAAGTCCCTCTAAAGAGGTATTTTCAGAGCTGACTAGGCATGGGACAAAGTGGTCATGAGCTGCTGTCAGGAATGGATTTCTGAAGAATGAGAAAGGAAACAGAGGGAAGAGTTCAGAAGCTTATTGGCGGGGGGCGGTCAGCTGAGAGAGGTTGGTGGTTTAGTTGAAAAAGGAAGATACGGACATGGGGGAGAGAGATAGACAGAGAGATGGGTTTATGTCCAGAGAATATTTCCACAGAGCCTAGAGATGCCGGAGATGTCGTAAAAAAATTTCATGACGGGTCATTTTCCCCAACACAATAGGGAAGGTATGAGCTGCTTTGGAAGGTTAGCAGACTGAATCACTGAGACACCAAAATATTCTTATTTCAGCCCTTTTGAGACGCTCGTTCTCCATCCCCCAGTTCTGGGTGGTCATGTAGCCCACCTTCTTAGAGAACAGGATATTTGAAACACGGGCAGGGAAAATAGACTCTGAGTGAAAAAGGTCAGTCTCTAAAGGTATGATTCTGTGTATATGACAGTCTCAAAATGACATAAGTGGAGAGATAGAGGATGAGTCATGGTGGCCAGGGATTAAGCAGCCAATTCGGAGGGTGAGACCATAAAGGGTTGGCTTGAAGGAGTTTCTTTCTCATGAAGAGTTCTACACCATAGTTATGGTGGTGCTCACACACATCTATTAATATACATTTGATGAAATCTGATAGAACCCCATACACACAACTGGTACCTGTGAAAAAGGTGAAATCAAATAAAATTTTGATAAATTGATAACAAACTGTGGGTGTGTAAGATGTCATCCTTGGGGGAAGCTGGGAAAGGGTACATTAGAACTCTTTGTACTAATTCTGATACTTTTCAGTTCAGTTCAGTTGTGCCTGACTCTTTGAGACCCCATGGACTGCAGCACGCCATGCCTCCCTGTCCATCACCAACTCCCAGAGCTTGCTCAAACTCATGTCCATTGAGTTGGTGATGCCATCCAACCATCTCATCCTCTGTCGTCCCCTTCTCCTCCTGCCTTCAATCTTTCCCAGCATCAGGGTGTTTTCCAATGAGTCAGTTCTTCAAATCAGGTGGCCAAAGTATTAGAGTTTCAGCTTCAGCATCAGTCCTTCACTGAATACTCAGTACTGATTTCCTTTAGGATGAACTGGTTTGATCTCTTTGCAGTCCAAGGGACTCTCAAGAGTCTTCTCCAACACCACACTTCAGAAGCATCAATTCTTTGGCCCTCAGCTTTCTTTATAGTCCAACTCTCATATCCATACATGACTACTGGAAAAACCATAGCCTTGACTAGATGGACCTTTGTTGGCAAAGTAATGTCTCTGCTTTTTAATATGCTGTCTAGGGCTTCCTCAATGGCTCTTGCAATGCAGGAGACACAGGAGACACGGGTTTGATTCCTGGGTGGGTGGGGAAGATCCCTTGGAGTAGGAAATGGCAACCCACTCCAGTAACCTTGCATGGAAAATCCCACGGACAGAGGAGCCTGGCTGGCTACAGTTCATAGGGTCGCATAGAGTCAGACACAACTGAAGTGACTTAGCACGTATGCACACACTGAGGGTCTGTGAAATCGCTCAGTTGTGTCCGATTCTTTTCGACACCATGGACAATACAGTGACTTCATTCTCTCACCCAGGTTGGTCATAGCTTTTCTTCCAGAAGCAAACATCTGATACTTTTATGTGAGTCTAAAATTATTTTCAAAAAATTCAACACATAAAAGTAAAAAAAGTTAATAAATAATGCATTCACTGTTTATAAAATGCAGTTTTATATCATGCTTAGTAATTGCCAAGTTTTAGTAAACAATAACGGAGAAGGCGATGGCATCCCACTCCAGCACTCTTGCTTGGAAAATCCCAGGGACGGCAGAGCGGTGGGCTGCCGTCTATTGGGGTCACACAGAGTCAGACACGACTGAAGTGACTTAGCAGCAGCAGCAGCAGCAGTAAACAATAAAGATATATTGGGCTTCCCTTGTAGCTCAGTCAGTAAAGAATCTGCCTGCAGTATAGGAGACCCAAGTTCGGTCCCTGGGTTGGGAAGATCCCCTGGAGAAGGAATTTACAAATAATATGAAGATTAGATTTTCTCATTCTATAGGAATTCCTGGATATGAAAAATAAGAGCCAGTTTTGAACTAAATGCTTTATCCACTTTCAAAAGTAAAATTATTTTAAAGAATCTGTCTTTTTTAATAGCAAGAAATCACATCTAATCTGGAACGTATACTAAAATTCACACAAATAGAAAGTAGATTAGAAGTTACTGGGACAGAGGAGAGGAAAATGGAATTTATTTCTTAATGGACACAGAATTTCTCCTTGGTATGATAAAAGTTTCAAAATTGGACAGTGGTGATGGTTGTACATTTGAATGTAATTAATGCCACTGAATTAACTGTACATTTCAAAATGATTAAAATGGAAAAGTTTATGTTACATATATTTTATACTAAAAAATGTAGCTCCTCAAAAAAAAAAGTACATTTACTTTGAACTATGGGTACATTTCATATGTTTTACCTGGCATGGGGTAGAAATCCAAAAGTCAGGCTATCTAGATTTACACAAGTATGAAGATGATCTTGTAAAAAATGGTACTGAAATGTCTGAAAAATAAATGATATGACCCAGGGGGAGAAGGCGGGGAGAGAAAGGAGAGACAAACTGAGCTCTTTTTCATCCACGTTTAGAATTTGTTAAGGAGCAGTCATCTAAGGAGGAAGGGCAGGATTAACCAGTGAGACACAAGAGACCAGGAAGGCAGAGTGTCCTCTGGAGGTTTAGGGCAGCTGATGTTTCTAGACAGTCAGAGTGGTTGAATAAGACAGGGAGGTGGCATGCCCTGAGGAAGGGGACGGGAGGTGTGATGGGTGACCGCAAGTTGAGCAGTGTCCCCACCTCTGGACCAATATAACGGGACAGACACTGATGGTTGTGGACTGGGGAGGGCACAGCAGGGGCAGTGGAGACGGTCCACCGTGGGAAAGCGTATAGCAACAGGGATGCAGGCAAGGAGAAATAAGGGCTTTAGAATGGTGTTTGTTTTGAGCTGAAATCATACCAGAGCACATTTGTATCCTAGTGGGAGTGACCCAGGAGAGGGAAGTAGAAACAGTGATAACCCATAGCGTTTGATACAAATGCTTGAGGGTCCCTGGAGTCACCCTGTCACACAGGCCCCTCCTCCTGGGAGCTGGAGTAAAACCCAGCTCAGCTCCCCATAGAAATTCGCCACCCTTTGTCCCTTCCCAGATCCGAGGACTCCAGTTCTTCCTTCTTCAAGGCTGCAACTTTCATCCTTTCCCTTCCAAAGGCTTTGGGCTTTTAAAATTTTTGTTAGCTGTCTTTTGACAGTAGAATCCAAACTCTTGGGACACAAGAGGAAATTCCCTTCCATTCTAGTGCAAAGACCCTACAGATGGTAATGAAAGACACAGCTAAACATTCACCACTTTATTCTCTTCCATTAATTTTTGAGCAACTCTCATGCTTCTTTTGTGTAACTTGCCTTGTTACTCAATGTGTTACTAACATTTTCCAATGTCACTTAACACTCGTTAATGCCTTCATAGTGTTTCATGTTTTAGACATGCTATAATTTAGTTTACCGTAACTTATTATTGGAGATTTAGTTTCTAATAAATTTAATCTGTTTGTATATCTCTATTCCCTTAGGACAATTTCCTAGAAGTAGAATTTTGGAGTTAGAGGATAAGAATATTTTAAGTACTCAATTAAACATTGTCAACAGAATACAAATTGTGTGATCGTTAATTTACTTGGGTCTTTCTGTTTTGTCCATTCTTCTATTAAAATTGTTTTGCCTTCTGTGGGTCCTCACCCTGGTCTTTTTGATTAGGAAGAAGAAAATAGTATTTGCAAAGTTAAAAGCCTGTGGCTTTGCGTATCCAGCCAGCCTTGGACTTGGTTAAGACTGTGGCCATCATTTCTCTCAATGAAAAGGAAAGAAAGATTATGAGACTTCTTGGAGAACACCAGTTTTTCTTACCCAAACAGTAGGATGAAGTAAGTGGACACAAAAACAGAAACATATGGATATCTTCCTGGAAATACTCAGAGGTTTATAAAATGAAAAGAAATATATTTCAAAAGATGTCTGGAGTTTTCTGGAGATATATTTGTTGTTGTTGCTGTTCAGTCGCTAAGTCGTGTCCGATTCTTTGCCACCCCATGGACTGCGGCCTTCCTCAACACATCAAGAATATCAGCAAAGCCTTCTTTAGGTCTGGCTTTGCAAGGAAGGGAATGATGACAGACTGTCAACAAGGTTACAGCGTCTACTCCCCGGGACTCATGGTGGGTCACAACAGGGCTGGTTTGACCAGGCAGCTGAGTGGAGACCCAGTGGCCAAAAGCTGAGACGAATTCAGACTTGATGATATGGTACAGAGTCGTGTCTTCCTTTAGAAGCCAAATGGTTTTTCTTCTCCAGTTAACAGAGTCGTGGTAACCTTGGCAAGAATGGGGAGATCACACAGAAATCCTGGACCAAGTTTCTTAAAAAAAAACTCTAAGAAAGGGAGGCTGCATTTGTTTGTTTCACTTTCCCATTAGTCTCTTCTGCCCTTAGCCCACTCCAGGGAATATCTTTTGCCTAAAAATGATGAGTGACTTCATCAGTTATTTCTATTGGATCTTTATAGTTGCTGGCTCAACCAGAAAATGTTTTTGTCATGAAACACTTTCACAGAATTGGAAAGACAAAAACAAAATATAGCAAAACAAACTACCCCCCTGCTTGTACATGCCAAGTTGACTTGTTCACTTTTCAAAAGCCCCAGGAATTTCCATCAAGTCAGGCCACAGGGCAGCATGTTTGAGAGGAGACCTCAGAGAGTCAGAGATAGCTTGAGGAATTAAACAAATTAATAGCTGTATTAATTTGAATTATCCTGGCTCATGTAAATGAGGATTACAATATAAACTCCATTGGGGAAAAGGTCTTTTACTGTTACTGTTTTGTTAAGATTTTTTTTTTTTTGGATGTGGACTGTTTTTTAAAGTCCTTATTGAATTTATTACAATATTGCTTCTGTTTTATATTTTTTTGTTTCTTTGGCCAGAGGCCAAAACACTTGTGGGATCTTAGCTCCCCAACCAAGGATCAAACCTGCACCCCTTGCATTGGAAAGCTAAGTCTTAACCACTGAAGCACCAGAGAAGTCCCCACCCCTCCCCAACTGTTGAATAACTCATTGAACAACAACAACTCTGAGTGCATAATAGGGGCCTGATACATTTTTGTTGCTTACTTTCATTACTGTAGTTTTCATTGGCAAGTTCTCAGCTGCATGCATACTAATATTAGTAATAGCAGATATTTATTGAGTCTCACTCTGCCCCAGGCATTGTGCCAAGATTACCTTTCTTTTTCTCTTTTATTCCCCAAATAACTTCATGAAATGTTATCCCTTTTATTCCCCTGTTATAAATGTGGATACTGCAAATCATGAGAGATTAAGTCACCTGCCCAAATCCACATAGCTAGTTAATTAACAACCTGGATTAAAACCAGCACAGTCTGGCTCCAGGGCCATCATATGAAATAAAGTAATACTCTGAGGAAAACCAACACGTGAAACATTAAGATGTTGCAGAAGCCTCATCTTATGAACAAAATCTGGAGTGTCTTAAGAAAGAACATGAAGTTAGGAAGATATCAGCCATCTTTGTCCATGGGCTGGGCTGCTGTTGGCCTTCTAATCTCATCTGGAAGCCAGGATGCTGCCAACCCCTGGGCCTTTCTGCAGGGACCCTGTCAACTGAGCTGTCCTCCTTCACCTGCATTTTAATATATGACTGAATCTCTTTGCTATCCACCTTAAACTATCACAACATTGTTAACTGACTATATTCCAATACAAAAGAAATTTAAAAAACAACAACAAAATTCTTTAAAATTTCAAGACAGCAACAGCAGAGTTTTAAACAAACCACAGGACTCTTTTAAAAGCATGAAGCACCATATAACTGCACAGGTGTCACACCCATTAACTGCTCTGAATTGGCAGCTCAAGTAAACGGTTCCTAGAAAAATTTAGAAAAGAGATGATGGTGACTTAGACTAGGCTGATGGCAGTGAAAATGTAGGAAGGTACATGGATTTAAAATGTGTTTTAAGCAGAAATGGAGACACAGACAAAGAGGAAAAATGTACAGACACCAAGGGCAGAAGAGGAGAGTGGGATGCATTGAGAGACTGGGATGGACACATATGCACTGTTATAAAATAGATAACTAATGAGAACCTACCATAGAGCTCAGGGAACTTTACTCACGGTGACCTAAACGGGAATGAAATCTAGAAAAGCTGAGAGATATGTATACACAGGGGCTTCCCCAGGCTTCCCTGGTGGCTCAGATGGTAAAGAATCTGCCTGCAATGTAGGAAACCCAGCCAGGTTCGATCCCTGGGTCAGGAAGATTCCCTGGAGAAGGGAGTGGCAAACCACTCCAATATTCTTGCCTGGAGAACCCCATGGACAGAGGAGCCTGGGGAGCTACAGTTCATGGGGTCACAAAGAGTTGAACATGACTGAAGCAACTTAGCATGCACCCATGCAATCTATAGCTATATTTTATAACTTTTTTTTGGTCCAGGATCTAATTAAAGACAACAGATGCCATTTAGTTGTCATTTCTCTTTATTTTCCTTAATCCAGAAAATTCTTTCTTGACTTTGACAATTTTGAACAATCCAGGCCAGTTGGTTTGTGGCATGTTATAGAATTTGGATATGTGGAATGATGTAGAATATGGATAAAGCTGATTGTTTCTTTTTGGTGAGAGTCAATGTACATATCTGGGGGGAAATGCCATGCAGGCAATGCTGAATCTTTCTTGTGGATCACATCAGAAAGTACCCAAAATGTGTTCCATTAGTATATTTACTAATTTGGATTTTTTTACCCAATAGATTTCTCCATTATGAAGGTAATGATAACTTTTCTTCTCTGTAAGTAATTAATAGTTTGTGAATCGCGTTTGAGACCACATAACCACCCTCTCCCAGACAACTTGGTCATACTTGTTTGGGTCAGTTATTACATTTGTAACTGCAAAATGCCTTACTTACATTTGACATTTTAGAAGGATTATTTGGGAATGAAACTCTCATCTCTTCTAGGGTTTTTCTGTACTGGTTCAGACAACTTACTACTCGAGTATCTTTTGGGGAAGAGAGCTGAAACCTTAAAAAGAAATTTCACTAAGATGTCAAAACCACTTTCATATTCAGCAGTTTTGTAACCAAATGAACTCCAGAGTTCCATATCATGGCTTGTAGCTGCCATGAGATTTTCAATAGAGACACATTCTTATGTATCTATCCATTTAAATAAATTATCTGTGGGTTATTTGACACAAGAAAGTGCCAGTGACCAACCAAAGAAGGCAGCTGCCATAACATAAACAGACCATTATTCTAGCTCATCCTCACAGTCCATTTGGAGTTTAACATTATCAACCACAGATAAGGTAAAAAGTAGTCACAAATTAATATAAAGTCACTTAGCAAAATACACTCTCTTCCCAGTGTTTGAGTCCTACAAGAAATCATGACACAGTCTCAGAATTGTTCTCTTCTTACAGCTGAGATAAAATACTGACAGTGAGAAGGGCAACCTGGTCCTCAGGTTATAAGGCTATTAGGGTAGTGGAGTTTAAGCTTTTGGGTTAGAGACTATAGAAAACATACATTTTCAAAGTAGTTCAGAATTATTTTCCCACAAAATTGGATTTATCTCTGGGGAGCAACTGGCAATCCTCTGGCTGAAGTCTTAAGATTTACCCTTCAGTTGAGTTCTTTTCCAAGTTATTCTCTTAATGAGCTAAGTTTCTTCTGCATCATTCAAAAAACGAACTAACTAGCTAAATAGCCCAGGTCTAGGAATTTTTAAGAACATTGTCAGTTGGATGTCATTTTTCCTCTCTGTAGTTCTTAAATGCATTTCATTCTACATTGTAGTATGAAAATGACTAGGTTTGGGATGGCACATACACATATAGTGAGAAAGGAACAAGAAAGGTTATTCAAGCAAAAACCTACTGCACGTAGTCTTTGCCTTCTGGGAAAATAGCCTAATTCCAGTCTGGAGCAGAGAGTTCTTGAATAGATTTAGGAAAACACCTCAATGAAGCTTGACAACACAACCTGGAGAAAAGAATGGCAACCCACTCCAGTATTCTTGCCTGGAGAAATCCCATGAACACGGGAGCCTGGGGGGCTACAGTCTGTGGGGTCACAAAGAGTCAGATATGACTGAGTGACTAAAACTTTCACTTTTCCCTCTATCACAATGGTGTCTTCACTGACAATGCAAGCTTTCATGTAATTAAATGGTAGTAGCTGAGTGGGCACTATCCATCCATTACATACTCCCCACAAATCGACCCCCAAAGATTGTAAACATGATCTGAATTAGTTCTCGTCTTTATCTATTTCACTTTGGGGTAGAACTAAACAGTTTACTACACATCAAATCAGGAGATTGGGGGAAACTGACATCCTCACACAAATTTTAAGGACAGTCTCAGACCATGAAATCTTAAGTGGGATTCTGAGCTAGCTCATCTAACTACCAGGCTAATAACAGCAATAATAACACCAAAATTGTAACAACAATGAACATTTATTAAAAATTTCCAGTGCCAAGCACTTTAAATACATAATTTAATATTCACTAAAATTTCATGAAGTTATAATATCATCTCTCTTCTATATATAAAAAAATGAGATTCAGCAAGGTCAAGGGCTTCCCTGGTGGTTCAGATGGTAAAGAATCCATCTGCAATGCGAGAGATCTGGGTTCTGTCCCTGGGTTGGGAAGATGCCCTGGAGGAAGGCATGGCAATCCACTCCAGTATTCTTGCCTGGAGAATTTCCATGGACAGAGAAGCCTGGCGGGCTACGGTCCACGGGGTTGCAAAGGGTCAGCCATGACTGAGTGACTAAGCACCCACAAGGTTAAGTAACTTGTCTGCATGTCACCTAGCTAACAGAGGGACAAGCCAGGGTTCAACATTAGAAGTGCCTGACTCTTCTCTGGCCATGTCTGTCTCTTCATCATGCAGGGGCTCTATGAAGAATTTAATGATATGTTATTGAAGGAGTCCCACACTTGTAACAGGAAAATCTAATTTTGACCCTACTAATGCCACTCACTACGCAGGTCACTTAAATGTACCAATTCTCTCTTTCTCATTCACTTGCTGTACAAAATGGAGATAACCACAGATATCTGGTCTACCTCTCTAGATAGCTGGGGGACTAAAACAACAATGACATGGCTTATACAATTATTTTGAGACAATTGTAAGATTTTATTATTTATAAAGTGAAGTTGGCTTTATAACAGGTGATGATAGAGAAAAATTATAATAAAAGATTGCAAGCAAGGTGTCTTCTAGCAGCCTTTGGTAATCTTCTCTACTTTCTAAAGATAAGCAGAGAGGATGTCTCTAGTCTCTGGAATGTATGAAAAAAGCAATCCTAAATGTGTCATTTCTTGAGCTGATTTGCAATTCTCTAGATTTTCTGTTACAGAGGTAATCATATAGAATCACTTTGAATAAGTTGTATGAAAGTTATGTCCATAAAAACAGTAATTGTAATAATGTAACGTTATGACTAATTATACTAAACTATAAATATATATTAAGTACTTGTTACCACAGGAAAGAACAAGAACTCTTTTCAATTCTGAAATTACATTTAACGTCCTCTGGGTGACTCAGCTGATTTCCAGCACACACAGTGAAATGAGTAGATTTTGCTTATGACATGTCTGGTCTCAACATAATGCACTTGTAACCAGGGAGGTCTAAGCAAATCAAAATTATGCTTGTTTTTAAAAAGTTCAAACAAGTATAATTTCCCTGGCAAAAGAGTAAGTATTTGTAAGATTAAAGCCTTGTCACTCAGCAAAAATACTTGTTCGTGTGCCAAAAGATCTCAGTCATGCCGGGAATCATTAGTATTGCAACAAAAATATTGTTATAGGTAAATCTACTAATTTACTGACCATTGTTGGATGTGAACAAGTCAAAACATCCTTCTAAAGCTAATATTCAAGACTCTTGGTTTTTTCCTTTCCAAATGGATCATGGAACTGTAAGGATATCCTAATATCTTAATAATGATTATAAAAACAAGCACTTATTTAAAATTTACATAGAACTTGGAATAGTTATAAATATCTTACAAATACCAATCTTTTAAACTTCTCAATAAGCCTATATGATATTGCATCTCCATTAGCGCTTACTGCATAACAAACCCGGAGAAGGCAATGACAACCCACTCCAGTACTCTCGCCTGGAAAATCCCATGGATGGAGGAGCCTGGTGGGCCACAGTCCATGGGGTCGCTAAGAGTCGGACACGACTGAGCGACTTCACTTTCATTTTTCACTTTCATGAATTGGAGAAGGGAATGGCAACCCACTTCAGTGTTCTTGCTTGGAGAAACCCAGGGGCGGCGGAGCCTGGTGGGCTACCGTCTATGGGGTTGCACAGAGTCGGACACGACTGAAGTGACTTAGCAGCAGCAGCGCAACAAACCACTTCAAAATGCCACTTCAAAGTGGTGTAAACAAGGCTATTTTTTTAAGCTCATGATTCTGGTGCTCAATCATTTTAGCTGGGCTCAGTGGATGGTCTGGACTGGGCTTATTCTTGTGTATGTGGTCAGATGCTGTTTGATGGGGGGCTGACTGGTCTCAGAGAGCCTCCAAGAGGATTCTGTCTCTGCTCCATGTTCTCTCTCACTCCTGAGCAGACTAACTGGGCTTGTTCATGAGGTGGTGGTGCAGAGTTCTGAGAGACAGGCAAAGCAGCCAATGCTTCTCAAGGCTCAGGCTTAGAAGTGGCACCTTGTTACTTCTGTCATATTTTATTGTCCAAAGCAGGTCACGGGTTCAGATAGGATTAAAGAGACTGTGAAATAGACTTCATTACCTGATGGAAGGATTGTGGACATTTCTGCAGTCTTCCACAAGTAGGTGTTCTTACTGTCTCCATTTTACAATGAGGAGATTGAGGCTCAGAGAGATTATAAAGCCCATTAAGGGCCACACAGCATCATGCTATTCATTTCTTTCTTTGATCACAGTTATTTCTATGCTACTTTAACAAAAAGATATATCAATATATTTAGTGATATTCAATTCTGAGTTATACATGATACACATTTCAGTGATACTGAATTCTGAGGGATAAAGAATTCAAACAAGCTTGAAACTAAACTTTAAAGTGAATTTGCAAAGCTAATTCAAAGTTTAACTTCAACCTCAAAGAACATATCAGCACACTAGTACATAAGAAAATGTTATTCTTCTTTTGAAAAGAAAGTTAATACAGGAATTTATCATGCTTTGAAAGGTGGTTTTCCTTTCAATTTTTAGAAGGAGGAAAGTTCTGCCTTCTGCTTTTCCTCAAATATCACCAATAAATCATATGACTCTCCTTTGAGATGGAAAACAGGGTTCTTCTAGATCTTCTGAAGAGTGAGTAACATTTTGTGTGTTTAAATGGTGGGAAGCCATGATCCTTCCATAATTCAAAATTTGGCATCAGTAACTATGGAAGACTGGTCACAATGTTCTGTAGGCAAAGAACAGAGCCTTAAAAGCCTTTCCTGACTCATCTTTTTCATCCCTGTCTGGGGTGGGTGCTCCTTCTTAATTCTGTGATACCCATTGGTATTGTACTCATACCCTGCATCCCATTGGTATTGTACTCACTGCCCTTTCTGGAATGGCCTATTAACCCTCTTCTCCACTAGGATGTGAGTTCTTTTTTTTTGTTTAATTTCAATATTAAAAAGTTATTATAATTAAATTCATTAGGGTTTGGTATTTTCACAAAACTAGCTCTTAGATTTAGTTATTTTTTATCATTTCATAATATTTACTCTAAATTAAAATTTTTTTTTAAATTTTATTTTATACTGGAGTATAGCCAAATAGCAATGTTGTGATAATGTCAGGTGAACAGCCAAGGGACTCAGCCATACATATACAGGTATCCATTCTCCCCCAAACTCCCCTCCCATCCAGGCTGCCACACGACATTGAGCAGAGTTCCCTGTGCTGTACAGTAGGTTCTTGTTGGTTATCCATTTTGAATATAACAGTGTGTACGTGTCCATCCCAAACACCCTAATTATCCCCCTCCCCAATAGGATGTAAGTTCTTCAAGGACAAGAACTGAGCACTGTGCATACTTGGATGTCCAACACTAGCCCAATGTCCACTGCCATTAAGCAGTGTTCAGTAAACAATTGGTCAAGGAGGGAGTGGATGAATGGGATGATATACTGAATTTCCAGTGAGTGGGACCCTCCCTAGAGGCAGGACCCAAAGAAAAATGTCTGGAAAGGAGGTGTGCCTTCTTGCCACAAGGTATAATTGCACTGGCCTGCAGGCTGGGTGGGGACTGTTTGTAAGGCTGCGCTCTTCCCTGCAAGGGCTGCAAGCATAGCCCCCAGCTTTCCTGGCTCCTGTTCCCCAACTGCAGGGAGCACACAATTTCGTGGTACAAAGAGAGAAAGGGCTTAAGAGATTCATTTAGCTTCTCAGACATCAAAAAGCTCTTACAAAATAATATTCTGATGAATGAAGGGTAAATTAGTAGGCAACACGTGGATTAGAAGTCCCTGGAGCTCAAATGGATGAGAAACCTGAGGGACCAAGCATTTGCCCTTCTGTGGTCAGAGTTTCTCAAATAGACTTGTCGAATCTCTCCCCAGACACACCGCAGGCTTCCCTCCATGCCACCAGGTGGGCCGGAAGGTCTCCAGTGGTCCCCACACCCGGGCTCCACACCTAGTGAGCAAGAGCCCAGAGGAATGAGACAGGATCCTGTGCTCAGGGAGTTTTCCTTAACTTATGGCTTTACCAGTGGCCCCTGGAGGGGTCTGTTCCTCGTGGGATTATTTTGAGTGAAGTAGAAAAGAGCGGGTTTATTGTTTTGCCTAGCAAAGGAGGCCACAGTGGGCTGGTGGTGAGGTAAGAGGGACTCAGTATTATCACCCTTCGGTTCCAAGTGGTCTGGGGTCTACATGCTTGTGAGCAACATACAATTACCTTCTCCCACCTGGAGAGGGTTTCAGTACCTGGAAAATTGCTCAAAGATAGTGTTGTGTATATCTACTGATGGGGAAGGAGATCTTTGTCCCGAGGCTGCGCTATTGTTTCTCTTGACTATTTCTTCCTGGTCTTGCATCCCCTCTTTTCCCTAACTAACAATGACTTGAATCTGCCTCTTGGATCTCAGGGAAGGTCACAGAGGCTAAATGAAGCCTATTTTTGTAAGCAAAGGAATGGAGGACACAGAACATCTTTGTGCCCAGGAACCCTACAGGGTCCTGCTTGGTATCGGTGTCCAGTTGGAGAAAAACATTTCTGGTTCTGCCAGGGGAGAGATTTGATAAGCTGAAGTGAATATAAAGATGTGACAGAAGGATGTAGAAACCAACCTGGAGGAACTGATCTTGGAGGAGGAGCAAGTTGGTGATGGGCTCCGTGTCGGAGACAGTGGCAGTGTGTGGTCCATCACAGTTGTCATTGCTCCCTCCTGCTTGCCTGTGTGCTCCCTGACACTCTTGAGATCCTAGTGGAGAATGTCACATGTGAGCATCATGAGTGTTGACTGAAAAGAAATGCACAATCTGACACTTGTTGCAAAATCTCCTTTATATCTTGGCCTCTCCCTTGCCTCTTTGGAGCAGTCCCACAGAGTTCCCTGAGAGGCTGTGTCCCTGGCTTAAGTCCTCAGTGTTATCTGCCAAATAAAACATAATTCTCAACTTTAGGCTGTGCATTTTTTTTTCAATCAACACTGAAAAAAGATCAGGCCCTATGAACTATAGCCCTCCAGGCTCCTCTGTCTTTGGGATTCTCCAGGCAAGAATACTGGAGTGGGTCACCATGTCCTCCTCCAGGGAATCTTCCCAACCCAGGGATCGAACCTGCATCTCCTGTGGCTCCTGCATAGCAGGCAGATTCTTTAAAATGCTGAGCCACCAGGAAAACCCAGAACATCAAAAGACTAATGTTAATTAAAAAAAAAAACAGCCCAGACATCTCAAGTGAATGAATTTAGCACTTTTCTACGTGAGGGAAGACACAAGGGCCTGGATTCACTGCAGTCATTCTCTTGATGTGTACAATAGCGATATAGGGCCAGTATCCTGTTCCCTCCATCCTGAATCTCCCTGGAGTGCACCGCTGGTGCAGCTAAAATGTGATGGCTTGATAGCTGCAGCATCCTTTGTTTACCGGTATGGCAAGTGACATTTTTTTTTCCATTGACAACAAGATAAGTACTTTTTCTAACCCATGACAGGATGTCATCGAGTTTTTGCTTGAAATTTCTCACTGACGAGAAGACCACACCTTTACAAGGCAGCCCGTTCTTGTGAACAATTCTCAACAGAAACCAACACAACATTGTAAAGCAACTATACCCCAGTTTTTAATAAAAGAAATCTGAGTCCCTGTCACATCGAACTTGTGGCCCCTCATCTTACAGAAACACAGGTTAGATCGGTCTAAAGGATATATCCGTGGACAGAACTTTGGCCCCTGGGTACCCTCACATTTCCCTGCTCCTCTGAATTGATTTCCAGCTCCTTTACCCTCTGGTCTTTGATGTGACTTTAGTTTATCAAAAGCTTTCCAAATTATCATAACCTAAGCCAACTACTTTTCCCATGAAATGTCTTGTTCCCAAAGTACTTCACATCATTATTTTTTTATAACATATAACATGAATCATCTCAATGAGAAGTTGGTGGTGTGCGGCTGAGAGCTAGAGGTTCAGGCTGCCACTAAAGACTACTGTAGGAACTTTACACAGATACCTTTGTGAACTTATTCTGCCTTTGCACCCTAAAAACAATCACCAGGCTTATCAAAGCTAGAGTGAGCAAAAGAAAATCAAATACTAAACAGACTCTGAATTGCATGGACTTCCCAGGTGGTGCTAGTGGTAAAGAACCTGCCTACCAATGCAGGAGATATAAGAGATGCTGATTCAATCCCTGGGTTGGATAGATCCCCTGGAGAAAGAAATGGCAACCCATTGCAGTATTCTTGCTTGAAGAATCCCACAGACAGAGGAGCCTGGCAGGCTATAGGCCTTGGGGTTGCAAAGAGTCAGACATGACCGAAGTGACTTAGCATGCAGGCACATAGATAAAAGTCAGAGTTTCAGAGCCAGAAAAGTAAGTCACAATAGCTTTGATGACCACTGCTGCTGCTGCTGCTGCTGCTAAGTCGCTTCAGTCGTGTCCAACTCTGTGTGACCCCAGAGACGGCAGCCCACCAAGCTCCCCCATCCCTGGGATTCTCCAGGCAAGAACACTGGAGTGGGCTGCCATTTCCTTCTTCAATGCATGAAAGTGAAAAGTGAAAAGTGAAAGTGAAGTCACTCAGTCGTGTCCGACTCCTAGCGACCCCATGGACTGCAGCCTACCAGGCTCCTCCGCCCATGGGATTTGCCAGGCAAGAGTACTGGAGTGGGGTGCCATTGCCTTCTCCAACCACTGGCAGAAAACAAAGGAAACCAAGGCCTAGTGGGCTGTTGCCGTGTGTGCTGGTCCACCCGCTCCACACCAACCACTTCCCTATTAGGACCACTCCAGGAGCTAATGGTATGTTTGTAAGTCCCATGGAGCAAAAATGGTCCACAATGAGTTGACCTCTTAGATCCAATTTGCCTTACAAAAACTTGCCTCATAGAAACAAAATCCTGTCCTAAAGCTGTGATTTGACCTTCAAGAGATATAGAGTCTGTCCTATGCCCCATTTTCTATCAATGAAGCCTAATTTCTTTAAAGTGCACTCACTGATCATTGTAAAGGCAACAGTCTTAAGAGGCTGGGAAGAGCTGGTACCTCCCGTGCACTGGGCTATGCTCAGTAGCTTCAGTCATGTCTGATTCTTTGTGATCCAATGGACTGTAGCCCGTCAGGTTCCTCTGTCCATGGGATTCTCCAGGCAAGAATACTGAGTGGGTTGCCATGCCTGCTTCCAGAGGATCTTCCCGACCCAGAGATCAAACCAGCATCTCTTATGTCTCCTGCATTGGCAAGTGAGTTCTTTACCACTAGCACCATTTTGGAAAACCCTGTGTATTATCCTTGCCCATCTTTATACGCCTGGCCTGTCTTCCTGTGGTAAGGCTTTCTGTGTCTTATCTTGATAACTGGGAAAACTGTGAGCAAACTGACGTTTCACATGAGGTGAAGCAGTGCATTAATTGGAAATTATTTCTCTGTATAGATAGGTTCAGTGTATCATTATCAGGTTCAGTAACTGGGGCTCTAGCTGCAAACACAAATAAAAATTGCTTCCCCATGCTCCATCCAGTGAGCAGGGCTCAGAGCCATGCCAAGCTCGAAGGTTCTAGGCTTCCTCCCAGGGCTTCCTGCTGTCTCTCCACTGCACTGAAAAGCAGCTGTGGTGGGCTTCTCATCTTCTATTCCCAAACTAGAAAAATTAACGTTGTGGTCTTAACAACTACCTAGATCGGCTATCTTAGAAATCAGGGATGCCAAAGGCAAGCCGTGACTGGAGGGCAGGCCTCAGGTTGTGAAATACAGCAAATGGCATCCCCTCCCTTTGCTGGAGAGGGTTCTGCCCACATCCTGCGTCTCATCTCTCTGGGACCACTCACTCCGGAGGATGCTGCTTCCCTCTGGGATGCTCATTCCACTGCTTAAACGACGATAAAGATGAAAATGCCCTAAAATTAAGCATGGCTTTAGTTTTTCCAGTCTTCCCAACCCCTGGCAACCAAAGCACTGCCACTTCTCAGTGTTTGGATGTAAAAAAGCTTGGTCCCTGGTCCCTCTGCCAACCACCACCGCATCCTCCCGTGGGACACAAAGCAGTGACGGGAGCGAGGATTCATTTCAAAGAAAGAGTGAAAGATGGAGCCCTTAGCTGGTGTCACTTAATCTGTGATGGCATAAAGCAGGCTCTTTTCTGTTTACTGGACAATGATCCAAGATCGGGTGAAGGCCAGGGAATAGGAAACGGGACTCGTGAGAACCCCGAGGCAGGCGGCGGGGGTGCGGGGAATGGCTTCTCTTCCCGCCCAACCAGTGTGATTATGCTTTCCTCCTCCTCGTCGTGGGAGTGATGAAAGCTGCCTTTCCAGCTCCAAAGCCAGTCCTGGCTGCACTGCACAGACGGGGTTGGGGAGCAGGGTTCTAACTCAGGCAGGGCCTCCTCTGAGAGCAGACCTGCAGGGAGTGGGAGCCCTTCGCTCAAGGCCTGGGGATGCAGACTCCGCCTTTCACCTTCCCTTTTTCCTTGACTGTGGTCATATCTGGGTAGGCTGCAATCTCTGTAAGCCGGATCTCCTTCATCTAGGAAACTCAGGGCGTTCAGCTAGAGTCCTAGATGACTCTTAGGGACAGCTCTGTTCCTGGGGTTCATTCATGAATTCATCATTCACGTGATGTCACTGGGCTTGGGGTCTATGATACAGAGAGAGGGACTAGATTTCCTCCATGGGTCCTCATTCTGTATCCTTTTTGCTTGCTTATCCACCCATTGCTTCTTTTCCACATACAAATTCCTGAGCAGATGTCTCTGAAGGCAAAATTTCAAGACTAGCCAATAATTTTTTTTTTAGACCTGGACTTGCTTATTTCTCTATCTGCAGCATGTAGTGGCCGAGACACTGAGTAGATGTTTGAGGAGTGAATCCATTTCACTGGATGAGTAAGCTTGCAAATCAGAAACTGGGGCTATGGTCCAGTCAGGAGAAGGGTGATGCTCTGGGAAGAGATACTTAGCAGCATCTTGAGAAATGAAGGCTCCTGAGCCATCAACCAAACTCTTGTGGTTGTACTTACTTCTGGACCCTTTATGACCAAAACAAAAAAGTATGCTAACAAGTATAAAAATTCAGACATTTTTTTCAGATAGTGAAAATATTTGCTCTTCTCAGACATAAAATGAACCTTAATAGGAGGAATGATAGGAATAACAAAATACAGAAAACGGCAAAATACCTTATCTTTCATTACTCAGGTTCAACGATCGTCAACTTTAGGGGTCAAAACATTTACTAAAAGAGAAATTACATAACCACAGTAGGGGCACCACCCAAAGTAATTACCTTCTACCTCAGTGGAAAGTGTTGGCTACTCAGTCGTGTCTGACCCTTTGCGACCCCATGGACAGTAACCTGCTAGGCTCTTCTGTCCATGGGATTCTCCAGGCAAGAACACTGGAGTGGGGATCTTCCTGACCCAGGGATTGAACCCAGGTCTCCTGCATTGCAGGCAGATTCTTTACCAACTGAGACAGCAGAGAATGAAAATCCATTTATAATTTCAGTTCCAGAGATAATCACATATCAAGTAAATCAAGCAAATCTAACAAGGAAGAGAGGCTGGGCGAGCCACGAGAGGCTCAGGAAGAGCCCAGCCTGCCAGGACTCTGGGTGCTGGGAGGGGAGTCCCACAGATCTGTGAAGACTTGAGCCTTTGGCAAAGCTCAAGGCATGAAAGCTCGGTCCTGTCCCAGGAGGGTCTGTGTACTGACCCAGTTGTATTGACTTAGGAACCAGCTGAGGCTCTTTTCCTGCAGTTATTTCTGAATCTGAGAAAATAGCACCATCTGCAAAGACCCAGGGGCCTCATCTCTAGACTGGCAAAATCCCCCTTATTATCTTCTTAAATGATTTCCTGTAGGTTCCCCTCCAGTAAAACCACTAAGCTCTCGCTGATCCGGCTCCCTCTGACTCACGGGAGGACCAAACTCGGGAAAGGAAGCGGGAGCCCCCAGAACCTGGCGCAGTGCGATATGTGCCTTGGTTCAGGCTGGTGTTACAGAAAATGGAGGCGTTTTCCCTCAAAATCCTGGCAGGAAGTGGGTGCAGACAGTTTGCTGGGGGACC